>VSWD01000001.1:4090194-4107492 GCA_033119305.1 Pinctada imbricata | reverse complement strand
AGCGCATTGTCGATGGGGCTGACAATTGCAATCCGGTCACCTGTTTCACAGTTGGTTAGTTTGTGATCTACCCTTAACTTTTCCCGAAAGAAGGATACGATGATGCATTTGCGATCTTGTAAAGCCTTAATTATTTGGCCGTCATCGGCAGACAGGGGGATGTTCTTAACCCTAACCCGCAATGTATCCTCAGATCTAGTAGTTTTGGGATTAGTTGGATAGAGGGGTATACTTTTACCCCTTAAGGAGAATCCTTGAGTGAGGAGCTCATCTCTATACTCATCAGAATCCATGTAGATTCTCCACATGCCTCGAACCCTCTGCAAACCTGCTATGCGCTCACTTGGTACTTGCTCTGAGATTGACTTATACATTTCAATATGGTTTATCCATTCAGATTTTGTGGGTTTTCTTGTGAAGAAATCCCTTTCTAGTATGAAAAGGGGCTTTGCAGTAGCCATGGGCGTGGTCACCTCGGCAAAAGATCTTGCCTGTACTTCCATATTACCTTTTCAGTTTATATATCGTCTATTAGATCGTATACTAGATCTATATTGCATTGAACACCTGATACACTGGTTATTAACCACAGTATTCGAAAATTATTTAGAGCTACGATTATTCTTATAACGTGTACATGTACGAACAGCGTCTATTATATATATTTTCATTTCCATGCTTCATAAACATCGACGGCGGGTGCGGCTAGCCAACAGGGGATGCTTACTCCTCCCGGGCACCTGGTCCCACCTCTAGCTTGCTAGGGGTCCGTCGATGTTTAATGTTGTGCTCTATTGTGAGTGTTGTTGAGATTATCGTCAGGATCTTCTTTAACTCTTCTATTTATGAATAGAGTACCGAACATGTTTTTTCTTTTCGTTTCTAGTCATTTTATGTTCGTTAAGGCGGTCATAAAACATTGATACACCTATTAATTCGACCATTATAAATTTGGCGGATGTTTTAAACATTCCGCAAATTTTAAAAGCGCCAACATTTCCAACGTCCTATTTGGACCAAATTCCCCACAATTTCCCGACGCCAAAGTTACCCGATATACGGTATATATATCACTATAAAGGCAGAGAAGAAGCGTCACATCATCATGAATAATTTTATCAATATTTAGAGGGGCATTCTGTATCAAAATATACTGCACTTAAATATACATGTGCACTGGGTGATATATCGTATATCCGATTTTTCCCCTCATGCTGATATTTGGAATTATAACTTCCCAACATTTTGTTACCGAGATACTAACGCCTAAAGTTTTCACGTCAATATATTTTATAAATGTTGAATGTAAAGAAAAAATCGGAGGGACTGTCCTGATCACCTAGGGGTCTACTCAACGTGCTGAGAATTTTTGTCCCTAGAGTGTTACAGAGATGTTTCAATGCAGAATCTTGAGATCGGCGCCCCTTGCAGTTGGGTTTGTTCATTGTTTTGTTTACGTACTCAAATTCTGATGTTCTTTCCTACCCTCAAAAATATTTCTGGAAGTCATCATCAAAAATGGAAGGGGACAATGACCACGGACAAGAAATGATCAAAAATGATAGTCAAGATTGATTGAGAGACTGAGAGCGCCTATTATCTTTGCAGAATGGGTCCAGCATCAGCTGTGGCAGTTACTTGTTGGATGATAATGACCATATCCCTGTATATAGTACAAAATCGATAATTCAGAAAGTCAGAAACCGAAGGCATACAAAATCATGATAAAACAAGAACCAAAGCAAACAAACAAAAACCTCCACCATATGAAAAGAAGCGAACTCCCGATACTGGAGTGAGACAAGTTGCCCAGGAAGAGTAAGCATCTCCTGCGTGCAGGGAACAGAGCAAAACCAACAGGGACCTTAAGTATCATCTGGTTGCCAGGCCGCATGAGCGGATGAGAGTCCTCTGCCCTTGCTGCCCAAGTAAGAATTGGATGTGAGATGAAACCTTCAGAAGGATGTCGGACCTGAAAGTACATGCCCTGGAAAACCACAAGAGTGTCGACATCAGCAAATTCCGTGGAGATTTCGTCAGTGATGCGAATGATTTTTACTATGTTAGAATCGTTTGTGCCAGCTCATAGAGGGGAGAATCTGCGACACTGGCTAGTAGAGAGATCCTGAAATGGTTAGACAGCAACAGGAAGCAAGAGAAGGAGAGATTTGGATGGATGAAAGAATAGTCAGATGTGAGATCCGGAAGCAAGAAAAGACCTTTCACCCCTGAACTGGACTTCATTCCGGATTATGAAGGTGGAGACAGCTCTTCAGCTTCAAAAAGGATGAGGGAATATTCTCCTACTAGGCCCAAGATGAAAGAATGGATGGTGAAAACATAGCGTTTCAAGAGAAGGGAATCACCGTGGACATCCAAGGAGAGAAGGATAATGTTTATAGATAAGAGCTGAAAGAGGGATTGCAGAGAGAGCCAAAGATCATTGCAAGTTTACAAATGGCCTATGACAGAATATCATCCTCGATTCGGGAGGGTTGGACATCATAATGAATGACGAGTGCCCTATAGAATAAGACGAAGTGTAACGTGAAGTATATGCGAGCGATCATATATCCGGGGTTCGCCTCTTATTTACACAGAGATATACCATTAGTTTTCCTTAGACTGTCTGTCTAAATACAAGTGATTGGAGTAAAACAAACGAATCAAATATATGTACATCAAATGATTGGAGGGAGTATTAACAATGAAAACAACAAATGAACTTTACTTTATTGTGACCAACTTCGCCCTATTGTTTATATAACAGCGCGTACTGTCAAAAGCGCTCAGCCAAGCTACCTTTGCACGTCAAGTGACGAGTGACGCGCACCGCTCCCCAGTGCTATGCACTGTATGCTGACAGATGACTGCCACGAGCCTTGGCTCTCCTCCTATCCCTGTCACTGGCAAACACCGAGTGATAGACACTCGATCAGTGAGCACACGTCGTGTCCCAGACAAATGGTTGTCCAACCAGCCAGTCACTCTAATTGTAGTACGGCTCTATTCGGGCCTTTAGCCTTATTCAGGCTCACTACAAGTAAGAGTATTAGGCTATACTGCTTACACAGGTAGAAGCTTTAAGATGCGATCGAGACGTTCACACCAAGCGAAGTAAAAGAATAATGAGAGAATCGGGCTTTATATACTGTTGGGAAAGTCTATTATGCTCAACAAAAAGGGTAAATCAGGTAATGGACGATTCCAATATATCTTAGTCAATGAAACGTTTAAAAGATAGAACGACTATTTACATAAAGCGTCTTTGTGAGTAATGTGTATTCATTTGTTACAGAAGGAATGTGCACGACAGGGGGAAATAAGCAGAAATTTGACGCTACCGCGGGGTAATTTCTATGCGGAAACGACATTCTGTAAATATTTGGGGGATAAAATTCATATTAAAGGGACGGTGTCCCTGAAAATTAATTAATTTAACAAAATTTTGGAATGCAAAATCTTAATTTTCATATTAAAGTATACATTCTCATTTGTACAAATTCAATTTTTCAGGCGAATCTAACGCATATATTCGCAGTTATAGCCGTTTAAAAATGTCATTTTAAATTTGGGGTGCGCAGCTCTTATTGATTCCACTAGCGCCACCTACAATTTATTGAGTTTTTACAATAGAGGTATGTGAAGATTTAATTATTTTAAAATCGACAATGTTAGGGTTGTTACTGCATATTTGCAAATAAAACTTTTTATGGCTCCTTTTTTCCTCTACCTAAACCCTTTGGAATAAATTTTGCGTTTTCAATAAATATTTATTTTCAGGGACACTGTATCCTTAAAGAACGAGTATCTGCATCAATAAATTAGGGATTGACCGTGTAGTTAAGGAGAAAAAGTCAAGTAAACTAAACATTTTGAAATTTCTATGTTCAAGGACCACAACTCTGCGTAAAATAGGTTCAGTTTAACTCGAACTGGATCTGCAATTATTTATCATAAAGGCATATATAAAGTCTCAAAATAAGCTGCGAAAAAAAGTCTGTAAAACTGTTGAAAATTTGTTCATCGGCCATAGCTCTGCTAAACATAAATCAATTTTTCCGAAACTCAAACTGGATCTTACAGATGGCCGTCCTAAGTCGGCACCGTTTGCCCATTGGTCTCGTTGGTTTATGTGTGGTCTTTTATGTTTACTGTTTCTATGATGTGAGTTGGTGTTCCTTGTCCTTTTGCGACTCTCTCTGTGAGTATCTTCTGTGTTTTTTGCATTGGGTGATTCGCTGTGGGTGCTGCACCCTAGTGTTGTTGTTGTCGGGGATCCCCTCCTTTCTTTTACACTACTGATATCGAGTCATATGCAATGTTTTAATCCAGTTTCTCGAAAGCATCAGAAAAAGGGTCCGGAAAACATGACGGACACATGGACGGACGGACAAACGGGCAACGCCGTATCATGACGGGCGTATAAAAATTATTGTTATCAACGTACACGTTTGCATTGGAAATAAAGAGAAATATCTATCTTTTCAGGGAGAAGTTTATTGTTATTAACGTACACGTTTGCATTGGAAATAAAAAGAAATATTTATCTTTTTCAGGGAGACATATATTGTTATTAACGTAAACGTTTGCATTGGAAATAAAAAGAAATATTTATCTTTTTCAGGGAGACATATATTGTTATTAACGAACACGTTTGCATTGGAAATAAAAAGAAATATTTATCTTTTTCAGGGAGACATATATTGTTATTAACGTACACGTTTGCATTGGAAATAAAGAGAAATATTTATCTTTTTCAGGGAGAAATATATTCATCCCTATTTCAAACATGATCGAGCCAATAAACGAACAGAAGGTGCGAGATTTCAATGAAAAACACGTCACAGAACTGGAGAAAGAGTTCATAGAAAAACCTCAGATGTTTTCTGTATTGTCATGTCATCAGGCCACATGCTACTTTGGAATTTATACAGAAGGAGGGGTATCCGTACATAGAAATTTTAGGAGATAACCAACATTAGGCAGGCCCTACAAAATTTGAGGAAAAGGAATAAAGTATACAGAGTGTCTGCGTAGATGTTCAAAAATACCTTTGTAACACAGAGGCAATCATGTTGGGCGTGCAATATAACGCAAATCATGAACATTCGAAACATACAATTTGAAGAGTTTGTGAAACTGTTTAGAAGGTTACACAAAGACTGCCACTTTGATCCGAACATTGTATTGTAAGTTGAAATCATTTTCGATATATATATTTTTGTACATAATTTAACTTATACGTTTATATTCTGTTATTGTCTTATTTTTGCTGGCGTTTCGGGATATTCTGACCCATAACAAAACCGATACTGCTCTTTTATAACAATTAAAGTATAGGCTAAAAAAGAGGATACTTTATCTTAAATAAGCTTATATATCATGATTATACATCATTATTTTCTCTCTTTTATGTACAAAACCAGAATGAAGAGCTTGCAGTTCCTTTTATAATGTCGAAGAGTTCCAACTCTATACCTTCTTGAAGAAAAATCCATACCATTTTCCATGCACCAGACAGGTGTAATAGTTCAGTTTGAATTATATTATATAACACAAGCATTCTATAAAATTTTCACATATATCATGTAACTTTAAGTAAAAAGACACTACAGAAGGTATGGCCATATTGAAAGGTGAGTTTTTATCAGTAAAATAGGTCCCATGTAAGGACCTATGTTACTCAAATTTATATCAGAGATAAGTGTGCCATATTATTATTGTATGTATTCTCAAAAGTAACTAGCACAAAGCTACTAGGTTCATGAAGAACATATAGTATCACGTGAAATGTAAACGTCTTCAAAGCTCGTATCATAAACAACAGAACATCTGAAATATCGGATCCCTTTCAATAAATAGATACAGAGATAAAGATTGTGTTTGTTGGTTGGATCCCTGGATGGGTCATATCATACCATGGGGATGATTTTGCCTATTATTATAATATTTATTATTAGTACCATATTGATAACTGTGGCTCTCAATATATGTATATGTATTTATTCGACTTCTTTTCAAATGTATTTTGATATGTCACATTGTCCACCTTGATATTCATTTATATATGTATTGTATATATTATGTTGATCATGTTCCAGTTGGCATAAAGTAATAAATGAATTTGAACTCCCGGGCACCTGGTCCCAGCTTGCTAGGGGTCCGTCGATGCTTAATTTTATGCTCTATTGTGAGTGCTGTTGAGATTATCGTCAGGATCTTCTTTAACTCATTTGAACATAAGCGGACGAACGGAAAGCGCCATACCATTATCACAGGGCCTTTCAGACATAGGGAGATTATGTTGCAAAGAAAAGAGAGAAAGAAAAGGGAGGTCACCATAAATCCTCCTAGCAGCTGTAAACTCTCATATTCACTTCCTGTTATCAAAAGACAATTGCAGGATGACCTCTGATTAGTCAAATATTAGTATACATATATTTTCGACCAATCAGAACCAACCTTGAAAGTAAATCATAGAACTTGAATGTATTGATTGTAGGTAGCGCTATTTGAAACAGATTTAGTTCAAAATTTATTTTTGGCTAAGAGATTAATGAAATACGTCTGCATTGCCCCTGTAGCCTTTGATTATGAATGTACTTTTTTTTTGTTTTTCGCCATCTTTGACGTATGTACATGTGCGAAATCACATAATATTTACATTTTGCTAAAAAAGTATAGAATATGTTTGTTTAAAACCGGAAGTGAATGAGTGTTTACAACTGCACCGCCTAAAAGGTATAATAGAGCAATATTTTATTTATAAAGCTGTTTTGGGGTTTTTGTCAGAGTAAGATTATTATAGAGTTAGAGCAAGTTTTTTTTTCAGACATATGGTGATCAATATATTAACATTAGAATGTTTTTCGTTTTATCGATAGAGCCGGGATTTTTTGGGGAATTTTAAGCGAAATTTCATAGTTATTCTTCAAGTTCAGATTACTTGTAAGGACAACATTATTTTGTTCTTACACACCATAAGCAATTTTTTTTTCATCAAAAATCAGAGCAAATTTAAATTTTTTTTTTTCGAAAAACAAAACAAGCGCCCCCCCCCCCAGGATATCAAATGAACCGTGCCTAATACAATTTTAAAAATAAATTAATCTACACTGATCAGACTCCGTGTTGATGACGTCAAAATCTGAGGTTGACGTCATTTCGCGCCATATTTGAAGACGTCACTTCTCAAGTGTGCCTTAAGAGGGTATGAGCGTGAACAAATCAAACGTAAGCCGTATCGATGTCGTAAAGAAAACAAAATCGGAAAACTTACTGAACTAAAGGTTGATTATACCTCCAGATTAAAGAGCAATGCATTTCGAATGACGAGCAATATATATCCTTGCTTACATCTAAAATACGCTTCTTTCACGACATTGTTTTACCCTTGGCATACAGTTTACGTCATCAACGGGAGTTTATTTGACGTCATACTGAATTATGACGTTGTAATATTTTTCCGCGAATTATTATGAAAGCGCTTTGTGCTTGTTCTTTAGAAGTCCGGTAATTCAGTTTGTCTTATATTATTTCACGCCATGACAAAATTACGGAGCGGAATAATTTGATTGCGAATGAAATGAGTAAGTCAATACTTCATTCTTATACTTATTCTTGCATTAAAAAGATACAAATAAATTCAAAAGAACGATTATATTTTATAGTTCAAGATGTCGATGCGGCGTTTCTGACAACGCAATTAATCTCAAATATTGAAAACATGAAAGACTAATATATCTTGAAAGTACTTTTCTTTCATTTACGAAAGGTATTTATTATAATGATTTAGCTAGAATTATTATCACGTGGCCTATTGATTAGTAGTTGTAATAATTGAGCATGACGACCGACTGTCAAATCATCAAAAGGACCAAAGATCACGTACATGTACGTTGTAAAATAAATCGATCCGAAGGACTCCGTAAACACACTTCCCATGGTACGCCCTATTGAAAACGGAATTATTCTGTATTAATTTTACTAAAGTATGATATTGAAGAGAACATGTGCAGGAAATCAATGCGGAAGACAGGGTGTGCGTTAACTACCTTTCCTATCATACCAACACCCCCCTCCCTCCTTCTTATCCCAGCACTTATTAAAATGAAACTAGAAATGTGCCTTAGCTAAATTTAGATAAATTATTTCAGAGCAAACTTATCAAGAGATTAAGAGATCCTTCGTAGCGTTGTTCTACTAAAGTTGTTTTTTTTTAATCTGGTAAAATACGTACATGATGTACGAATGTCAAAACTACATGTACATGAAGTAGATGCCTCAGAATCAATTTTGAGAGAAATGATTTACAGAAGAAGCATACAGATAAGAATCTAAATCATCCATTTTTTTTCTCATTCACTGAGATTAACAGTACACAATATCGCCGAGCGATACCTAAAGTCAGGTTACGTTGTCGGTGCTTAAAAGCGCTAAGTGTTGTTGGGAAAAAGAATGAGAAATTGATCAGAATATGACTCAAATTTTTAGCCTGACGTCCAGATTATAAGAAATCTCAGATAAAATGTATAGATATATAAAAACTTACCGTTTTCAATCATAAACAATGGATTTATCATATCCAGAGGCTTGGTCAGAGGGATTCTAAGCTAAACTTCTTTAAAACTGCTACACTCTTTTTTTATAAATTATTTTTTTATCTTTAGCATGTATCACTAGATGATAAAAGAAACATTTTATCAAAATTTTATTATGCCAACTACTTCGAAAATGAATGTTTTTAAACTTTTCATACAATCTTTACTGTCAAAAATGGGATGAAATAAATGTCCTTCTCCAGCATGGTTACCATGGCAACAAAATTATTTTTTTCGAAAATGATAAATTTACTTCATTTGCTACGAGAATGGATAAAAATTTACTTCATATTGCATTATGTTGATTTTTAGAATAAAGTCCAAAGTTGGGAAATTGTTTTATCTTGGTCAAATTTTGAATCACAAAACTGTCACAGAAAAAATCCCACCATATTTCAAAAGAAAAGAAACTCCTTGTATTTCCTATAGCTACACACCAACAGTTGCATCTAAAATTTACAATTACAAACGATTCCTGCAGTGTATTGATTTAAGTAATCCCTCACTACATCCACTTCCCTGCGAATGTTCTTCATCGGATTTCAACTACTCTCCTTGTGGACACGTTATTACTGGTGACCTTAGTATAGTCAAGAACGACAAGTTGAGAGAATTGTTAAAAAAGGGTCCCAAATACAGAGAAAGTATGTCCTTTACATGGAACCAAAATGTCAAAATTATCATGGACTCTTGTGGGGAATATGCAAGACGTTGGGCAAAGAAAGAGGATGTACAGCTCGACACCCTTTCCGAATGGATAAAATCAATCAGAGGGTTACTTTTATCTAGAATTAACCGATTAAAATCAACTGTGAACACCAGATTCGTGTCTATATTTAAAGACCCTGATGTTATCACAGAACTTACCTACCTCCAAGAATATTATGTCATCACACCAGCGGACAGAGCCTCAAGTGATTACACATTTGCTTGCAAGGGGTGCTATTTCGGCGGTCTAGTTAAAGAGTTGGGTTTGGGTTCGACACCTGGAGGTCCCGCTTGCACCCCAACGGACCTTTCTGCCTCTGGGGTGGTGGATGGCCACAAATCAGCTCTTGCTTCCTTTGGCTTCGACACTGCCAGTTTGGATTTAGATTTACCGTACTTGTGCTGCATGCCTGGGGTGCATAAGAGTCCGTACAGACAACGTTTCATCGCTGGTTCCTCAAAATCTGTGTCGATCTTACTCACCAAGGTTTTATCTGGAATCGGGTCTGGGCTACAGGAGTGTTGTTCGACAGTGTGTTCTCGCAGTGGTGTCGGCCGGATGTGGATTTTGGGGAATTCGAAGGATTTTTTGGAACATCTGAAATCCACTCATTTTGGTAGAGTCCATTCGATCAAAGCCTTTGATTTTTCGACACTTTACACTACAATTCCACATTCTAAATTGAAAGAAAGACTCGCGGAGGTTGTAGGTAGTGCGTTTGCAGGTGGGAACGGTGGTCGCAAGTGCAGATTTATTGTTGTTAACTGTGACAAAACCTACTTTGTAAAAGAAAAGTCAGATTCTGAAAATAAGTACACTGAAACAGACATTATTCAGATGTTGAACTTTCTGATCGACAACATTTTTGTGGTGTTTGGAGGAAAGGTCTTCCAGCAAATTGTCGGAATTCCAATGGGTACCAATTGTGCCCCACTCCTTGCCGACATTTTCCTTTACTCGTGCGAAGCTGAATTCATTCAATCTTTGGTCTCTGAAGGGAAAAGATACTTAGCTTCTGATTTCAACTTCACTTACAGATAAGGCGTTTGATGACTCTGACGCATTTTCGATACATATGCTGTCTACCTTTGATCCTACTTATTTTGTTAATTATGTCACCATAAAATGCAGGTTGTGAAATACCTAAAGTAATATACTCCGTTGCTTGTATGGGTCCGAATTTCAAAAGAAGTTGATCATAATTTTTGTAAAATTTCCAGAAAGTCTTTACTAGTTTGTGAAAGCAAAAACCTTGACCTAAAAGTTTCTTTGTAATTTGTAGATTTCTATTATGAAAATCCAAACCATCAGTACATGCTCTAGCATACCGGATGAGCTGTGAAATGTAGATACCGTATGACGGTAATCTAGGGACATCACCGTCAAGCCAGGGGAAATTTTCTATGTTGAATCCAAAATCATCTCGTTTGTCATAACACTTGTATGAATTTCTCCATTGACAATTTTGATATTTAGGTCCAAAAATGGTGTTTCAGTGTCTGTAAAGTTTGCCTTGTTTAGAGTCAATTCTTGTGGATAAATAACATCTTTATACTTTTCAAAAACAGGATTATCGATAGTAAGAATATCATCCAGGTACCTAGAAGTATTAATGAAACATTTCACATCATCATGTTTTCTTTGCTTTTGAAGATTTTGAATAAATTCCTTTTCATATGTGTATAAAAATAAATCTGCAACAAGAGGCGCACAATTTGTACCCATAGGAATCCCTTCAACCTGCTTGTAGAGATTCTCACCAAATCTTACATAAATGTTGTCCAAGAGGAAGGACAAGGCACTACACAGGTCGCTACATGTCCATGATTTGTATGATTTGTATTCTGTAGCGGAAAAGAAACCCTTTGATTCAGATGTACAAATATAAATTTTCCCCTCTCGATTATAGCACCATTTAATGAGTTTGGAAAATTGATCATTGATCTTGTCGTGAGGAAGCGTGGTGTACATAAAAATTGAAAAATCGTATGAAGCAATCGTATTGGCTTGAAAATTTCTAGATTTTATCTTGTCAATTACATCCCCGGAATCTTTATAGACCAAAATAAATTTACATCATTCCTGTTAAGAACAGTTTCACAATATTTTGCAACGTGTTCCTTTAACGCCGTGAGGGCTGACGTCAGATGTCTAGACAAACTTGTAGTTGAGCAGTTGCTAGAATTAGCAATGTATCTAAACTTGTAAGGAGATTTGTGCAGTTTTGGTATGCAGTATATTGTAGGAAGATCCAATTTAGAAATAGGGATGTTGAATGAAGAAATTTCACTGCTATGTTTGCTCAAAATGTTAGGGACACTTTCATTGCTTTTGATATAAGTATTTGTAGACGAAAGTTCCGAAACTAAATTTGATATATAGTAAAGTTTTCATATGATTATGGTGTTGTTGGCTGCCATCTACCATCTGACGTTTTTAAGACCAGAGAGGGATTTATCATCATTACTACAGATTATCGTGTAAGTATACAACAGCTCAGCTTTGTCACCATATCTCTCTTTTTTTCATAACGATTTGGCGGTCTATGAAAAGCTCTTTGGCTAGAAAGCATCACTGATGAGGATTTAACACTCGAAACGTGTCTAGTGAATAATTAATTGGTTTGAAATCTTCTAGAAGAAGCTACCAAATTAGAGCACCTCCGTATTATTGTAATGAAACTCTTACAATACTAATTTTGCAAGATCAACAATCATATGTCCAACGTATACTCGTTCGTTCAAAAGCTGCTCCACTTTTATTTTACTTTCTACGCAAAATGAATATTCTGAAAATACGTTGAATGATGATTTTGCACAGCATATTTTCAGATTCTTTTCTGTTTGTATTAATTTGATGTTCACCATATAAATCTTTAATATTTCCTATCTTCCAAAGCGACACAAATGGAGTCAATTGAAGCAAAGTAACAGTTTTATAAAGCCGATTTCAATGTGTACATCTTAAAACGATAATGTTAAACGTTCAATATTTTCTTTTTTTTTTTTTACATTCAAAATAGTTTTGTGTGAACCGTCTTTCTTCGGTCACACAAAAGTGCTTGAAATAATTCATCATTAGTACGTTCAACTTCATATATGACACCCTTAAGTTTTTTTCCCAGTGCTACCAATACTTCTCCCGCTTCGGAAATGTTATGCAACAAATTGATATGCCAATTTTTTTCATTGTATCACCAGTATCCTCCGGTTTAGTTCTTTTTGGCTTTGTTTCGACAACGAATCACCTAGCCTGATTCGGTTTGAATCATGAGGTCCAACCTACTTCGTTGATTTTCCATAGTTTTTTTTCCAAACACAGAGTTATTCATTAATTTGAAAATAAAAATCTTGTTCAAATTCAGACTTTGCGCATTTCCTTTTATCAGGATTAAAATCAATATATGGATGCAGCCATGCCTCCTTTCTATAGTTTAGACTTTGATTGAATACCAACCAACTTGATAGTCCATGCTGCAATTATATCTGTCCTTAAATGATGCTATTGAATTTGAAGACGTTTAACATTTGTACCACTTGGTGAGTGTCACTGCTGGTGGACCAGGAGTCCTCGAAGGCACAAGTAGCCAAGATCAGTCAACTTCGGCTGATCGTTTTTCAACGAATTCTAAAATGTTTGTTATCAAAATTACTTCGAATTTTTAAAATGTAGGTCCTGTAGCATCATATCCCACCCATCCTGCGAATTCTTTCGGTACATTTTGACATAATGACTTTCTAAATATTTGGTCACATTACAGTGTAAAGATGGAGGATCACTGGCGGATTTAAGTAACTGAAAAGTTTATGACTGGTTCATGCCGCAAATTTATCTGTTCTTAAATGATGCTATCGAATTTGAAGACGTCTTACACATAACCTTTTTATGGGGAAATAAATATACAATGCCAAGTTGAGAGTTGACCTAATATCATATTTGCGAGAGTTTCATAAAATCTAACAGTGCGTAAATATTTGATTGAGGAAAAATCAGTTAATGATAGGGTGATACTCACCTGGTCCCACCTCTAGCTTGCTAGGGGTCCGTCCATGTTTAATTTTGCGCTCTATTGTGAGTGCTGTTGAGATTGTCGTCAGGATCTTCTTTAACTCATTTGAACATACAATTTGCTATTAATATGATTTTTTTTATTGTCATGCCCCCATTATCGACGATTCGGTGGCATATAGTTTCTGTCCTGTCCGTTTGTCTTTGCAAAAACTTTAATCTTGGCCAAAACTTCCGTATTATTTTGAAAGGTTAGAGAAAGGGCTTTGATATTTCACATGACATTGTGTATTCCATGTGAGAAGACCTTTCCATGGATACCAAAATCTTTGTCCTTGTAACCTTGACCTACGTTTTAAAAAAATTGCTAGGGGTCCGTCGATGATCAATGTCATATGGCAAAATAGCGCTCAATTTCCTAATTTGCATAGCGGCCATGTTGGATTCCGTAGGCTTCATATTCTTACTATAGGAGTCTATGGGGAGCATATAATAAATTGAGAATACTCACGATTTCATGACACCGATCAAATTTGTCCTCATATAGGAAGAAACTCTACAACAATCTGAACTTATAAATCCACATCTTTGATAAATTAACGAATTTTTATTTCTGTCACTTTTGAAGTGAAAATTCGAGGCGATACTGCCCATACCCTCAATGTTAAGAAAGTCCAAAACTTGTCACTAGCCGCACTTTAACTTTGTTTATCACTAGGAAATCAAGGGAGCTGTGTATTTGTCCACATCGTTTCGGATAGATCGCGATATCAAATTCCGGATTTGGTCAACTTGAGAATCATAAAATGAAATTAAGTTCTGTCACTTTTGGGTTGAAAAATCGATATCTTGAGAAATAGGCCTGTCATATTGATGGAATCACTTTATCGGCTTTGACAGGATAAAGATAATGTTGTGTTCATACGTAGAGTGGGTAATTTTTTTGGTAATAAATAAGTTAAATTGGATTAGAAACAGTTTTATTTTGCAAGGGCGCATTCGGCTCTCTGTATTTATTTGATCTGATGCATTAAAAATGTAGTTGCTTTTCCTGGCATGTCGGGTCATTCTTGTTTAAGATTTGGCGCGTTTCAAACATAGGTATATGACGTAATATAATCGTCATATGTATACATGTGCATATATGAATAAATTGAGCGCTATTTTGCCATATGTTACGCTCTATTGTGAGTGCTGTTGGGATTAACGTTAGGATTTTCCTTAACTCATTCGTGTCACACTTATGCCCTTTACCGTATTGTGCTGAGGGAATTCGTGTTTCACAAACACATATTTTGTATTTTATTTTGTGTACACAGGCATGAATATTTCCCCACTTTTTATTAAATGACAGCACTCCGAAACTTTTCCTTTAACTCCTTCTCGAGGGTAAGTTGATTTATTTGGGATAATCTTTGGCAATATTGTATAATTTTGTTAAAGATACAGTGTCCCTGAAAACAAAATTTTTGAAAACGTAAAATTTATTCCAAAGGGTTTAGATAGAGGAAAAAAGGAGCCATGGAAAGTTTTATCTGAAAATATGCAGTAATGATCCTTATATTATCGATTTTTAAATACTTAAATCTGAAAATACTTCTATTGTAAAAACTCAATACATTGCAGGTGGCGCCAGTGAAAAGAATTAGAGCTGCGCACCCCAAATTCAAAATGACGTTTTTAAAGGTTTATAACTTCGAATGTATGTAGCTATGCTCAAGCAAGGAGCGCGTAACTCTTCCAACCCCATTCATAAGTGTCCGGAATACGTCACAAAATAGGCGCTTGGAAGTCCGACGAATAAAAGGCAAAGGATGATAGGAAATCTGGGTCAGAAAAAAGTTTTCACAAGAGGGAACCCTGAAGTTTGAGTACCAAAATAGCAAACTTGTACACGTCATTACATGTGACCTTGAGGTGATATAGAATTTGCTAAATCGTTGTATTTCTTAAAATCAGCTTATTACCTCATTCATTTTATTTTATCTGGTCTTATTTTGATAAGATATGCAGGATGACACTCTGAATACGGCAATATCTCACCGGACTCTACCCAAACTTGCAAATTTTAGGACCTTGTTTGAGAGCCCTTTGGGAATGGGGTAAATTGTCAATGCTGTTTTCTTATCGAAAATAATCGGCTCTTGGCATTGAATAAAGAAAAATAAGACCAATATTTTATGTTCACTGTGTACAAAGATGATTAATAAATCAAACTGTGACAGAATTTAGTGGTGACATTGTTGCAAAGCTGTACAGTTGGTCTCTGAATCAGTAGCTCTTCCCGAATTTTCTCTGACTTTTAACACTCGATCTTCTTGTCATATTATGGATTTAGTTGTCATAATTATAACACCTGCATTAACTCTATTGTTATTTTCAATGCATATCTTCAACAATCACATAAGTTTTTTGACATCTTTTATTGAATTTTCTCAATCATTTTTTTAAAATTGAGGTCAAATTACTTCTATGGACAATATTATGTCATTGGACCAAAGGTCCTGCAAGCCCAAGTGTATAGAACGAAGGATTTGCTGTAAGAAATTCACTTGAAAAATAAAAATCATATCTGTTTTACTTATATCTAAAAAGCTTTGCATAGGTTTAAAAAGTACTTTTAAGTTAATTCTAATAGTAAGGATCTTCATATATGGGTCAATGTTCCATGGTCAAAAGTGATTTAAAGTTTATCTTGTGCACTATTATTTTTAACAATAGCATGCTTTGAAAAGTAGGTATTTTTATCCAAAAAAATGTTATAATGTTGCTTTGAAGAAAAGAAAATATTGAACATTTCTTTCCTTTTCGATATAATTCAATGAAGACAATTGAATGTTGAACAGAACTGAGGACTTTTATGATGGTAAGCCTCAGTTTAGGTATGTGCAGAATTAAAATAAAGACATATCCTTTGATATAGGTGACATTAGATTTGCTTGTAGATGATTGGACTATGTTCTCTTTTCTCAGTGACCTAGATGCTAGCATGTGAATGGTTACACCACAAAATACACAATTGATTTATATAAAAATTGATTTTTTCATAAATGTCGTGGGAGATAACTCTCACAAGAAAAAATAAAAGGTTGTAACATTTATTTGAGTAAATTTGCATATCAAAACATGCAGTTGCATATTTTTGTGGTCTGCTTGACATTTTAATATCATATGCAAATTCTAGAATTATTAAACCCATTGTAGGTAGTAATATAAGGCCAAAATTGAGGTGTGACATGAATTTTCATATTTCAATCAGAAATTGAACAAATTTGGTGAAAAATTGAAATACTAAAAATGCCATAAAATGGACAATTTTTAGTATTTTTTAGTTCTGTTTTTTATTTTATGTTTGTGGAGTTTATCTCTACCCATAGACATAAAAGAAATTATGAAATTTTTGTTTCCAGAAAATAGCTAATGTATGGGTTAGATTCGCCTGAAGATTTGAATGTATACAACTGACAATGTAAACTTTCATATGAAAATAAAGATTTTGCATTCCAAAATTTTGTAAAATTAATTAATTTTCAGGGACACCGTCCCTTTAATTTGGGTATGTATTGTTTCACGTGTGTACATCATTTACGTTTCGGATACATAACCTTCGTCAGGGATCCAAAATCTAAGGTTAAGAGTGCGAAAGTACTATGTCTCTAAAAATGTACCAACGTAGCAGTATGGACGGGAAATGATGCTACAGGATTGAAACTCCGGAAGGCATGCATTATAAATGTATTCCCAATTGTGCCTCATCTACTGTGGAGGTCTCAATTGGGATCTGAAAGACCCTGTGATTCTAGTTGTATAGCGGGTACATTTCTTCAAGATTTCTACATCTATTTGGGTACTGTAGCACCCAATGTGTACCAATGAAAATGAGTCAGTTCGTCGTTCTTTAATTCTTTATTCCAGTAGGAACATCATAAATGTCATAGAAACTATTGTCAATAGTATTGACTGAAAATCCAATAAAAT
>VSWD01000001.1:3989082-4089694 GCA_033119305.1 Pinctada imbricata | reverse complement strand
CATTCTTCAACATAATAATTTATTATGTATTTTATTTAAGAAGGAAAGGAGGGGATGTCCAGCAACACTCGGTTGCAGCATCCACAGCAAAACTCCAAAACAACCAATGCAAAAACACAGAACAGACACCCACAGAAAGAGACGCAAAAAGGACAAGGAACACCAACTCACACCTTAGGAAAATGAGAAACAAAAGACCACAGATAAACCAACGAGACCAATTGGCAACCGGTACCTACTTAGAACAACCATCTGCCAAATGAAGAAGCAATTCAACAAATGAAAAAAAAAGGCATAATTTTCTAATTCAGTAATTTTACTTTTTATATCCATTAATATTGTCAATGAGAAAAGAGACTAAGTTCACAAATTTGGATACAGAGCTTTCATTTATTTTCAGTTACAAAGATCAATATGAATACCAGTTAGATGATTGAAGCAGCGACGTCACGATGGTTACCCAATACCCATACCATTTTAATGAGACTTCATTTTGGAAAAAACTCGAATTTCTCGCTCTTGATATAATTACTATTTGAATTGCCTCCTTTACTTATTCATTGTCTGCTTGATGCACACAACATGCACCTAAGGGGTAACGAGTGACAGGTAAGCGAGATAACTCGCATAGTCAATTCCTTCGTTTCAATCCGTGTTTAACCGTTTTCCCGTTATTTAAGTCCGAGTAAAATTTTACAATTATCGGAACTCTTTCTATTATTGATGGGAAGGTGTATCAAACATACGGTCATACTTCAAAACCGCTCATATTTTCAGTAAATAACTTCAAATTACTGAAAAAATCTATTCAGATTTTTTATTTCTTCTGTCTTTTATACGAGCAGACACTCGTTACCCCTTAACCATTCAGATAGAACCTTTATTTCAAATTGGATAATTTGACCTAAAATTCAAAATAAAGAGGGAATCTCCAACCAAAATCGATTGCATTACCGATTGCAAAACACAGAGTAAACAAGCACATGAAGAGACGACAACGAGGCATACGACATAGAAACATTAAACATAAAATACTACACAAAACTAACGCGACCATCGAACAGTCGGTGCTGACTAAGGATGGTCATTTGTTCATGCCAGTAGCAATTTTACTGTCGGGATACAAAAAGGCATCGGGTAATGCACAAGTGTAGTATAAAAATACACTCTTCATTGTAAGATGACCACCCAAACAAGACAGCAAAACAAATGGGTGAATCAACTAATAAATAGGAAATAGGCGTACTAAATTCCCTGCTCTGTTGGCTGCAGTAAGCTCACTTGAGGAGTCCGATCGACATTCAGAGGTTACAAGAGGGCTGACTTCTCATGAGAGGTTGAGCGGGGCCCGTCATGGAGTTCCATCGCCACGGTAAGAGTGCTAGTTTTTAGAATGTGCTGGTACAAGGCTATAGATTGGTCAAAAAGAAGGGAGGAGATCTCCAACAAGACCCCGTTGCAGCATCAACAGTAAAACACCAAAACACCCGATGCAAAAACACAAAAGACGAGTACAGCACGAGACGGAAAAGAGACACACGACATTTAAACATCAAACACAAAAGACTACACATAAACCGACGAGACCAATGGGTAACCGGTGCCATAACGAGTGGTCCATTTTGCACTTTAGAGAAGACAGGGCTCCGACCACCTGTCCTCTCTGAATGTTAGTCGGACTCCTCGGGTGATAACATACATGAGCTCGCTACAGCCGGCAGAGCACGGACTGTATTACGTACGCCCTCTTTTGACATATTCACCTGTGTTGTTTTGGCCCCTGCGTTTTGCGGTCTTGTATGTGTGTGGTTATCTGACAGTGAGGAGGTTGTTTTACAGCACAGTTGTACGTTCTTCGAGACCTCTGGATAATCGGAAAAGTGGAAGGGTTGTGTGCACGTAATCCAGGATAACCACACCGTCTGCTACTTACGTAGCAGATGGCCGTCCTAAGTCGGCACTGGTTGCCTATTGGTCTCGTTGATTTATGTACGGTCTTTTATGTTAAATTTATCTACGTTAAATATGGATAATGACCATATCGCTGTATACAGCACAAAATCGATAATTCAGAAAATCAGAAACCGAAGGCATACAAAATGGTGTGAATTGGTGTTCCTTGTCCCTTTTGTTCTTTTTTCTGTGGGTGTCTGTTATGTGTTTTTGCATTGGGTGTTTTGGGGATTTGCTGTTGGTGCTACAACCGAGTGTTGTTGGAGATTCCCTCCTTTCTTCCATATTTGTCATTGCTTAACATGTTTCCCGTGCCACTATGAATAATGAATATGTTATATTATGTTTAATGATCTATCCTACGGTCTAGAGAGGAATGAAAAAAAAACCCTGGTAATTATTGAAGAAGGAAGTATATTGGTTCAGTTTTCCGCATAGACACAAACATATTCGTTACAAGGAAAAGATGTGGGATATGAGATGTAAGCGATGACTGTTTCCTAAACTACATATTTTATTTCCTCTTTTGTCGATTAATGTGAGGAAAAAGAGTTGTGTAACCTATTCATAAAGCATGTTATGTATATTTCTATCAAAACAATCATCAATGAAATGTGAAATCGTATACTTCTTCTTTTTCTTGAACAATTTTCAGATCCATAACTACTTTCATAATTGTATAAAACAGGCTTATTTTAACAAGAGACAAATTTAATGTATTTTACTGGTGTTAATGGTCAATTGGTACAAAAAGAAAAGAATGAAATATTAACGAGAATATTTGTGAGAAAAATAATATGCAAAAGTACTAACTTGTTGCAGATTTATTTTATACACTTACGAAAAAGAAATTATCCAAAATCTTCAAAAGCAAACAAGATTTGATAGTGTAAAATGTTTCAATAATACTTTTAAGTATCTGGGTGATATTCTAACTATTGACAATCCTGCTTTTGAATTATATCAGAATGAAATTTATCCACAAGAATTAACACATAACAAGACAAAGTTTACAAATACAGAAACATCATTTTTGGACCTAAATATCAAAATTGTAAACGGAACGGTTCACACAATTGTATATGACAAAAGAGATGATTTTGAATTCAGCATACAAAATTTCCCCTGGCTTGACGGTGATGTTCCAAGACTACCGTCATACGGAATTTACATATAGCAGCCCATCCGGTACGCTAGAGCATGTACTGATATTATGGATTTTAACAGTAGAAATTTACAAATTACCAAGAAACGTTTAGGTCAAGGTTTCCGCTTCCATAAACTATTGAACACTTTCTAGAAATTTTACAAAATTATAGTCAACTTCTTTTAAAATTCGGATCTATACACGCAACAGAGTACATTACTTTTGGTATTACACAACCTGTCTTTTATGGTGATATGATAAACAAAATTAAAATTATCAAAGGTAGACAGCATAACCATCGAAAATGCGTCAGTATCATCAAACGCCTTTTATATGAGCACGAGACGGACACTAGGCTTGGTACATGACCCATCCACAGTCTTGTACCAGCGCATTCTTGAGCCTTGCACTCTCCCTGACTGTGACGACGGGACTCGATGACGGGCCCTGTCCTAACCTCTATAGAGACGACAGGGTCCCGACTACCTGACCTCTCTGAATGTCTGTCGGACTCCTCGGGTGATTATATACATGAGCTCGCTACAGCCGGCAGAGCACGGACTGTATTACGTATGCCCTCTTTTTAAATCCATTTACATATTCATCTGTGTTGTTGGGCCCCTGCGTTTTACGGTACTGTTTGTGTGTGGTCATCTAACAGTGAAGAGGTTGTTTTACATCACACTCGTACGTTCTTCGCGACCTCTGGGTAATTGGAGAAGTGAAGGGGTTGTGCGCATGTTCTCCAGGATAACCACACCATTCACTACTTGCTTGGCCAATGGCCGTCCGAAGTCGGCACCGTTTACCCATTAGTCTCGTTTGTTTATGTGTAGTCGTTTGTGTTTCATGTTTATATGTCGTGTGTCTCTTTTCCGTCTCTTGGTATGCTCGTCTTTAGTGTTTTCGTAACGGGTGTTTTCGTGTTTTGCTGTTAGTGCTGCTACAGGGTCTTGCTGGAGATCCCCTCCCTTCTTTTTCAATACTGTACGTTTGATTTCATGATACATGAATTTTCTGATGAAAGGAGTTCAATTGAACGATTTCCGTGTCATTTTTGTGTTTTACAGCGGGTGTTTTGGGAGGTTGCTGTTGATGCTGCAACTAGGTGTTGTTGGAGATCCCCTCCTTTCTTTTATATCTACACTTATTTCGTGTTGCAGTGTGGAATTGGTAATACAATTCCCCGCGACCCGATGTTTGAAGTGTTTTATTTCCAAATCGTTCTCTAACTTGACTGTGTTGTAGTATCTTCTACGCAGGATCTTAATTCACCTTTCTATCCTCGATTATTTCATTATGGCATTTCTAAGGTCGCCTCGTATTAAATTAAAACCTTTGAGATTACCCTCTGTCACTACAGTCATGTTACCATCATCGACATTTAACAGTAATCAACTTTTTACCTCACCCAGAGTACATCTATCACCTCTTAAATCTATACCCCGTAGACGTATTACACCTACTACTCCATCTGCAGGCTCTACATTTAACAACAAACACAGAGGGTTCTCAACCATTCGCCAGTGCAATGGAAAGAGATGTTCCATTTGTCCGCTCATCAATTGCAATTCCACGATTACATCTAGTGTTAATGGGCATACGTTTAAGATCGAGATTGATAGCGACATTGATTGATCGTATCAACATGTCATTTATGTTATTACATGAAACGCCAGGGGATGTGGCGCCCAATATGTAGGGGAAACAGGCCAGTCCTTAGAATCTCGTTTTCGAAATCATTCATATCAGATAAGAAACTCACGTCACAAAAAGCACAGAAATTTCCTGTACCATCACTTCTTTAAATATAAACATTCAATTTCGGATTTAAGTATTACTCCAGTTCAGTCTTTCCCAAAACTCAAAAATCTAAGTAAAACTGAAATTAAAAAACGCCGACTACAAGCTGAACTTGCCTGGATTACTAAATTACAAACTGCGTACCCCCTTGGTTTAAACGATCAAATTTACGGACAAGGAAATATTTCCTCGACCTCGACAAAGATCAATGTCTTTTCAATCCGCCCTGACGCTAAACGAAAGTTTAGGTCACACGGAAAAAGGCGAAACAGAAACCTTAGAAACAGAGCTAGAATACATCGTACCCTCAGAGATCTACTTATAATTGCACGAAACGGCGGCAGACATGAACTGCTTCATGCTCTCTCATCAATACCATCAGTTCAATTGAAATCTATCTTGGATGAAGCAGAGGTTGCATTCTTAAGAAATACTGATTGATTCAAACTTAATATCATTGTTGCATTCGCACAGAATAAACTTTTTCCTGTCATTAAAAACATTCCCCTTAGAAGACGATTCATAAAATTCCATTTATTAACAAAGGTTTCGATCTTCTTAACATCTCTAATATTTTTCGGGATCATCGCGTCCAAAGTGCTATTCCTCAATATTTTGAGAATTTTGAACCTCCTCTTATTAGTTACAAGTATAAAAAACATATTCGAAATTTCATATTTAACTACAATAAAGTAACATCAGATCCTAAAATTCTTGAATCAAGTCCTACTTCTTGAGAATGTGCAACTTCTGAATACCTTTATAAACCAGCTGGCCATATTGTAACAGGTGACTTTTCAATTATCCAGGACAGGCAGCTCCGCAATCTTCTCAAGAAAGGACCTAAGTACAGAATTCCATCCAAGATAGATTTTATCAAATGTCGCGAAGAACTAAAGGAAGCCTTAGATAACTACACAAAAAGATGGTGTAAATCGGAAGGGGTCGAATCACATTCTCTGAATGACTGGAAGAACCTCATATTGGATATTACCGATATTCGAATAGATAACTTCCACAAAAATCCTCATCTTTTCGAAAATCCAAGTTCTAAACCTGAAAGATATTTCAAATCCAAATTACGCAATTTACACGAAAAATATGTCTTCGCTCCTGCAGACAAAGCAGCCAACAACACCATAATCATTTGAAAACGTTACTACATATCAACTTTGGTTTCGGAACTTTCGTCTACAAACACTTATATTAAAAGCAATGAAAGTGTTCCTAACATTTTGAACAAACACAACAGTGAAATTTCTTCATTCAAGATCCCTATTTCTAAACTGGATCTTCCTATACTATACTGCATACCAAAATTGCACAAGTCTCCTTAAAAATTTCGATACATTGCTAATTCTAGCAACTGCTCAACTACAATTTTGTCTAGAAATCTGACGTCAGCACTCACGGTTATAAAGGAACACGTTGCTAAATATTGTGAAACTGTTCTAAACAGGAATGATGTAAACTTATTTTGGTCTATTAAAAATTCAGGGGATGTGATTGACAAAATGAAATCGAGAAATTTTCAAGCTAATTCGATTTCTTCGTACGACTTTTCAAATATGTACACCACGCTTCCTCACGATAAGATTAATGATCAATTGTCCAAACTCATTAAATGGTGCTTTAACCGAGAGGGTAAAACTTATATTTGTACATCTGAATCAAAGGGTTTCTTTTCCAATACAGAATACAAATCATATAAATCATGGACATGTAGTGACCTTTGTATTGCCTTGTCCTTTCTTTTGGACAACATTTATGTAAGATTTGGTGAGAATCTCTACAAGCAGGTTGTAGGGATCCCTATGGGTACTAATTGTGCGCCTCTTGTTGCAGATTTATTTTTATTCACGTATGAAAAAGAATTTATCCAAAATCTTCAAAAACAAAGAAAACATGATGATGTGAAATGTTTCAATGGTACTTCTAGGTACCTGGATGATATCCTTACTATCGACAATCCTGTTTTTGAAAAGTATAAAAATGTCATTTATCCACAGGAACTGACTCTAAACAAGGCGAACGTCACAAACACAGAAACACCATTTTTGGACCTGAATATCAAAATTATTAATGGAGAGATTCATACAAGGGTGTATGACAAAAGAGATGACTTTGGATTCAATATAGTAAATTTTCCCTGGCTTGACGGTGATGTTCCTAGATTACCGTCTTATGGTATCTACATTTCGCAGCTCATCCGGTATGCTAGAGCATGTACTGATGTTTTGGATTTTCATGATAGAAATTTACAAATAACAAAGAAACTTTTAGGTCAAGGTTTTCGCTTTCACAAACTTGTCAAGACTTTCTGGAAATTTTACAAAAATAATTGTCAACTACTTTTGAAATTCGGACCCATACAAGCAACAGAGTATATTACTTTGGGTATTTCGCAACCTGCATTTTATGGTGACATGATCAACAAAATTAGAAGGATCAAAGGTAGACAGAATTACTATCGAAAATGCGTCAGAATCATCAAACGCCTCTTATACCGTGGATATGATCCTAATGTCACCAGACGGACACTAGGCTTGGTACTTGACCAATCTACAGTCTTGTACCAGCGCATCCTTAATACTTGCACGCTGACTGACTGTGACGACGGGACACCATGACGGGCCCTGTCCAAACCTCTTTAGAGAAGACAGGGCCCCGACCACCTGTCCTCTCTGAATGTCAGTCGGACTCTTCGGGTGATAACATACATTAGCTCGCTACAGCCGGCAGAGCACAGGTCGTATTACGCATGCCCTCTTTTTATATCAATTTACATATTCATCTGTGTTGCTTGGGCCCTTGCGTCTTGCGGTCTTGTTTGTGTGTGGTCATCTGACAGTGAGGAGGTTGTTTTACACCACAATTGTACATTCTTCGAGACCTCTGGGTAATCGGAATAGTGGGAGGGTTGTGCGCACGTAATCCAGGATAACCACACCGTCTGCTACTGACAAGGCAGATGGCCGTCCTAAGTCGGCACCGTTTGCCCATTGGTCTCGTTGGTTTATGTGTAGTCATTTGTGTTTTATGTTTTTCTGTGATTTGACGTTCATTGTACTACTGCGTCTCTTTCTGTGCGTGTCATTTTTGTGTTTTACAGCGGGTGTTTTGGGAGGTTGCTGTTGATGCTGCAACTAGGTGTTGTTGGAGATCCCCTCCTTTCTTTTAGTTCCAGATGATATTCTATCAATAGCGGTTGATCGATCAATTTCGATAAAGTTCGATCAATTTCGGTTGATTTTTTCTTCAACGCATTCTAAAATTTCTGTTATCAAAATTTCTTGAAATTTCTAAAACGTGGGTCCTGTAGCATCATATCCCACCCATTCTGCTACGTCTTTCCGTACGCTTTTTCGACATAGTAACTTTCATACTTTTTTGGCATATTATATTGTTTAGATTTGAGTATCACTGACGAGGGTTAAGTACCCGAAACGTGCATGTCTGGTTAATATTGCCAATTTATCTGTTCTTAAATGATGTTATTTAATATGAAGACGTTTACATTCACATAATGCAATTCTAAAATATCAAAGTAAGCAATATTTATTCATATAACAGATAACACGTTAGTATGTATTATTTTATGTCTGAGCTCCCGCAGTGCTTGTGAACCATATAGTCAATAGCTGACGTTTTAACATCATCAACGAAGAATTATGAGCTTATCACTTATTGAATCTCAATGTGAAGAAGACAAGGCAAAATCATCAGAATTCCCATCGAAAAGGATACAAACCTCGGAATAAATAACATTCCCAAGTGAGACCAGGTTCCCAATGACAGTCAGCGTCACCTAATTACATGCAACACCCTTGGTAACAGCTCCATGAAAAATCAAATCCATCTGTTCTTAAATGATGCTATTGAATTTGAAGACGTCTAACATTTATATCGATGTACATATCGGTTTGATATTTTTTGTTTGATGATAATGACAGCGATTAAATCGCAATCCAGAATGTCGCTGACCATTCTTGAAAGGGGGATCTGCTATGATTCCATTAAATCCCGTGGCGACCGAAGAACTCCCTCAATGATGCCTTCAGCCGTTGTGTAACATAACCCTGAATAAGTAGCTTACATAAGTGTAACATAACCCTGAATATGGCCCTTATACAGAACCCTGAACACGTTATGTTACACAAGTGATACATAACCCTAAACAAGTCCATTCTCCTCCGTTTTGAGGAAATGTATTCCAACAAATTGTCGGAATTCCAATGGGAACCAATTGTGCCCATTTCCTCTTTTTTCTTCACTCATACGAAGCTGAATTCATTCAATCTTTGGTCTCTGAAGGGAATATATACTTAGCCTCTGACACTCGGTTGCAGCAACCACAACAAAACTTCAAAACACCGAATGCAAAACACAGAGCAGACATCGTTAAATGATGCTATTCAATATGAAGACGATTACATCCACAGAAAGAGACGCAAAAGGGACAAAGAAAACCAACTCACACCATAGAAACATGAAATATAAAATACCACACATAAAGCAATGAGACTTCACTTTTTTTAGACATATAGACGAAGTGCTGTCCATCAACAATCCAACATTCGCGGATTACCTTAGCAGAATCTACCCGTCGGAGCTTGAGGTCAAAGAAACTAAAGAGACAAAAAATTCAGCATACTATTTTGACATCCTCTTGTCCTACGACACTAAGGATCACATGAACACCTCACTCTATGACAAATGTGATGACTTCAACATAACAAACTTTCCTTTTCTGAGTAGCAATATCCCTTCATCGCCTGCATATGGCTTGTTCATATCTCAATTTATACGTTATGCCAAAGCAAGTGCCATATATACAGATTTTGATCTGAGAGCTAGGCGTCTTTCAGATAAGCTTCTCGGTCAGGAATTTGTTTGTGATCGACTAACATTTGCACTGAGGAAAAGGGAAGGATATCCAGCATGACAACTTTGCAGACACCCAGCGAAACAAACCCACAAGAAACTGACACAGATTGACATCAGACAAAACTACAAACCGCACAATGACGCTAGAACATGACACAAAATAATCGAAACAGACGCACAGAAACATCAAACATCAAAGACAACACATCAAAGGAAGGAGACCAATGTGCACTCGGCGCCGACTTTGGCCGGCCATCTGCTAATGCTGTAATCCGGATTACGTGCGCACAACCCTCCTACTTTTCCGGATACACAGAGATCTCTATAGACGCACACTTGTTGTATAAACACTAAACTTCTCACTGTAAGGTGACATCACATACGAGAAAGTTAAACGCAGTGGCCCCTAGTAATACATAATCTATGTTAATGTATCTAAAAAGAGTCTATGGCATGCGTTGAACAGTATGTGCTCTGCAGGCTGAAGCGAGCTCAAGATCAATCACCCGAGAAGTCTGACCAACTTTCAGATAGTACAGAGACTCTTGACCCAGTCATCTCTGATGAGATTTTAACAAGGCCCGCCTTAGAGTCCGGTTGTCACGGTTGGTCAGTGTTCAACGTTGGAAAAGACTAACACCGTCACTGAGGAAGTTCTACGGTCGATATGGGGAACTCGTCATTCACTATGATGTCCCACTCTCCAGAATGGTGGATGATATTCTGTCATATACCATTTGAGCCATCCAACCAAAGATTGTACTCTATTTCTCCCGAAATGGAAGTTACCGGATGTGACAGTTCTACCGAATTGAAGCGGCGGGTGTTGCATGCAAGCAGTAGATGATTACTCTTCCTGGGCACCTGGTCTCACTCCTATATCGGGAGTCCGCTTCTTTTCATGTGGTGGAGGTTTTTGTTTGTTTGCTTTGGTTTCAGTTTTATCCTGATTTTCTGAATTATCGATTATCGATCGTGCTGTATACAGGGTTATGGTATTTATCCATATTTGTCACTGGTACAAAACTGTAGATTGGTCCAGAACCATGCCCAGTGTTCTTTTGATGTATTTAGGATCATATCCTCGGTAAAGCAGGCGACAGACTATTTTCTTTCACTTTCGGTTAAAGTTTGATCTGCCTTTGATCCTTCTGATTTTGTTCATTAAGTCACCATAAAACGAAGGCAATGGAATTCCCAATGATACATACTCTGATGCTGGAGTTGTCCCAAATTTTGAAAAGAGTTCAGAATAGTTATTGTAAAATTTCCAAAAAGATTTAACAAGTGTGTGATATCTAAATTCTCAACGTTTCTTAGTAATTTGCTTATTTTTATCATGGAAGTCCGAAACAAGTGAGCCAGCTCGAGATCTAGAATATCTGATGAGTTGAGAGATGTAAATGCCGTATGATGGCAATCTTGGAACATCGCCATCAAGCCAAGGAAAATAAACTATGTTGAAGCCATAGTCTTCTCTTTTATCGTATATCTTTGAATTCCTTGAGTTGATTTTGATAACAAGATCCCAAAATGGTGTAGCTATATCATCTTTGTTTGTTTTATTCAAAGTTAATTCTAGTGGATAAATTTGATTTTTGTAATGGTCTAAATGTGGGTTATCAATATTCAAAATATCATCAAGGAAGTTCTACGGTCGATATTGTCCAGATTGGTGGATGATATTCTATCTTAGACCATTTGTATCATCCAACCATAGAATATACTTGTATCTTCTAAAAGGGAAGTAAGAGAATATAACAATTCTTCCGAATTGAAGCGACTGGAGTTACATGCAAGCAGGAGATGCTGACTCTCTCTGGACACCTGGTCTCACACCAATATTTGGAGTTCGATTATTTGTTTGTGGTGGATGTTTTTGTTTGTTTGCTTTGGATCCTTTTTTATCCTGATTGTGTATGCCTTTGGTTATGATTTTCTGAATTATCGATTTTGTACTGTCTATTGGGATATGGTCATTGTCCATATTTGTCATTACTTGAAAGCCGTCTGATTCTAACGATGAAATCTTCATACTTGGAACATGCCCTGATGTTGCGTATCAAAAACGCCATAAGTAGGAGAAGACAGAATGTTGATACTAATGAAAGGGGTGATAGTTACCATACAGTGAGGTGTTCAAATGGCTGTTTTCGTCGAAAGGTAGATGTATGTCTAAGTACGAAGCCGATGTATCGCCCTCGGTTGTTTCCTTGATCTCTAGTTCATGAGGATAGATTCCATGTCCATGATCATTTAAGTTCGGATTCTGATTAACAATACGTCATCTATGTATCTGATGGTAAAATTGAATTGAGATGCGAGGTGCTTTCGCCCAATCGAGAGCAAGGTCTGGATGAATTAGACCACGGAGCCAAGAAAATCAAATACTTTTTTTATTATCACACTTTTGTAGCTGATAAAGAAAATGTAATAAATTTCAAAGCAAATTCCTGTCTGCTCCATGCATAAAATTTATATATTCTGACGTTTAAAATTCGGTAGACATATAGTGGTATAAATGAGTTTAAGGAGGGATTCAACACCAAGATGGCGGCGGCATTATTTGTTTTTCTCACTTCCTAGGAAAAGTACAGTCCTTACTTCCTTAAAACATTTGTTACCCTGATTGATATACATATTTGAGTATCCTGATGAAGTTTGAATAATTTCCGACGTAATTTGAAGAAATTATAGCGTTTTTCAAAATTGTGGATTTTGGGAGTTTTATCCATGAGCCAACCACGACGTCATTTCGACGTTATCGGGGGAAAATGGCGTCACAAACGATCGCATTCAAAATGCAATTAAAACATGAATGTAAAACGTATTGCATTGAAACTTTACATGTATAAAATAGTATATTCAATTTTTATTTTAGTGTATTCGTTGACAAATTTACATAACAAGGAAGCGGATGTCACTTCATTGAAAATGGACGAATTTTGAAGAAAAAAATGGAAAATAAAAAGCTTCGTAAAATTTTTATCCCAAATTTAATTTTTCTCATTTAATCATGAAATCATTTCTGTACATTGTTGATCATTCTTTTAGTTTTTGACAAGGATTGATCCACAGGATTTCTAATAATCACCTATCAACTAGAGTCAATTGGCTCGAAATTGCAATTTTTTGAGCGACTGTGTCATCTATTATTCCAGTATCCTGCCTTTGTTTATAACACAATTCATTTAACCTTTTCCTTATGTAAGAGCAATACATTTATAAATATTTTGGAAGTTAAATCAAAATTAATTTCCATTAGCATTAAGAGAACCGGAATGACACTTTTAATATTATGACGTCATCAAGAAATTCACGGATACGTTGAAAAATGCATATTTCAAAGTCTCAGAGAAATTTTTCCTGTGGATAGAATCAAATGTAAGTTTGTATGATGAAGGACAGACAAGAAATGAATAATTTCAGAAATTTTGAGAGAAATTGAATTTGGCGTCAAAGTGTTCAATACCTCCTTAAAAAGATCCTGACGATAATCTCAAAAGCTCTCACGATAGAGCACAAAATTGAACTTCGACGTACCCCTAGCAAGTCAGAGGTGGGACCAGGTGCCCAGAAGAAGTGAGCATCCTCTTTTTTGCTAGCCGCATAAAGATATATTTAACTTTCAAATCAGTTTATGTTCTTACCCAAACGCTGTCTTGAATTGTCCTCTACGATATAATAAGATAGCTCTTCGTAAATAATAGTATATTTATGGTACCGGATTTCAATTTAACATGAAGTTGACTTACCATCACACAGGAAGGGATTTAAATTCCTCTAGCAATTTGCTTGAAGTATTCTTTTTTCATTTCAAATACCGACTTCAATGAATTGATTTTGAAATTTAAACTCGTTGCAATGTAAAGAAATTTAATTTAGTATCACTGAAGGAGATTCTCTATCCGAAACACGTGCCTGGTGCGTCAGAATTGGAAACAAATGTTCTTCAAGAAGGTAGTTACGGCATCAGTTATTCCTGCAAGAAATATTTAAACAAAGACTACTCGATCTCAAACGCAACACATAAGAACTCAAATTTACAAAAAAAAGGAAAGTAGGTTTAGCGCAATTAAAAAAATAAATCTTAATTTTTCCATCTGTCACTTTATACATTTGTAGATGAGATAATTACCTTTAAGTTCAAAATTTTCATTGGAGCATTATTTTCCCATAAAATTCTCTCAAATTTTTTTTGGAAATGAAATATTCCATTTGGTTTTTTTTACAAGGGAAATTAACCTTTTCGAAGGGAATTTTCATTTCCAATGGAAGAAATATTTCATTGGAAAAATAAAATCAACATTCAATTTAGAAATATGTCCATGTCTTTTTTTATTTCATGGTAAACATCTCACTCGCCAGATTAGATATTGGAAAGATAAAGATGTACATTTCTTTTTATAAAATAGGTAACTTATGATGTGATTTTATACAGAAATAAATTACAATGGCTGATGTATTTAGTTATATTTTAACCATTACAAAAAAGGTGAAATATTACAAAAAAGTTTTAAAAAGCAAAAAAATTAATGAATAGTACATGTATATTACACTATAGATGTTGACTGTTCAGGACTTATTTTGTTTGCGGAATGTATTCCCATTGCTGTTATTAGGTCAGTCAGTAAAATCATGAAATTTAACTTGTCAATTTATGAAATTATGAATATTGTGTACAATTTCTGTGTGGTTTATTTTTGATATATAATTTAGAAAAGAAGATTCGTGAATGTTGCATATGCAATCTTCATAGGAAATATTATGCTAGGTGTAGGATATGTCATCAAACGACACAGATCTATTGCAGCGTTGCCCGTCTTTGTAGTATGTTTTTGATATCGTATTAATATTTTCAATGTATTTCTCGAAAATGCTTTTCATCCCTCCATTGCTATTTTGAATGTTAAACGTCTTCAAATTCAATAGCATCATTTAAGACCTGATAAATTTACAGCATGGACCAGACATGCACGTTTCGGGTACAAAACCCTACATAGATTTTATTTGGATATGCTACTGAGTCGACCCTACAGGAAATTTGGAGCCGCGCGCTCTCTGTAATGTAAATTTTGACTTTGGAATAACTTACCTACTGAAATAAGGACTTCTAATAATATAAATGCGTTCAAAACCTCAATGATTAAATACATTCATTCAAATAGGGGAACTTATTGATTATAATATACAAATGATCGAACTTTATATGGACTCTATACTTTATATGGACTTTAAAACTTTGAATATCTATTATTACCATCTTTTATAAAAATGTATATGCCTTACATATTTTGTACATATCTTTATATATATTTTCTGTAAATACGTTAACGAGGGCCACATGGGAGAATAGCGAAAATGCTAAATGTGCCACCCTCTTAAAATAAAGTATTATTATTATTATTATTATTATTATTATTATTATTATTATTATTAAATGTAAAAATCTAACTTCAAAAAATTAAAGAGGGCGCTACTAAAATTATTTTGGTGGCTCCGCTGAAAGCATCACTGATGAGAATTTAATATTCGAAACACGTGTCTGGTGCATGTAAACTGGTTTCGAATTTTCTTCAAGAAGGTAGAGAGTTGGAACCCCTCGACATTATTTCAGTGACAAGGTTTGCAATTGGTCGCTCACAAATGTACCCTTGAATCAATAGGTTTATTTTCTGTAAGACTCCTTGTCCTTAGAACAAAGTCGTTGTAGTTTGAGCTTGAAATAAAGTATTTTAAAACTGTGATATTAATATCCTATAGGCAGAAGAAGTACGAATGCTACTACACGTACATATTAATTTTTAAATTGAACAAAGGAGGGTATTGAAGTCACAATTGTCATTTATTGACGTATTCAGGTGACCATTTCCCTGACCTAAACATGAAGTAGAGTAACTGCTTCCAGTACTTTTTTTCACCTCTAGTTCACACCCAAAGATTGTGCATCCTTGATACGTATCACATCAGCTGGTACGAAAGCAAAACAATTTGGTTTTTTTTTTTCAATGTAAAGGCTGATGATCCAGTCTTTTATTCCGTATCTACCTAGCGTCTAAATGGTATGGACGATAAACAAAAGAGAATTCCGTCTGAGATACATACACAAATTAGCAAGCAACTCTTAGGTAAAGTAAAAGGGTAATTCATTATATTTCACCTTTGTTATTTATTCTTTTATATTAACTTCATAGAAGGTCAAATTTTAACTAAGTTTTTAAACACAGACATTGGTTTATTGCATACGAAATGTAGGTTATTTAATTTCATTGTGATAAGAATTTATGTATTACTGTTTGATACATTTGATTAGTTAAAATAAAAGCTTAATAGCTTACAGAAGATAATTCAAGCAAACACCGTCAAAAATACCATATCGACTTTGATTTAGCCCTTTTTCATGGTGCAATTTGTTGGTTTATTTCATTTTCGAAATTTCTTAGGCTAAATAATAAGAATGCGTTTAAAATGTACAAAATAATCTAATAATATATGTTTCAACTATCTCGTCTTAAAAGAACAATTTAAGTGCACCACACACGTGTTTCGGATAATAAATATTTCACACGAGAAGTATCTGATCAAATTTAAAACTTCTGTTGTATAATTTTTTTCTAGAATTTTTTTGGAATCCGATGTCAGATTTTGTGTTTGACTTGCACTTACGGGTTCGACGTCTATTATACAAATGAGAGAACATGCCTTTACTGTCAAGTAGGAATAATGCACGACTCGCGTGATCAGTACGTAAGCATTTTTCTTTCTGTTTTTGAAAACGCTGTATTAGGGAAAACTCAAATACGAGAAGGTATGCCAGATTCTTGTAAATACATACAAAATGTACAGCACTGATTCATTACCAACAAATGATGTTGTAAGTTTAAAGGATATTGTTGATACAATGTACTTGAAAATCATCTTGTGCCAAATATGAATAATGAACATATCCCAATATACAGCACAAAATCGATAATCCAGAAAATTACTAACCCGAGGCATACAAAATCAGGATAAAAAAGGAACCAAAGCAAACAAACAAAAACCTCCATCTCATTAAAATAAGCCAACCTCCAATATCGCTTTACTTTTTGAACCCCAACGGATGCAATGCCGTGTTTAAGCGAATTTGAAAACAGTACGATGCATGTAAAACGTTTAACAAAGAGAACAATGTGTACAAGTACTTACCTGTTGGTTCGAAATATACCAAAGGTCCACAGAATTCAATGAATGTATTATTTTGAGTTTTCATACAATAGTACCGATAATGATAATCACCACACTTTTCGTGTTCTATTGAATCCAACTCAGCAGCGCTTGGGCAGAAAAATACCTTTCTATATCTAACACCATTTAGCAGATTTTGACATGCTGCATTTGAAATAAAGATGAACAACAATTGCTTCACATCCATTATGCTCATTAGAAAGTACTGATATAACGCATAAACAAAATGTTCCGCGTAATCAATTTCCTCACGGAAATGAGATTAAGTCCTTATTCTACTTCTGCGCCATGAAAAAAATTATTCAGAACATCTCTTAAAAATCAGAAATTAGATGTAAAGAACATCCATTTCTTCTTCTAAACGCGCAAATTCCTTAAACCGTCTTTAAATTCTAAACGTTTTTATGAAGATATTCACAATTTCAATTGGTTTGTCAATATCAAACGCTGAAAACACTTTGTCTGTATTAAAATCTCGCAGTGACAGTGAAATTTATGGAAAGGTAATTAAGTTATGAGTGCTTTGATTTCGTTTGTTTTTAATTAATACCATTGAAAATATATAAATCATAGTTCAGGAGTCAAAAACTCCTGGGGAATATATCAAAAATACGGAAGTGTTCAAGCTCCTTACTTTCTCGAAGAAATTTCACCAATTTTCATGCACAAGACTCGTGTTTCGAATATCAAATTTTCATCAGTGATGCTTCCAGCCAAACATCAACAATGAACACCAGATTCGAGTCTATATGTAAAGACCCTGATGTTATCACAGAGCTTACCTACCTCCAAGAACATTATGTCATCACACCAGCGGACAAAGCCTCAAATAATTTCACATTTACTCGCAAAAAGTACTATTTCGACAGTCTAGTTAAAGAGTCGGGTTTAAATTCGACACCTGGAAATCTCACTTACACCCCAACAAACCTTTCTGCATCTGAAATAATAGATAACCACAAAACAGCTCTTGCTTCCTTTGGCTTCGACACTAACAATTTAGATTTAGATTTACCATACTTATAATACATACCTAAAATGCATAAGAATCCGTACAAACAACGTTTCATCGCTGGTTCCTCAAAATGTTCTACCAAATCTGTATCGATCTTTCTCACCAAAGTGTTATCTGAAATCAAATCTGGGCTTCAAAAATATTGCTCGACAGTATATTCTCGCATTGGTTTCTTTGCCGACATTTTCCTTTTCTCGTGCAAAGCTGAATTCATTTAATCTTTGGTCTCTGAAGGGAAAAGACAATTAGCTTCTGACTTAAACTTCACTTACAGATACATAGACGATGTGTCGTCCATCAATAATCCAAAATTCGCGGATTACCTGAGCAGTATTTATCCTTCGGAGCTTGAAGTCCAAGACACTACAGAGACAAATAATTCAGCATCCTATTTGGACATAATGTTGTCCTACGACACTGATGGTCACTTGAACACCTCACTCTATGACAAACGTGACGACTTCAATTTCAGCATTACAAACTTTCCTTTTCTGAGTAGCAACATGCCTTCATCGCCTGCTTATGGCGTGTTCATATCTCAGTTGATACTCTATGCCAGAGCAAGTACCAAATAAACAGATTTCGTTCTGAGAGCTAGGCGTCTTTCAGATAAGCTTCTCAGTCAGTGATATTTTTGTAACCGACTTACATCGTCACTGAGGAAGTTCTACGGTCGATATCGGGAACTCGTCATACACAATGATGTCCCGCTCTCCAGAATGGTGGATGATATTCTGTCATAGATCATTTGAACCATCCAACCAAAGATTGTACTCAATGACTTCCGAAATGGAAGTATCCGGATGTGACAGTTCTACCGAATTGAAGCGGCGGATGTTGCATGCAAGCAGGAGATGCTTACTCTTCCTGGGCACCTGGTCTTACTCCCATATCGGGGGTTCGCTTCTTAACAAGTGGTGGAGGTTTTTGTTTGTTTGCTTTGGTTCCCGTTTCATCCTGATTTTGTATGCCTTCGGTTTCTGATTTTCTGAATTATCGATTTTGTATACATGTACAGGGATATGGTCATTATCCATATTTGTCATTTCATAAGCAACCCTAATTCATTTAACTAAAAACCCTCTGATTTATTTTTTGAAATTCAATTGGACTAGCTTAATCAGATCACAAGGAAAACCTCGAATTCATGGCATTCGTAAATATGACCTGGGATACATAGTTTCTCCTTCGATGACTTGGTTCCATTTTAAATGAAAGTCTAGGTCTGCATCATATTCATACCAAATTATAATCTGTTCCTTTACGGAAGGTACAAGAAATATACGAATATGCTAAAGACCTCATATTTACCGAAACACGTTTTCCAGAATACAGACTACAAGGAGTCAATATGGATATTTCTATTTTTAAAGCAGTTATATCAGATAAATCAGAAGACAAAAGAAACCGCCCTTTAAATTAAGTAAGGTTTGCAAACAAAGGTATTGATAAATTGCATCATGGTCAAAGTTTCAACCACAAAACTGCAACAGAAGAAATCCCACTATATTTCAAAAGAAAAGAAACCCCTTGTATTACCTATAGCTACACATAAACAGTCAGTTGCATCTAACATTTACAATTTCAAACGATTCCTGCTTTTTCTGCATTCCTGCATTGATTTAAGAAACCCCTCACTACATCCATTTCCTAACGAATGTTTTTCAATCGGATTTCAACTACTCTCCTTATGGAGACGTTATTACTGGTGACCTTAGTAAAGCTAAATACGAAAAAATGATTTATCTCTGCTTGGTGGAAAACTCTCCAGACTCCGCATCATTTGCTTCCAGCAATATAAGATTGTGTCAATCGGACTCCTCGGGTGATAACATACATGAGCTCGCGGCGGCAGAGCACTGATTGTATTACGTACGCCCTCTTTTTATATCCATTTACATATTCATCTGTGTTGCTTCGGCCCCTGCGTTTTGCAGTCTTTTTTGTGTGTGGTCATCTGACAGTAAGGAGGTTGTTTTACACCACAATTGTACGTTCGTCGAGACCTCTGGGTAATCGGAAAAGTGGTCTAGTTAGTTTATGTGTAGTCCTTTGTATTTGATGTTTCTGTGTTGTGCGTTGACGTTTCTTGTCCCTTATGCGTATCTTTCCGTGCCTGTCTTTTTTGTGTTTTTGCATTGAGTATTTTTGGTTTTTCTGTCGGTGCTACAACCTGGTGTTGCTGGAGATCCCCTCCTTTGTCTTAGATACACGTGCATCCAGTATCAGCGAAACGAGCGGAGGGTGCCTACTAACGAGATTTATTGCTGTATTTGTTCTAATCATGCGAAGAAATTTATTGATAATCGGAAAGTTTCTATGCATAGGTTTTACACAAAATCTTGACAGAAGAAAAATTTGGATACAAAGGTGTCAATCAGTGATAAAAGACTTTAAATTTACGAGTAATGCGGCGACAAGAATATGCAGTGAAAATTTTGTAAGAGGTGAAGGTCCGACAAAAATCCATAACTTTCCGTCAATTTTTCCAACTAGAACTTTCAAGTGATCGGTATGTATTTCGATCTGTTTTGTTGCGAAGTACTGTACGTATTCTTTTTTCCTTCATTTTTTCCCTTGAAATATGGAGAGGGGGGTTATATTTTATAAACTGAAAATTCTACAATAAAGAAGGGCATTTCAATGGATTATTCGTTTTTACCTTTTCATCTATATGCTGTTATAAAATGATAAACTTAACAGTAAAACTTCAGTTTTTTTTTACAATAAAAAAGGAGTTGGCATAGGACGGGGGTGGGAGTTGTCGACATTGAAATTGAAAGTAAAAGCTTTTCGTAGTATTTATGAATAAAATATATCAATGAGGAAACTAAATGTTTGACTATATTTTTATTTATGATCTCCAGAATTACACCCCAGGATCATCAGACAAGGAACTTAAGGTAGACTAGCATATTGACATGGAATTGACAGCCGGGGTTTCCTAAGAGGGGTCCTGCTGTGCTGACGAGGAAATGGAAGTCCATGTACCGGTGATTCTCAGCTAGACGCGTCTTTATCAATGCATAATTATTGTGGCAGCACCCCAGGGTACTCTGATATTCCTAATCAATGTACGCATACGCATATTTCGTGCAAATTAATAGATGCATGTACTCAGACAGACACTGATTTGTGGACAACTGACACGTGGGTTCGGACAGAAAAAAGTATATTTGTTTCTTAGAGAGATGCAACTACACAAGTAGATAAATCTTTGATGACATATGAAAATATAAAACATTCTGATGATAAAGTATCATGTTATTTAACGAAATCAAAGACGACGCCGAATAACAAACATGCCGCAAGACAAAAATATTCCTATGGACACCGACGAACATCGTTCGAGGGGGAATCCGTACGTTCTATAAGGTCCTTGAGGCTTATAGATGATTTTTTTAAGTTTTGATGAGAGTACGACTGGGTTTTTTAAGACATGGTCGCCATAACACTTTCTATATAGACATAACCTCGGACAGTGCAGTGCATGTACTTTATTTTATTGGTCGATTTCAAGAAATCGACCTTACTAGATTTGTAGACCGGATGGTGTCAATAGGAGAGAGTTCTTACTTGATTCCGTCAGATTCCACAATGCAACATTGAATTATCCTTATGAAAGAAACGTTTATGTGACTAGTGGAAAACACGTGACCAGAGACAGGTATTCCCATGACCTCCCACTTTATCCACTTCACAAAAATAGGACATGACGTCATGACAACGCTTAGGTATCACAATTATGAATTTAGATATTGCAGATGAAAGTAATATCTGCATGATATTTTTTATCAATATTTACTTCCAAACCAATTAGTGAGTGATTACAGTGAACCCTATATATAGGCCTTCAAAATTCCTATGGACGACATTTCTGGATCCTTTGATCCATTGCAACAAAGAAATACGCGATCACAACGTATGCCAGGGGTGCCACTGGGCTAAAATGTTTCTAACCGTCCATCCGACTAAGCTTTTTTCTCGTTAAGGATATACCACTTTGTTTGTTGTTTATTTTCTTACCAAAGACATTGATAAATGAAACAAAGAAATTAATGAGCGATAAAAAAATCGACAAGAATGTACGAGTCACAAAATTTGATTGAACTTTTTAGAAGTTTCCCCTTATTTCCCTCCAAATTCTTATACATGAACTTATCCCGCCAATACACCCAGAAAGGCTTTTGATTGGTCAATATGTGTTATATAATGGAATTTTCCTAAGGATAAAAAAAGAGTGTTGCATCTTGAGTAGTCCAGTGTAAATGTATCTATTTTCTAACTTGTCAGAATTTTAAAGACATACCATTCTATAAGTACTACTCTTTAGTCTTTATTTTAAGAGTAAAAAATTTTAACCCATGTCGACGAAAAAAAAATTCTTGAGGGATTAAAGTGATGTTGATATCGACCAAGCTTTTTTGGAAAGCTAATACTTGTTTTATATATTGTTTACATTTTCGTGCATGAACATCGACGGCGGGTACGGCTAGCCAACAGGGGATGCTTACTCCTCCTGCGCACCTGGTCCAACCTCTAGCTTGCTAGGGGTTCGTCGATGCTCAATTTGGTGCTCTATTGTGGGTGTTGTTGAGATTATCGTCAGGATCTTCTTTAACTCATTTTACTGGAAGATTTGGCAGATAGTTTCAGAATTTCAATATTTCAATAACTTTAAATATATGGATCGATTATCTTGGTGTCTACTTCCAGTTTCTAGTTAAATGAACAAGTCGCTGAAACATTGATAGCATAATGCCTTATTCATTGAAGAAAACATATCCGAAATGTTGAGTGGTAATAGACTGCACTGAAATAAAGACAGAAATTCCACATTCCTTATTATTAAGATCTGCTATGTATATTATAAATCACACATGACATTCAAACTTTAGTCGGTATTAGTCCAGCAGGTGTGGTGACGTTTGTCTCAGACTTATATATAGGAAGTACAAGTGATAAACAAATTACAAATTTAAGTGGCATTGTAGATTTATGTGAAGAGGGTGATAACATCATGGTAGATAAAGGATTCCTTATCTCGGACCTGACAATTCCTATAGGAGTCGATTTAAGGTCAGGGTTGCGACTACAGGGAGATAATTCTATTTTCATATCACGTAATATTTGAAACCGAGTTGGACTATGAATGATATAAGCTAAGTTTGTTACATTATTTCAGAAAAAGAAATAATACTAAATTTTCATTGCTGGATGGGTATTTTGTTGAAAAATGCATATTTTTCAATCAAAAATGGCCGAAAATAGGAAAACAATTGTCATTTTCGAAAGAGTTCTGCTTCTAAAGATTCAAACATCAGAATCGAGTAAATCTCTATGTTTCTGGGTCAAAAAATTTATTTTTTGCATAAATTATTGTGCTATTTATGGAAACAATCATTTTGCTCAATAATCAATTCGGGTATATATTGGTTTGACTGCTTTATGATAAAGCAGTACCAAAGCTCTTTATATAGAAAAAATGTGTAAATGGCAACCTTCTAGCTATCTATAAAAATAACGAGATGTTGCAATGGCAACTAGCAAAATTGTATTGATAAAAAAAATACACTCCTTAATATTGATTGTTTTATCAGAATCTCTCAAAATAATTCATACACAAGCTATAAGAATCCAGATAAATAAGGCTATATACATGAATGACTTTTTGAAATTTCATGCATTGCAGGGGTATGTAAAGTTATGATGTGGTATTCTTAAAAGCGACGAAAATGTTGAAATAGGCCAAAAATGGACGTTTGTAGCCAAAAAACGTGACGGACAAATTTTTATTTTTTTTTTGGTCTGAATAGTTTGAGGAGATGTTCCTCTACATGTGGACATATCCATTTTTATTCTGCGTCATTTCTATTAAAAGTCGCCACCCTGACCTTAATTATTTCACCATACAAAAGTGAAAAGAAAGCGTTTACTCCGAGGGAAGTTCGCCAAACTAAAGACATCGCCTATCTTCGGATACATGTCGAGAGACAAATGAAAAGGATAAAAAAAACTTCCGCATTCTACAAGGAGCGATGCCAATATCAATGGCTAGCCAGCCATAAAAAATATGGAAGATATGTGCGAGACCTACTAACCTACAGCCACCCTTAGTTTTGACAAAATGAACTATAATGTTAAACGTCTTCAAATTAATCAATAAATCTTTCTATGAATGAATAATGATAATTCTGACAATTGATTTTTTTATTTATAGAAAGTCTATATTAGATAGATGTATCTTTTAAAAGTGGCAACCCATGTTTTACTCGTGATGATTACAGTTCTGGTTACACTGCATGCAGATAAAACTTGTTCAATTTACATAACATATTCGACCAAACTTTTTAGTCGAACTTTATGCGTTGTACAGAAAATCCCTTCAGAGTCCATACGAAAAAGTCACAATATATTCTCCCGCTAATTGCAAGTTGACCTAGTAGTAATAATTGTGATTCTTCATTAACATAGTATTGTCAACAGACATCTTATAAATGAATGTGTCATTAAGTGCGCATTCATGCCCAGTCCTCGGGAGTTGCGTTTTTACATTTATCGAAGAGAGGGCATTTTATTGCAAGAATGCCCTCCCCACAGCAAGTACAGGAAATAAGTCCGTCAGGGGTTGATCCAAGTTGAATGAACAGCTTTTTGACCAAAAATCCAATTAGCGCAACGCAAAATTGTTCATGTATTTTCACAAATTTATTGGCGTATGATCTTCCTGCTGCAGGTTAATGATCTCTTCCCCATTTTACATATTTATTGTCAAATGTTTCATATCCAAGTAGTGTCTTGAGTAAATTATCAAGCTGACTAACTTTTCGCCTGAGAACGGCTCCAAAGTTTGAACTTGTGATGTGAAGTTTTCTCGGGGGGGGGGGGGTTTTAGCTTTTCCTTTCGCTCATCATTTCTAAATTAACTAATGTAAGCATTCATGGATTCGACGTCGTGTCTTAAGTTACCGTATTTTTTATTACCGTCAGTACACGTGAGTGGTTTGACAGTACGTGTTTGGAATATTTTCCCTGACATGATCGCCACTTTCTATATAGTCATAAGCTCAGACAGTGCATTCATTTTATATAATGTTTTCATTTTCGTGTATGAACATCAACGACGGGTGCGGCTAGCCAACAGGGGATAGTAGTAGAAGAAGCCTGGCTGTCAAGGTCAGGAAACCGCACGTGCGGCCATGACGTCATGATGACGTCAGTATTATGACGTCAGGTATACAATGACGTCAGTATTATGACGTCATGATGACGTCAGTATTATGACATCAAGTATTCCATGACGTCAGTATAATGACGTTGTCTTCACTATGACGTCAGTATTATGACGTCAAGTATTCCATGACGTCATTTATTCTGCACCTGCAGCTTTGACTTTGAAACGACCTTTCGTGTCAACGGCACGCGCTGGCATCTTGCCAGTTAGAACTTTCTAGAACATATGCCTTTGAAACGACCTTTCGTGTCAACGGCAGGCGATGGCAGCTTGCCAGTAAGAACTGTGTAGAAGTGTCAAGAACATTCGATGGCATACAAGTCGGTCACCTGGAATCTTGCCAAAATATCATTGATGGAATGCTGTAGAAAAGTCGGTCAGTACAATAAAGTCAGTCACCTGGAATCCTGCCAAAACCATGACGTCATTGATAGAAAGCTATAGAAAAATTGGTCAGTTCAATAAGGTCAGACACTTGGCTGCCTGCCATAAACATTTTAGGTAATATATAACTGTCCCGTTCAAAGTTAGAGTCGAGGTCATGGATGTAAAACTCAAGGTCATACTCAAGGTCAAATGACATGTGATCACGTGAATTGCCTATCTATATATATACCCAATACGTCATTTTAGAAAAAAGTCAATGTCATTGATGGTCATACTCAAGGTCAAATGACATGTGATCACGTGATCAGTCACGTGACCGAATGTTCTTGAATTTTTTTCCATGTGTGTATATATAAATCCCAATTTCCACAGACCAAACATCATTTTGTCATTGACAAGAGACCGAGATGGCTGCTAACAATACTGTTGCTGATATTAAAGAAAACACCAAGGAAGATGTTGAATCTACCCAGAGTAAATGGAGACCAAAAACAACCAGCAGACAAAGATACTTTAATGCCAAAGATGCCAGGAAATTATACGACATCAATGTCTATAAAGCCTACCATTCCCGCAAGTTTAAGACTATGGGGAAGAAGTACACAGTCCAGTTCAAGGACATGAGTAAAGACATCACACCCACGGAATTTCCTAAAGTACTGCCTAACATCATGAACACTTTGGTGGACGATTTGAAGAACGAGAACAACATCAAAGATGCAGACTATGTTCGGTCCATTGTACACCACCCTTCCTTGAAGTCTGAAATCTGGATCCCGTTTTCTCAAAGCACGGAGATGTCCGGGGACGCCATTTTGCAGGAAGTTCAGAAGGTCAAGCAATCGAACGAAGACTTCAAAATGGAGGACGGTCAGACCACTATTGATTTATTGCACGTGGAGATGCCCATGAGAAGCGGTGGTGAATCTTTGAAACACTTGCATTCGAATAAAGAAGCTTTCAGAAAAGGGAAGAAATCTATCGTAAGCATAGTAAACGACAAGGACCATATGTGTTTGTCCCGAGCCATTGTAGTTACTATGGTCCATACCAACAGACCGGAGAAAGACTCTGAGGAATGGAAAACAGAGTGGCGTAAAGTCATACAACCAAAACTCTACAAACTACAAACAGAACGAGCCAAAACTTTATGCGACCAAGCAGGGGTATCTAGTGAACATGGTTGCGGTCCAGCAGAATGGGAGAAGTTCCAGAAAGTCCTGATGCCAAACTACGGACTGAAAATCTACCATCAGAACGCTGTAGCCAAAAATCTGAAATTTGACGTTCTGTACAAGTAAGTATTTTGTATATTTTTGGCGAATGTTAATGAATTCAATTTGTTTGTATTTCTATGTACTTAATATTTTTGCTCTTTACAGAGGGACCGTAGCCAACGTGAGGATCCAACCCAAGATCCTTTATATCTTGTACACAGACAACCACTACGATGCCATCACCTCTATGCCTGGTCTGGTAGAATGCCAATACTACTGTGATTTTTGTGACGTGGGGTACAGAAATGCTGACAGTCATCGCAACGCCTGTCCCGTCAGATGTTACTGGTGCTTGTCTTCACCTCCTTGCCCATGGGAAGACGCTAACGTGGAATGTAACAGTTGTGGCGGTAGCTTCCATAGTCTGAGATGTTACTGGAACCATATCAAGCCCAACAAGGCCGGTAACAGCGTATGCGATTTGATGACTAGATGCGAGGAATATGGTAGTTGGATCACCAAGCGTTTAAAACCTGTCCATAATTGTGCCGATAAAAATCACTACTGCAGCATCTGTAAGGAGCAAGTGGAGGAGGGACACTTGTGCTACGTCCAGAAAGTGCCTATCCCTAAAAAGAAAAAGAAGAGCGACCTGTACATCTTCTACGACTTTGAGTGCACCCAGGAAACTGGAGAGCACGTCCCCAACTTCTGTGTGGTTCACCGGGCCTGTGAAGCTTGCATCAACCTACCTATCGAAGAGTACTGTCAGAAATGTTCTAATCTACCTGGAGGCGGACGAGAAGTCATCTTTAAGGGAGGGACTACCTTGGATCAATTCATGGTGTGGTCATTCAACACCTGTTTCACTGACGGCAAGACCAAAAAGATGTGTCATGAGGGAGCCACAGCCATCGCCCACAACATGAAGGGATACGATGGACAATTCATCCTCCATTTCTTAGTCAACAGAGCCTGCATCAAACCAGATGTAAGTTTTGTTTTTTTACCTTTTAATCATTGAATTTGCTTGTCTACAAAAGAATGCAAACACTCAAAAAAAAACTTTTTTTTATACAGGTACTGATGAATGGCGCCAAGATCATGACCATGTCTGCGCACGGAATAAGATTTGTAGATTCCTACAACTTCCTACCCGATGCCTTGAGCCGTCTGCCTTCAGCCTTTGGACTGACAGAGTTAAAGAAAGGTTTCTTCCCTCACTTGTTCAACACCACAGCTAACCAGAACTATGTGGGACTGTAACCGCCCATCGGGACCTACATACCCGACGGGATGAGAGGTAAAGCTAGAGAGGAGTTCCTGGCCTGGTACCAAGACAAAGTGCGGAGGAGAGAGGAGTTCAACTTTGCCAAAGAAATGGAGAAGTACTGCAGGTCTGACGTAGACATCTTGAGGCGTTGCTGCGGTAAATTCAGAGGAACCCTCCTGTCCCTCGTCAAAGTAGACCCGTTCGTGGAATGCATCACCTTTGCCAGTACAGCCAATCTAGCTTTCCCCCGCAACTTCATGCCTATGGAAACTGTTGCCATCTTACCACCGGAAGGATACTCACCCGAGCGGAAGTACTCCATCAAAGCTTTGAGATGGTTGAAGTGGATTGCACACGAGACAAACCACAACATCCGCCATACCATGAACGGAGGAAAGATGAAGATAGCTCACCTGTACATCGACGGCTACAACATGAACATGCAGACTGTCTACGAATTCTACGGGTGTTTCTTGCACGGGTGTCCCGAATGCTTTCCCAACATGAAATGGATGAACATCCGGTGAGACACAACTGTACCTTCCAGGAATTGTACCAAGCCACTCAGAACCGTCAAAACTTTTTGAACGAGTTGGGATTTAGAGTGGAACACATTTGGGAGCACGAGTACGATCATCGATGTAAGGAGGATCCGGAATTCGGAGCGTTCGCCAAGAAAATGGCCGAGGAATTCGTGGACCCCTTACAGCCCGGATATGCTTTGTTTGGAGGTAGAACTAATGCCACTAGACTCTACTGCAACGAAGGAGACATACGTTACATCGATGTCTGTTCCCTCTATCCCTCTGTGTTAAAGCACAGTATCTTTCCTATCGGACATCCAGTTCTGATTACCGAGAACTTTGAGGACATCAGAGATTACACGGGCTTAGTCAAGTGTCGCATCATACCGCCACGCAAGTTGTACCACCCGGTATTACCTTATCGATACGGAGGCAAATTACTGTTCCCCCTCTGTCGCACCTGCGTGGAGATGAAGGAAGAGATAGGTCCGAACTACCGATGTCGCCACCACGACAATGAACGAGCACTGACCGGAACTTGGGTGATCCAGGAAGTCAAGATGGCTTTGGAAATGGGTTACGTCTTAGATTGTATCCACGAAGTATGGAATTTTCCCCAGACCTCCAGGACCCTGTTTAGGGGTTATATTGACACGATCCTGAAAATCAAGCAGGAAGCCAGCGGATACCCACCAGAATGCGATAGTGTGTAACAGAAGATAGATTTTACCCAGGAAGTGTTCAGGAGAGAAGGGATAAAACTCCAGGATGTTAACAAAAATCCGGTCTTGCGCACCATCGCCAAGATGTTCCTGAACTGAAAATTCGGACACAGACAACAACTGACTCAGAACAGGTAAGGTTTTATTTAATATAAATCTAAATTCATATTTTGTATTATCTTTTATTAAAATGGTATTTCATTAATAACAATTTGTACATTTTACAGGTACTTCTCGGATCGTGGTGAACTATTAGAACTGATACAAGACGATACTAAGAAGGTGATGCATTTGGAATTAATTCAGAACAAGGAAAACGACGAACTGGATCTGATCTTGGCCAACTATACCGAGACAGACGACTTTGTACCGCCTTGTCACTTCGGAAACGTGGTGATCGCCTGTTACACTACAGGTTTGGCACGCTTGAAATTATACGATGCCTTGCACCGATTGGACGACAGAGTCCTGTACTTCGATACCAACAGCATCATCTACGTACACGAAGACTACAAATGGAGTCCCCCAATCTTAGACAGTTTGGGATGTTGGACCGACGAATTAGACGGGAAAAAGATCACTACCTTCGTGTCGGGCGGACCCAAGAACTACGCCTACCAACTGGACGACGGTAGTACCGTGTGCAAAGTCAAGGGCTTGACATTGGATTACAAGACCAGTCAAATCATCAATTTCGAAACGATGAAAAACATGGTGCTGAGTCAAGAAGACGACGACGACGACAAGATTACGGTCACTTACCCTTCCAAGATTGTGCGCGGGAAAGATCACAGGTTGTTTTCTAAGAACATGACCAAGGACTATCGCATCGTGTATGACAAACGTCAGATTCTGGAAAACCTGAACACTTTACCTTTCGGATTCTGAAAGGACATTGTTGTGTACAAGACTTGATGCAATTAAAATCAAACAGTTTGTAAATAAAGAGTTTATTCTTTTTTTCATAACAGACACAGAATGTATTTACATTATATAAGTTACTTTTTGTTTCTCAAGTTTTTGATTGTATGTTTCTGCTTACATTCTTTAACATACGTTTAACGAAAATCTTTGTTCTTTATAAATAAAATGTTCTTTGACTTCTCTTGTCATTCTTTCAACATGAGTTCTATCGTACAGACGTTAGACGATTTGAGTGCTTTCGTGGTGGTAGCCGGACCAAGTCGTTCCGGTAAAACCGAATTTGTCAAACAATTGGTTCGATACAAAGACGAGGTCATTTATCCTCCTCCTCAAAAAGCAGTCTGACGTTATCGTGAATGGCAAAAAGCTTACGAGAGTATGCAAGGTCAAGTCAAATTTGTCAAGGACATTCCACCAGAAGACGAGATCTTGGTGTCAGACTTAAACACCAGACACTTATTGGTCTTTGACGACATGATGGGTGGTCATAGCGGTGAATATATTGTAGATTGGTTTACACGCAAAGCACATAATCATAATACCAGTGTCGTATACATCACACAAAACGTCTTTGACCGCAGTACACATCACCGCACCATCAGTCTCAATACGCATTACATGGTCTTGTTTAAAAATCCCAGAGATAAATCACAAGTTGAAGTGTTGTCGAGACAATTAAAACTTCCCTGTTTGAATTATGCGTACCAGGATGCTACCAGTAAACCCCACGGGTACTTGGTGGTAGACATGACACCCACTACTCCCGATACTTTAAGATTGAGAACAGACGTGTTCCACCACCCCCTGGCAGGAGGTATCGTGGTGTACAGTCCCAACAACATATAAAATCAGTGTGGTATCTATTCTGACGTCAGTATCACATCAAAATTTGGTAGAGACTGCGATCGCATCAAAGAAGAAAAAATGGCATTACCTTCAGCCTCTAGTGAACTGGTGAAACTTTTAAGAAAAGTACGGAATGAAAAAGATGAAAACAAACGCCAAGACTTGGTTAATTTGGGACGTCAAGCCTTGCTAAAATGGTTCAGTATGGGTGCCCGTAATATGATCAACGGGAGTTTACCCTTTGACCAAACCTACCCAGAACTACGTCAAGAGAAATTTCGAACTCTTGAAAACCTTATCAGATCGCCACACGTCTGCAGACGAAAAACGTCAAATCATCCTGAGACGAGGGGGTGCCGGGTTTTTAGGTGGTATCATCATCCGTAACATGCTACCATGGCCACAACGTGAACCTAATCGTCAGAAATATTATACAGTGAAAAAGAGAGGAGAAGGATACAAAACCACCTCCCCTCAAAAATCTTCTAGAAGGAAGAAGTCACCCAAGAAAAAGAAGACAACACCCAAAGCAGCAGCAGCACCCACAGCAACATCCAAGAAAAAGAAATCACCCCAGAAAAAGAAATCACCCCAGAGGAAGAAGAAGAAAACCCCCCAAAAAGTAATTGCTACACCTGTTTGATTTGCCAGTGCAGACGAGATTCAAAGAACGGGAAGAGCTACCTTTCATCCTTTGACGTCCACCCCTTTAAGTGTACTGGTCGGGACGGCTTTCAAAGCATTAGACCGTCAAATGGGTCTCCCTCACCATAGGCAAGCCATGTTTCCCCTATCCCGACACATACGGTATGCCCCTTGAAGAAAAAAACGTCAAGTTTACGTCGCGCAAGAGATTGGGAGATGGAGGGGGACCTTGGAAAATGGTCAAACGTGTATAAAAGGAAGCGATGTGGAATGAAAAGGTCATAGTGTACCCAGACATAGATGGAGTAACATGGGCAAGAGTGGATTAAAACCGCATGCGGATATCCTAAGAGTGTTGGCTAACAAAGATATTCAACGAAGTTCAAACAACGTGTGCTACAAGAAGCACCTAACGCTACCATAAGTAAATTGTGCGAGTGCATTTACAACACTTTCAAAGGGGTGGTACCTTTAAGCAAGTGTCAGAAACGCAAGTTGGCACCTAGCAAGCACGTGTTGAGGAAACTGGTTCAACCGGATTTGTCCGTGCAACAACGCCGCAGAACACTGGTCCGTCAAACTGGTAAAGGATTACCTATTTTACCATTGTTATCCATGATCGCACCTTTATTACTGAAAGGTATCTAAGATGGCCAGCAAAATGGTGTTGGTACCTCAAAGCTTTTTGGAAGAGATGCAGCAGAGTCGGGAAAAAAATATTTTATCTTTACCCCATCCTTTACCTTATCCCCCCGAAGTAACGACAGGCGTCAAAGCGGGTCAAACGTTAGACACGTTGAATCAACGAGGATATTTGTCTCCGGCTCAACATGCTGCTTTGTATGGTCAAGAACTGCATCGGTACCGGACCTATTTACATAAGACCAAAACAAGACCAGCACCTACTGATACACCTACAGCAGCAGCTTCCAATGACGTAGCTATAGAACCTCCGGCCGAAGAATTGATCGATCAGATCGTGTCCAGTGCCCCTAAACCCATGCGTGGAAAAGCCAAGATGATGCTACAACACATGCAACGTCATCCTCAAATATTATCGTGGGATCCCGAGGGACGAGTCAAGTACCGGGGTAGAGTGATTCCCATTGCCAACATCATCGATTTGGTCAGTGATGCCGTGCTTTCCACGGAACGGAAAGGATACCGTCCTCAAGGAATCCAACTCTTTAGTCGAGGATTGAGTGAAATGAATATGCCCAGAGATTACGTCAGGAATGCCAAATTCATCAAACATTTTAAAGTGGCACCCTCCCCTAAACCGTCCACTAGCCAACCGGCCGCTTCATCGACACCTACTTTACCCACGCTGGCAGCGGCGGCCCGAAAAGATTCGGATGACGAGGAAGAAGACGAGAGTGGATTTGTCGACGCTTCTACCATTTTAGCCACAACTCAACGTATAAAAACACCGGACATCGGGAAGAAAAGTCAGTCGGACTTGGAGAAAAGTTGGTTGAGACTCCCCACCGGCTTTTCCTCACCTCAAAAATGGTTGTTCGGAAAAAATAGATTTACCTTCTGTCTTACACCGTTTGTATTACGATCCCGAGAGTCCCGTGGCTTTTGCCGGCATACAGGCTTTGTACAGAGAGGCCAAACGTATTTAACCTAAAGTAGTGCGCAAACAAGAGGTAGTGGATTGGATACAAGAACAATCGACGTATACGTTACACAAACCGATCAAACGTAAATTCAGACGTAGTCGTACCATCGTTTCTACCATGGACGAACAGTGGCAAGGGGATTTAGCCGATGTCTCTAGCATGAAAGACTGGAACGATAAGAACACCTTTTTACTCTGCGTCATTGACGTCTTTTCCAAGTATGCCTGGGTGGAACCTTTGAAAAACAAAACGTCAAAAGAAATGATCCGAGGTTTTGGCGCCATCTTGAAAAGAGCTAAAGGACGGAAACCTAGACGTTTCCAAACGGATAAAGACAAAGAATTTCTCAACAAGGAATTTCAAAAGATGTTGAAAGAAGAAGACATTCATTTTTTCACCACCCATAACACGGAAACCAAAGCCAGTATCGTAGAACGGTTTCAAAGGACCTTGAAAGGACGGATGTGGAAATATTTTACCCACAAGAAAACCAGGAGATACGTGGAGGTCTTGCCCCGTTTGGTTAAAGGATACAACAGTAGCAAGCATTCCACCATCGGGAAAGCCCCTCGGGACGTGACGCACCAAAACATTTTGGACGTCTGGTTGTATGCCTATGCCCCTCAAAGAGTCCAGAAGAAGCAGAAGCCTATATATAAGGCGGGTGATCGTGTCAGAATCAGTAAAGCCAAACACACTTTCGAGAAAGGATATCTCCCCAATTGGACGACGAAACTGTTTACCATTAAACGACGAGTGGTGGGACGTGAACCTTACGCTTACGTGGTTCAGGACGATCACGGCGAAGAATTAGAAGGTACTTTTTACGAGTCGGAATTACAGAAAATGATCAAGAGAGACGACGTGTACGAGGTGGAAGACATTTTGAAAACCCGGATACGGAAAGTGGGCAAGAAAACGATAGAGGAAGTGTTGGTACAGTGGAAAGGATATCCTCCTAGTTTTGATTCATGGATCCCCAAGAAGGACATGATACGGTAGACGTGGGATTGGAGAAAAGAGAACCCTCTACCACATCCGTACGTTGGAAATGGTGTGGTGAAGCTCTACCCAAAGGACAGATCGTCTTCTTTGCTCAAATGATTCTGGCCATGACGGTTATTATAACCAGCATCGCTTGCTTAGCCCTGGACAAAGTCAACAAAGAATTTTGGATGGTCATGCTGAGTGGTTGCATGGGTTAAATAATGCCCAGTCCCACCTTAAAGATGTCAGAATTTAAACTACCTGGAAGAGGGACACACCATTGAGGATCATCATCATGAGTGACTTTTACGTCACTTTACCAAGCGATAGATCGATGCGGGATTTCCCGGACAATACCATTTCAACGTTTCGAACACTACCTCAAACTATGAAATTAGAGGAAAGAGACTGGGAAGTGGCCCTTTCGGAAGTAGTGTATCCTACCGTTCTGAATAATGTGGATGACGGTTGTAATTACTTTGAAATCGTGATACCTTATTACTATCAAGGTGTAGGGAGTTTTAATTTGCACGCTTCGGATACCAATCGATACCGGATTAGTATGAATTGTAGAATACCTAACACATTTAGTGAGATTCCAGGACTCGCACGACCTACAAATGATGAAGGTGTAATTCAAAACCCTAGGGCCAATATCTTCAGGATAGCTATTAAACATGGTTTTTATCGATCGGCTCGGGAACTGCTGGATGAAATCAATTACGTCTTGGAACATGCCATTGATCCGATGATGAAAGGCTCTAATGCTAATCCCCCCAACCCCAACAAGATTCGATTGACATACAACACGTCCTACAAACGTGTTGCGTTGGAATTTACAGGAGCTACCGTTAATGTGAAACATTTTTATTTCGTCCGATTCTGTAATCGGTTAGCCTTACAACTAGGATTCCTCACCACGCAACACGGTCGTGATCCCACTCAATGGTTACGTACCAACACATTAGCCCCCGTACCACCGGACGTCTACATGGGTATGAGTGGCTTGTACTTGTACAGTGATGTGGTGCAAACACAGATTGTGGGTTCACAGAATCTACAGTTGATGGGAATCATTCCTTTTGAGAACCAGAAAGACAACAATACCCATGGCCATGCGCAATGGGAAGGAAGACATCGAGAATACCTTCCGATCAGCAAGCATTATTTCGACACGCTGGATATCCATATAAGGAACGACATGGGAAAAAAGTGCCATTCTTTTCTGGTAAAGCCATCGTGAAACTACACTTCCGGAGAAAGCAATTATGATCGTACATCGAGGAATTCCGTGACAGAGAGGAAGAGGGGGAGGGTATGTGGGACCTTGGATAAGACCTTATCATCAGACGGGACGGGGATTCAAAGATATAGCCAAAGCGGCCATTAAGCGCCTGGGTCCCAAAGTTTTAAAGTCGGCTTTTCATGTGGGACTGGACCTGATGCACGGTAAACCTATCAAAGACTCGTTAATGACCCGGGGTAAACAATTTGCTTACGAGGTCGCCAAGAGCGCCCCCTACGTGATGAGAGACGCCCGTGCACCAAAGACAGGTACAGACCCATCAAAAGAATATGAGGCAAGCCGTGGTAGATCGCATGAGAAGAAAGAAGAGAAGAAGAGTACCACCACCACCACCAGTATCATCAGCCTCTAGACGTACCCATAAAAGTCGTGTCAAAAGGTCAAGGCCTCATTTGCAAAGAGGTCGTGGAAGGAGAAGGTCATCATCTCTCAAGAAGATTCTCAGAAAAGGATTGAGAAAATCCAGCAGGATTTCAAGAAACAAAGTCAAAAGAATCATTAAAAGAACAATTGACATCTTTGATTAGTGTCCAAGACGATGCACCGTGAATCATGCGAATGTTCGACGGAGGGATTAGAGATTGATCGGGTTCCTCAAACCATGAGCGTTTTAGAGAAAGCTCAAAGGGAAAAATACTATCCTCTCAATGCCATAGACATCAGGAATGCCGGAGCACCAGTGGAATTCGAGATCAAAGGTCACGGTGAAGACTTTTTGGATTTGGCACAGACGTACGTGTACATCAAACTCAAGATTACCCAAATCAATTGCACCGATTTGGCCAACGATACCCAGACGACCCCCGTCAACAATTTCTTACACAGCATGTTTAACGAGATCGATCTGTCCTTGAATGGAAAAATCATTTCACCCAGTACCAACACGTATCCGTATCGAGCCTATTTGGAGACCCTGTTGTCTTACAGACCCGATACCTTGAAGAAATCTATCAAAGCCAGCAATCTATGAGTCAAAGATGAAGGGGGAAAGATGGAAACGGGGAATCCCCACGAAGACGACAAAACTGACGCCGCATACAATGATTCTTTAAGAGCCAGACACAGTTTGATAAAGGAAAGTAAGGAAGTGGAACTCTTTGATCGTCTCCACTTGGACCTGTTTCAACAAAAGAATTACCTGGTCAACGGTGTCGATGTACGTCTGAGATTCAACCGTGCCAGCACCCCTTTCTGTTTGTTTGGCACTGCCGACGGAAAAATCAAGAATTCCAGCATGATGTTATTTGTACGCAAAGTGCGTCCGATGCCCGGTATCATCATTCGAGCCAACGCATTATTGAATAGCAGTACTGCCAAGTATCCCTTGAGACGGGTAGAAGTCAAGTCCTTCACCATTCCTGCCGGTACCCGCTCTAAAATCACGGACAACGTCCTTGCCGGACAATTACCCAAGAGAATCTTCCTGGGCATGGTGTTAAATACAGTCTTTAACGGGAGTATCGATACCAACCCGTTCAATTTTCAACATTTCAACTGTACCAAGGTGGAGATCAGCCTGAACGGAGAAACACAGAATATCCGCCCTTTTGAACCCGATTTTGCCAATAAATTTTACCTGCGCTCATACCTGTCCCTGTATCAAGCTTTGGGACGTATCGGAGAAGACTGGACACCCGCCATCGGCTACAAAGATTACGGTGAAGGATTTACCCTGTGGGGTTACGATTTCACTCCGGATCAGAATGCTCAGAGTTTCGAAAAATTTCACCTGATAAAAACCGGGAACATGAGAATAGAACTGCAGTTTTCAGCAGCCTTGGCACACTCCATCAACTGTATCGTGTACGGAGAATTCGACAACGTGTTGGAGATCAACAAGCAGAGAGAAGTCAGTGTGGATTACTAACATTATGCAAGGACTTAACACCTACAGTCCCGATTACGTTAACTGTCTACCCCTCAAGCAGGAATTTTTGTTAGACGAAGGAGAAATTTTGTGAGGGAAAATGAAGACGAAAAAATAGAAGAGGAATTTTTAAGGCGAAATGAACAAAGAAAAATAGAGGAGAAATTCGCGAGGTAAAAGGAGAAAGAGAAGAGGAATTTGTAAGGTGAAATAAATGAGAACGCTGAAAGCGAACTCGAAAGAGAAATATTTCTCCTTTAATTCCCCCTTCGATTCGCTGCATGTTCTGTTACGTTTCTCTTACGATTCCGCTTACGTTTCTCTTTCAAATTCCGCCTTCAGTTCGCTTTCAATGTTCGCCTCCAGCCTCGTTTTGGAAATATATATGGGCGGGGCTTAATGTGGTCAATGTACATGTAGGCTTAAAATCTGAATATTAAAATATTTTTAAACGTTTATGTCCACTCCTTTCTTTTATCACACAAATAATCGAATTATATGCTTTGATAATTGTTTCAATATGTCTAGATATATTGAGTCTCTTGATAAAATTTAATAATTTTAAAACAGCTAGATTTATCGTGTAAAATAGGTCCGTTTCAACGGGTTATAGAAGTTATCTAACAATTATTTTAAAATATGAGTTACGAAGCAAGTCATTTTATTCATTTAGATGTCAGTTCTCATTATTGACCCCTTGTACTTTAAATGTATATACCCCGTAATCGATCGATTATGACAGGTGGTTCAGGTAGTCTTCACATCACGAGTCCTTTAACAATTTTTGAAAACTCCCTTTTCCCAGTTTTAAGACCTTTCTTTTTTACTTTTGATAGGCAAATAATTCCGATTAACTGATAAATGGTAAATGATTAATTTAAACATCCACTCAACTTGTTTTCGTTTTCCATAGAGAAATATTGCCCGTGGCATAAATTTTTGATAGATTTAGGGGCTGTATCAGAAAATCCTTATATCTGCCCGATCGAACCATGCACTAAGTCGGTTGGTACACTCTTTTCTCGTCTCCTCGACATGCTCCCTCGCTTCGCTCGGGACCATATCTCGGGGTACTTGAAAATCGTGTACCAACCTTTACATGGTAGTCTACCTGTGTGGAGTCAGTCATGCGTTCAAGAATTTACGTCCAAAAGTGACCGTGTCTGGAATGGTCAGATATAAAATGTACAAAAAAATATTTTAGAGTGATAGTGTGTTTTATTTATATTCTTTTCAACAATAACTACAGGAAACATGTAAGGGAATTCTTCCTTACGAATATATTTGTTTTTTTTTTTTTTTTTTTTTCTCTCTCTCTCTTTTTTCATTTTTGGTCATTTGTGTATACGGGACAAACTTTTTATACTCTATGCTCCCTTCATCCACCGCCATTACAAATTACAATTAATTTTGATACCCATTTTATTTTTATTTGCGGGAGGTCCAATTCCTTGCTCTGAAAAAGAAGTTCTTACTTCCCTGTTTTTCTTCTTTTTTTTCTTTTATAGATTCTTCATTTTATTTCGATTTTATCTCGTTTTTCCTTGTTCTTTCATTCATTTACAAAAATCCTTCTTTGGTTCCATGATGTTACTAAAATTTCTCTCGGATTCCAACATATCGATCGCTGGGTACCATATCGGGAAGGAATTACGGCCGTCTTATCACACAATTAAAAACTTTTCTTGACGGACAAAAACTATATTCTTTTAATTTTTATTGGGGGCGCATTCCCGATACAACATGCTGTGCTTGATTGACGATCCTGGTATGTGAAGCCGTGGTCATGAGATGAATTAGGTACATTGTTGACATATTTTTTTTTCAAAAAAATGTTGACATGTACATGTAATAGATCTAGAGACATTGTTTGAATGATAGCGCGGATCTAGAGCCCATCCTTTCAGAATTTGCCAAAAATTATTCTATATACAGTGTACATGTATGATTATTTTTGATTTGTACGTATAATTTTTTTAAATAATCATAAACAGGATGCTCGCCATGATTTGCCCCCCCCCCCCCTCCACCCCATGAAAAAAAATCTAATCACCACTCGCCTCTCCCCTAAAGAAAGAAGAGCTAAAGAGTAAACATTGATAGGGATTCCTTTTTTTAAGATATAGACGTACGCGTATTTCAAAATCATGCGCTCGGTCCAATCATGAGTTCAAGAACGATCCAGAAGCCACCTTTTTTCAAAACTTTATCGGGCAAGGGCCCCCTTCCGAACCCCCGCAAATGGGAGGTACTGTACACCCCTCCAATACCCATCCCCTACGGCCATTCAATTCCCCCAAATAAAAAGCGCAAGTCCTTCCCGGCAGATGAGGTTCTGGATCCACCCCTGACTTTTTGACTATGACCATTCTTTTTCTTTTTTTTTAAACTACGAGCTTTCAATTGAAATGTATTGATATATGATAAAAAAGCCTTCAATATGGCATTATGAAAAAGGAAAAAAAAAACGATAAAATAAATAAAAGGTGAAGAAAAAAAATAAATTTCTTTAAAAATCCATCCTTGTAAACTGGGTGCAATTAGAACGTACATGACACATGCAAGCTGAGAACGGGAAAGGTAGATTTGTAGCAGGTACATGTAGTTCACATATTTTTAAAAGATACAGTGTCCCTAAAAATGGATTTTATTGAAAACGTTAAATTTATTCTGAAGGGTCTAGATTGAGAATTAAAAAGAGGCGAAGAAAGTTTTATTTGAAAATAAGCCGTATCAACCATAATATCGTCGAATTTGTTTAATTAAATCTCCATATACCTCTATAGTAAAAACGCAATACATTGTAGGTGGCGATAGTGAAATGAAATAGAGCTGTGCATCCCAAATTAAAAATGACGTTTTCAAACGGCTATAAAGTCTTCGAACGTATACTTTAAATTCGCCCGAAAATTTTAATCTTTACAAATGTGAAAGTGAACATTCATATGAAGAGAAAGATTTTGCATTATAATTTTTTTGTAAAATTAATCAATTTTCAGGGACACCGTACCCTAATTACGTCATTAAATCAGGACGCATTTATGCTTTTATATACATGTACGTCCCTGATTATATCAAGTCATAACATTAAATTTTAAAATTTTTAACTTAAATTCATTGTGAAGAGATTCTCTCCCAATCTAAAGTTGAAATGACCGCACGGTGATATCACGCTCCGATGATTTTCACACCTGGCAGGTAATGGATAAACGACACCTACGTACATGTACCCTTCGCAGTTGATTTACATGTGTGTATTTGTCAAAACAACGATTTGTTAATTGGTATGTTACTTTAAAAAATGGATTTGTGCTATAGATGTACAAATGCGAAGAAAACAAACCGCGATTTGTATTTTAGACCCACAAAAGGCTACTTTTCCATTTACTAATGAATGTGAAATATGCAGAAAAAGTTTGTTTACAATGTATCTAAATAAAAATAATTAGTCGTGTATTTTAATACAGTACAAAGAAATGTTTGTACCCTCTATTTAGGGAAATCCCCTAATATGCAAATGAGGAAGTCTCGCTTTGATTAACAAGAGGACTGAAAGCGGAATGAAAGCGAAATATTTCGCTTTCGTTTCTCTTCTGTTTACGCTTTGCGTTTCTCTTTCCTTTTACGTTTTGCTTCTGTTTCTCAAAAATTCGTGTTCATTTTTCTCTTCCAACACTGAAGGCGAAATTTTGAGGCGAAATAAAGGAGGAAAATTAGAAGAGAAATTTTGTGAGGGAAAATGAAGACGGAAAATAGACAAGAAATTTGGAGAGATGAAGGGAGAAAAAAACGTTAAAGGGGGGGGGGGACAGTTAACGTAATCGGGACAGTATCAGATCTACGATATATTATCGCAAGATCCCGACGTGGGACCTCATTTTGGCGGGGTGTATGCTAGGGACCGTTTACCCTCGACGTCTATAGGTCAAACGTTCGTCTTGAATACGGATACGGCATCGGAACCAGATGAACATTGGGTGTGTATCTACATCGATCCCCGTACCGGGATAGAAGAATACTTTGACGGTTACGGATTACCACCCCTCCGGGAATTTGACAGGTTTATGGCATCGGGATGTCGACAAATGACGTACAATCCAGTGTGTTATCAAAGCGACGAGACCAGCGTATGCGGACATTATTGCATTTATTTCCTGAAGAAGAGAAGTCAAGGACTTCGGAACCCGTTCCAGATACTACCTTATCCCAAAACACCCCGGGGGATGGAGAAACTTTGGAACGACCGTTACGTGTACCAATGGTTTCGGAGACGATATCGGATCCCCCCAGTCCCTCCACAGAAATGCCAAAAGTGTCGACCACGTCGAAAAGACCACCACAGGACTTGCTCGAAACTATGATGGCCTTTTTATTCTTTGAACATTTCATGTTGTATATATTTCTGTATTACACTATAAAATTGTAAGTGTCTGACAATGGGACGACCCTAATCCTTGTCGGACACGTTGTGTTAGCGGGGTACCATTAAACAGTTGAACTTGAATCACGTGACTTTTTGTCATTCTTATAAGAGAGCTGTTTTCTTCTCCACACCATCATTTGTTCACGATGGCTGGACCAGGAAGCACCTGTCCGATGGACGCTTGTTGTTTTGCCAAGCATTCTATAAAGAAGGATATCGAAACCGATTCGGTACCTCCTTACTATAGATTATGGGAAGAGAAATCTCCTCCTCCTCCTCCTCCTCCTCCTCCTACTCCTACTTATCGCCGCAGAATAGAACAAGAAATAGTTCTAGCTCCCGAACCTCAGAAAGTATACAGTTTACAACCGCTTTATCCAGAATACGTGGGATATTCAACACGTCTAAAAACGTTCAAGGACTCTTGGCCTAGATACTTGCGAGGTCCCAAGGTCGAGGACATGGCACGTTCTGGATTATTCTATTCCCAGATTGGAGACAAGGTCGTCTGCTTCCAATGTGGATTAGGACTTAAGTTCTGGGAACCTAACGACTGCGCTTACAAAGAACATGCTAGATTCAGCCCTCAGTGCAAATATGTCAAAATGGTGTGCGGTTAAAAGGTCAAGGACATTTCTGTGTAAATATGTATATATAAAAGACTTTGTTGTTTGATTGTTGGCATCATTATCAAAACCATGGATCCACTAGAGATTCAAGATGATTTTTATTACACGGTTTACAATACGGATGATTATAAAATCGATAGAAGAAAACCGTATGGACTTGTTTTAAAGGAACTTGAATTATTACCGTTTCCGAAGAACTATATGGGATGCAAGTTAATGAGACAAGTAAAAATGCAATCTCTACAAGACATCGCTGCCCGAGCAGTGATCAGAGAATCTAAACATCCATTGTAGAGAGAACTACTCTTAGAATAGATACCTCATCCCATCAGGATTTTCATCAACCAGGTACACGTAGACAAGTCGATTATTGGATAGAGTCGGTATCCAGAAGACCGAATGACAACAATGAACCAGAAAATTACAGACGAATTACAAACGGCGATGAATTCCCAGGATATTACAGATACGTTGCAAACTTCGACACCTTTGATATGTTAAAAAGCTTTAGCGATGGTCATAGATTGTATGAATACCGAGAAATAAGACGAATGTGTAAAAGATACAATCACAAATGTGCTCGATTCAAAGATATTGGTTTTACTGATCAACGTATCATGTACTGTCATATTAATGGCGATTGCGTTTGCCCGTGTGAACACGAATACGATTGTAAATGTTTGATTGGCCAATGGAAAGAACGTCCTTACAAACTGCAGTCGACTTGTACAGTGGAAGATTTGAGACATATTTACTGGGCTAACTTTTTATTACCCTTGACCTTGAGAAGACATGACCTTGAAGAAAAATAAGTAAACTGAGTTATAAAGTACACTGGTGGGGTTGGATGTGGCGGTGGTAATTTAAAGGTCGTTTCAACATAATATAAGGAACTTTTATTCAAGCGTTACCTCATTCTGACAAAAACTTCAGAATGGAACAGACGTGTGAACAGAACGCTGCTGCTGCTGCTCCTGCTGTCGATAAAACTCAAGACACAAAAAATGAAGACGACACGGAACAGAGATGTGAAAGACTGAGAAATGAAATTTCCGCATATCAAGAACAAAGACACAAGATTGGGATTGATTCATACGATGATTTTATGAGAAACAACACAAACGAGATGTCAAACAACTGATGAAATTTCAGGAACAAATGGATCAACACTTGGGTGGCCATTTCGAATTTGTGGCTAAACCGACCAAACATTTCAAGTTTGAGTTCATTCCAAATGGTGATGGTACTGTAAACTTTGAAGCGACCTAAATTATACAGATTGAAAGCGTTGAAATTTATCAAGAAGAAAAAGGAACCGAAACGTCTCACTCAAAAAAAATGGAAAAATATGCCAAAGAAGTTATTTGTGCCGCTCCCGAGTAAATAGAAGAAGACAATCACCAAAAGTAACCAATGTGTAGACAAAACAATGCAGAAATACAACAGTGGCTTTTGTGTAAAAAAAAATTGTTCTTGAAAGTTTGTGTTTGACTTTCTTTGAATGGCATTAAAGTATTGAAAATTACGTGATCTTTTTATTCTTTATAAAGAGTCAACAGTCATATTTAATTCTGAATACGCTACAGCCTGATTTTTTAACCTTATAAGCCAATTACAAGAAATAAGAGAGAGAGAAGAAGAAGAAGATAAAAAAAAAAAACTCTGACTGAATCCGAACTCGGGACTTACTGATTACGAAGCGAGAGTGTTAGCTCAGAGCCACGAAGCTATTTATGAAATTAGAAAGTTAGTAGTTATTAAATACCACACCATACCATACCATAGGTTTAATCGTTTTTTTTTTCACCCTACCACTATATTACCAAGTCACCGATATTTATACACTACAGTTAGTATATTTGAAATATTTCTTTCAAAACATTGCTAAACAGACTAAAAGAAAGGGTATGCATTCCGTAGAATTACAAAGGGTCATGGATCACGAAAAATGAAATCAAGACTAAAGGAAAAAGTATGCATTCTGTAGAACTACAAAGGGTTATAGATCATGAAAATAAAATCGGGGATTATGAGTGGTGTTAAAATGAATGCATACCTTTTACAAAAAAGAAAAATAATATAGCTACTGCAAAGGAAAAGTGTCGACTTCCAGGAGATTCGTACCCGGGACCTCTCTTATGCTAAGCGAGCGTTCTACCACTGAGCTATTATGTTGTTGCTGAAGCTGAACGTTATTGAATAATTTAAACTGTGTAACACACAGTGATGATTCGAGTATCCTCTAGATTTATTACTTTCAACACATAATAAAAGAACAGCGATGCATTCCGTTAGGAATAGACAAAATATCATAACAACAAAAAACTTGCTTTACACAGTACTTAATATATCTACAGGAATTCATAACATTTGATATGATGCTATATTATATTCTGAAGACGCTGATGTATAATACATGTATTTTATTTTCAGTGTTATTTTTGAGGTTCTCATATTATTAATATACTTCTGTGTTTGTACTTGTGGGTTTGACAGATCTAATCGTGTGAAAATGTTTAAGGACAGAAGTTTATTGATATAGCATACTACACTTAGGTTATAAAGTAACTGCTAAAAAAGAAAAAAAGTATATTTGAAACAGTTACCATATTTTTAAACGGCCAAATATGGTGTCCCATACATACAATTGTACATTTAGGTTGAGTTATAACTAGTTAGTTTACACATTATACTTTTAAAACAATATAAATAAATTGTTTATACACATATCTTTCAAAATTAAACTTACTTACACCTATACCCTTAATCATTGAAACGCTATAACTGAAAGTTCTATCCCCTACAAGCAGAATTTACGATATTTTCTATGACGTCAGCGTCTCTCTGACGTAACGTAGGGTGCTTTCCATGAGGTCCGCAACATTTTACATAAATAGGAGGAGAGTCTTTTTACTGCTTCACACTCACTGTGAGTTCAAAATGAGCAGAATGGAGTTCCATGCTAAATTATCGGAGGACGAGGAGACTATATTGAACCTTGTGTTCACAATGGAGAGGGATGGTGTAGCAGTCCTATCGGCACCACCACCACCACCACATCCAGCGACACCCCAACCAGCGGACCAGCCAGAACAAGACCTGACGAATGAAGAAATAATAGCCTGGGTGGAGGGACTGCTTGAGGAGAATAAGCGATTAAAGAAGGAAGTGAAGAAATTAGAAAGAAAAGTAAAGTTCAGGCTGGGGTTGATGAGGAGACGGACATCGGGGAGGAAGAGGAGTTTGAGGCACTGTCCCTATTGCTAATAGGTGACAAGCAGTTCAACGGCCCTTTTAAGGGCCAACCATATCTTTAGAAAAGTAGCCATAAGTAAGTCCAAAAGAAAAAAAAAAGAAAAAAAACGCGAGTTCCACATATTTTATTTTTTCACACAACATCTATTCACATAACATTACAAATCAAATGTGACTTTTTTCTTCTTCTTTTTGAATTCTTCCACCAAGTCCCTTTGACTTTCGAAACGATCCCAGGTCACGTATTTACACCATGCCACCACTCTGTCTTTGATTTCTTTTTCCAAGATTCTCGAATGGTGACTTCTACAACACTGACAGTAAGCAATGATAGTCATATTAGGGTCTTCGGGATGCACTAATATCAATCCGTCCTCGGGGTCACTACATTCGTCGTTGAAACACGCCTCTCCAAATCTCACGTCTTCTTCCGTACAAGGTACCTAATTCCTTTCGTCGAAAAAAGTATTGACTTTTTGTTCTGCCCAAGTATTGAAATGGTCACCGTCGAAATTGTGGGGATAAGTACGATCTTTCATGATGTAACGTGCTATGGATAAACTATACATCATTTTTTTATTTTTGCGTGTGTGTCTGTCTCGTTTCAATGCAACTTGTGAAATGAACTCTTAGCTGCAAGGGACTGGGGTTTTATATTGATAGCGTCTGAAACCATGGTTACTTTTTCTAAAAATGTGGGTAGCCCTAAAAAGGGCTGTTTTGGTATGACTAAAAGTCATTTACTGGCGGTGGATACACCTTTTTGACTTAAATGCAGGGCAGGAGGCCAGCCACTGCTTTATTTTTATTTTGGCCGGTACTGTGGGCACCTTGAAAACGGGCTCGGGGCTAATGCTAATCTCCCTCTCCCAATCCTCCTCGTCGATCATCATTGCGGGTGAGGTGGGTGGCTCGACGGTACTGCTGCTGCTGCGGGGCTCAAACATCATGTAGCTATATCGCCTCTTCTTTACTTCTTTTATTTTCTCCTCCTCCCTAATCTCCTCGTCCCAGTCTTCTCTGATGGCGGGATATGGATAATTTTCTCGGTATAACATCTTTTCTCCCATTGCCTGAAAGTACTTGGCTATTGGATCTTCTCCGCCTGGTCTGTTAAGTTTTTGTATGTTTCAAAGTATTCGTGTGATGATGCAAAGAGTGAAGCAAATCTGCTCAATCATCTCCTTCATATATATGACGCTAGTGCGGACGTCAGAGAAAACACCCTTACGTAACGTCATAAAAGAGAAAAACTCAATGAAGGTTGTTCTAACATGTACTCACAAAATGACGGATTATAATCACATTGATAGATATACAAATCAAATTGTAACATGAAATGCATTAACATTATAAATGCAACCATACTCAATAAAAAAAATTGTGTAAACTTTGTATTAATATATTAGTTATTTCAATATCATGCACTAACACACAGTATAAAATACCTATGGCAGGTAACAAAAAATCGCATGTTTATCCCAATTAAGAAGTTTTCAGAAAAATTATAATGGTTATTTTATAATATCAATTTATGAATCTTTTGATATGATTTTTCATGTTTTAAACTTTTTTGTTGAGAAATAACTGATTGAAAACTATGTTCAAAGAAACACATTTCTTATGCCAAAAAGCACCGCGCTTACACCTTTAAGACTGCAATTCATTCTACAATCAGTTAGCAGGCATTTAAATATCCTGTTACAGACTTGATTGCGTTGATGTACAACTTTGTACAACTTGTTACTCCTGTTTAAAAAAGTTAAATAGGCCAAAACCTGGGAAAATCCTGTTTCGAGAAACACAAGTCATGTCTCACAATCCATCGCTAGAAATGTTAATAAAATGGTATTTATTCACAGACATTCATGTTAATCAAATAGATATTCATGGGCGGATCCAGGATTTTTTTCCAGGAGGGGTCCTAAAATTCATTGGTCCTAAATATTTTGAAAAGCAAAAAAAAAAAAAAAGAAAAAAAAAAGAAAAAAAAAAAAACAAAAAAAACAAAAAAACAAACAAGGAGAAAATCTTGAATTTCCACCGCGCTCTTCTTGATTAATAATCAAATTATATGTAAAATAGTCTTTTGGCGAGCGATAGCGAGCCCGCAAAAATTTGTCAGAGTTGAAATAAAAAGGACAGACAATAATACTATTTGCACCCTCTATTACTGTGCTTATTCAGTCAATTGTCATTGTTTATTGACAAAGATGTACAATGTATAAGGGTTGCAAAGGTAAGCATCATTTAAAATTGATATGTATATGCAATAAAATTTGGCGAGCGTAGGCGAGCCCGGGAAAATTTTGAAATGTGGACCAAAAAATGAATATAAATGAAAGATTTTAAATACGAATTCATGTTATTTTTCAAATGTTATAACAAAAAAGGTGAATCGGGACTTAATCTTATGAAATATGTATATTTATAAGCGTTATCAAACTATGCTTCGAAAATTGAAGGGGGGGGGGGGGGTACGGACCCCCCCCCCGACCCCCCCCCCCCCCCCCTTTAGATCCGCGCTTGAATATATAGCTTGTATGATAAAGTACTTTAAGAACTATATTTATGCAACTTATTTTATTTCATAAGTAATAAGACGAAGACGTTATTGTATGAAAACCGTCTCTCAAGAAACACAAATTGTACCAATGGCGCCAGACATGTTGGGTGCTTTCCGTGACTTCTGCGTTAACGTCATAAATATAGAGCGCGCTTCTCAGTTCTACACTCACTTGAGTAACAATGACAGCTATGGAAATTACAGAGAATGATTATTCCATTTTGATGTCATTATTGTCGGACCAGATGGAGGTAGACAAACAGCAGCCAGGGCAACAAATACCACCTGTACCACAACAGCAGCAAATGCAACCAGTACAATAGCAACAAATGCAACCAGTACAGCAGCAGCAAATGCAACCAGTACAGCTACAATTGCAACCAGTACAGTTTCTGGAACAGATTGGTCTATATCCTAATCTACAGACAATCAAACCAATGCCACCCAAAAGGCCACCGCAACCCGATCCCAAGAAGGTCAAGCACATCGTAGAGGAAAGACGGAAGTGTTCAGAAGAACAACGCATCAAAATTCTCCAACAGAATCAGACTGTTATTATAGATGAACTCAAGAAGACGAGAAAAGTTCTGAAAACCATTTATGCCATTCTGCAAGGGTTACAATATACCAGGGCAGTCCCTAGTGCCCCACCAGAGGTCAAGCTCGAAGACCACTGCTGTCTCTGTACGCAGTAAAAATCATCTAACAACAAAACGGCCCTTTTAAGGGCCATCCACATTATCAGAAAAGTAGCTATGAACTTCATTTTCTTTGTTAGAATTTATAAAATACTGAGGTCATTCCACGAAATAAAATTACAATTTAAATAAATCTTTGGTAAGCTGCCAAAGTCAAAGCTGCAGGTGTAGAAAGTTCTCTGGCAAGCTGCCAGCGCGTGCCGTTGACACGAAAGGTCGTTTCAAAGTCAAAGCTGCAGGTGCAGAATAAATGACGTCATAGTGAAGACGACGTCATAATGCTGACGTCATGGAATACTTGACGTCATAATACTGACGTCATAGTGAAGACAACGTCATAATGCTTACGTCATGGAATACTTGACGTCATAATACTGACGTCATCATGACGTCATAATACTGACGTCATTGTATACCTGACGTCATAATACTGACGTCATCATGACGTCATAGCTGCACGTGCGGTTTCCTGACCTTGACAGCCAGGCTTCTTCTACTACTAGGGATGCTTACTCCTCCCGGGCACCTGGTCCCAGCTCTAGCTTGCTAGGGGTCCGTCGATGCTCAATTTGGTGCTCTAGTGTTGTTGAGTGTTCCATCAGGAACTTCATTAAAGCATGACTGATGGTATACTGTAATCATTCGTAACCTGCTTGCACGGATAGAATACTAGTACCTCTCGGCAATATGATAAGTTGACAATTTCATAAAATGCAAATATTCGTCTTTGTTATTCAGAATCTTGGTATAAGATTCTTTCAATAGGTTGACTTCAGAGTCTAGATGACCTGACAAATGAAAGTCACATCGCATCAGTGTATTTTCTTCCGAAATATGCATCGACAATTCCTTGTACCGATACGTCCTATAACATTTAGGAGGGTGACCTAGTCGCCAAAAGTGGCTTATTTTAGGAGTTTAGTCGACACGCATAGTACAAATATTGGTATCAAATGAAAGCTCTTTATCTGTGGTTATTAAATCAAGATGTCGTCAAATGATTTTCATTGTAGAACGTTTTTTAAAATGACGTTGTAATGACGTCATCAACGTTTTTAAAAAAATTACCGAAAAATCACTGAAAAAAGGAATCGATGAATATTTCTTCTGTGGAAAGTAACATCAAAGATCGAAAGGTGATACATCTAACATATTTAATACTTTTTCGAATATGATAAGTTTTAATTCTAATTTCTCATAAAATTTGCGTTTTGGGGTTAAAAAAGTTTATTTTGCTAAAAAAAATTGCATTACTTTGTGAAAATCCTATTTTATTTTTTCCCGTCTCTGAGATCCACTGAATGAATTCTGATCGTTCTTCAAAAATTTTAATCTAAACATTTTCCTCTTCCAATTGGTATCAAATATATTTAATTGTTTTAATGCAAAAACTTCAAAACTGCTCTTTTTCTACAGAAATCTATTTATTGATAATAGACACCAGCTGGTTAATAATAAAAATATCTTAAACCTTCTTCATGATAAATATAATACATGTATATTACATTATTACATTCCTTCCGCATTACCCTAAAATGAAGGTACGTACCAAAAAAAAAAAAACGCACTTCATTTTCAACAACAACTGAAAAAATGGAATTATAGTTACCCTGAATATCAATTCATATGATTTACAGACAAAAATTGGTCGTCAAGGGATATACTTTTTTTGTGATAAACTTCAGAGTCAAAGGGATTTGTCGCGCTTCTCGGTTGCTTTATGTGCTATGGTTTATAACATATATGTACTATATATGTTATAAACCATAGCACATAAAGCAACCAAGAAGCGTGATAAATCCCTGTGATCAGAACCAAATACATATATATCGAAAAAAACAAAATCATAACAAATAATAAGAAGGATGACTCAAATGAATTGCTACTGAAAGAATGAATCTTTTCTCTGTTAATTATCTGATATATGAATCTCAATGTGAAAGAGAGAGTTACAGAATAGGGACGAGTATGTAAATAGCTTATGAATGAGCTTTCCGGCTCTTGTGGTTAATTTTCACAGTTTTATGTGATTTTTTCTAAGCAAAAAAATTACTTTTTTGCCTGATAATACACACTTTTTGACTAAACATTTTGAACATAAACTTATTTCACTTGAAAGTTCATTGAAAATTGTATAAATCTATGTTATTCTTATGTCTCGAAGAGATACATGGTAAACTGTTTACCTTTTCTTGTGATTTTTCCATTAAAAAGCATTTTTTTCGTCAGATCGGTGACGGTTTATCGGGGAGAGACGGCTTTCTACTCATCGACATGATTTTATAGATAACGCTGTATATGCACGTACATCCTAGCTGGATTAATCATAACGATGGATATTATTCTGCGAAAAAATTTGGTACAGAATAAAAATTAAGCAACGAAAAGCGTAGCACCCTCGCACGGCATCATCAATACATTTGTACCAATGTACTCACAGTCACACACTACTATGGCCCTGTCACACTTTCACTTTTTTGGGGGGGTCAACGCACGAGTAACGACGAAGTAAATTTGCCAACACGTCGCAGAACGTTGAGGTAACTGGCTGGTCGTTGTTTGGTCGATGGCTTGTCGTTGTGTGGTCGCTGGAGGACGTTGGTGTGCGCTGTGGTCGTCGGAAAATTTTGTGCATGCACAAAACCGCCGACGACTGCCCAGCGTCCAATCGTAAGTTATGGAGTCATTATAGGAGGTCGCTGGGCATGCGTTCCCGTGCGCGGTGCAGTCGTTGCTAAAAACGTTGAGAGGGCGCCGATAATTGCAACGAATGTGTAACGACATTGGAGCACGAGTCTAACGCGTACACAGCCACACTCTTCTAGCGATGGTCTAACGTCCTCAACGTGTGCCCAACAACAGCCTAATGTCCTTGGCGTGTGCTTCACGTCTTGACAACGAAATATTTTCTGAAAATTAAGTTTTGCTGTAAACGTTGTAGATCGCTAGAAGGTCGCTGCCAGGTCATAAACAAGTCGATTGGCGAACGTTGCGAGGCCTTTGAGCACGCCGAAAGATCGTCTGGCAATTATTCGTATGCGCTACTAAAAACTCAAGGCTTATAACACTGGTTTTACACTCTTGTCGTAAAAATACTTGGAAAAATAGAAACTCTCAAGGTGTGATTACTATTATTACTTTAATCGACAGACAAAAGGTTAAACTAGATACTGACCACGTTTCATTGACCCAGACCTCAGAATATGGGAGAAACTCCAAAATGGAAACGGAATTTCAAGATTTATTTTTACTCGACATTAGCTGGTCCACACTCTAACGCTGAAGATAAAATAGAATGGCTTCGCCTAGAATGCAACCATCAACTGCATTGCATATTAGATTCTTATATCAACAAACATAATTGTTTTTTACTCTAATACAGTTGATGTTACTCCCTATTACCTGTTATCAAAATGTTCACCTGTCATCACTTATTCAATGCAAGCAGTCATTTATATCTCCAGTCATAGAAAGTGGACCAGCTAATGTCGAGTAAAAATAAATCGCTAGATTCCGTTTTCATTTTGGAGTTTCTCCCTTATCCAGATCAACCAAACTTGGTCAGTATCTAGCTTAACTTTTTGTTCATCGATTAAAGTAATAATAGTTATCATAACTTGAGAATTTCTATTTTTCCAAGAATTTTTCCGACGCGAGTGTAAAACCAGTGTTATAAGCCTTGATTTTAGTAGCGCATACGAATACCCGGACGATCTTTCCGCCTATGCGCGTGTTCTGCCATGATGCAGACAGATCAACCAACCCAACAATCGTAGATAGATGAAGATCTCTATTGAATGATGTATGTTGTTTGATGGTAAAAAGCTACAAGAAAATGAAAACACTGATATAGATTCCGTTTACACAATAATGGAATAAGAAAAATGAAAAAAGTGAAAAATGTCAAACAATGATTGGAACAGGTTTCCATACTTTTGTACCTGAGACAAAACTTATATAGCAAAATTGACGTCAAAGTGTTTATGACAACAAATGCGTTCCATACATGATACGTAAAAATGAGTAAACAAAGAAAATTGCAAATTTAACGTTACTTTTCAAAAATGCATATTAGCATGAAAAAGTATATCACTTAAAACAATTACACAAGAATAATTGATTACTCACACTGTAAGGGGAAGCAGTTAAAGCTAATTTCCTGTCACAAAATTTCACAACAAAGACCTGAACAAAGACGACCACTTCTACGTCAACGTAAAAACCGGTTCGACTAAAAATAGTATTTACACATGGACAATGAAAGATGTATTGAACCTAGGGAAAGAAAGATAACTCTATTTTAGGAAAGAAATCAATACTATGAAAATGTACATAAAACGATATGAGGTCCAACACAGCGCGTTATAGAACAACGTGAACAGCTAGGTAGATTGTCAACTAGTTTTATGCTTTTGGAAGACGCTGAGGTCGTTGGGCGAATGCTCCCCATGCACTACAAGGTCGCTACGCGCACGTTGAGAACGTTGCTTCATTTATGATTTTCAGACCAAACCCCGACCTTTGCCAGCGTGTTGAAGGTCGTTACTCGTGCGTTGGCCAACAAAAAGTGAAGGTGTGACAAGGATATAAACCACTTCGTAGGTAATCTTAAAATAGAACTTGAAATTCTTCACAACATAATATTATGCAAATATGCGTCAATGTTGATTAAGTTCCATTTTAAAGTTGCCTCCTCAATATCTGTGATCTTGACCTTTGACCTTGATAATCAAAGAAGTGTTCTTTGTGTCATTTGTATTAAATTTATACTTTAAAGAGCTTGACCAAGATATGTTGGTGAATGACACAGAGGTATGGAGGGGGATTAGGGTCACAATGCTCTTTGACTTGCTTACATGCTTCATGCTATGTTGCTTCATTCAATGTTTGATAATTCCATGTTCATTTGTCTTGCTTTCATTTCAAATTGACACATTGCATTTGTCTTTCTTCTTTATGCAATGTTGCTTCCGTGTATTTTACATTTGTCCTTCGTCAATGCATAATTGTCGTTCTACCATGTGTTATGACATCTTTCATTGTGCCATCATTCTTTCGTCCTAATGCCATTATTGCTTCGTCAATGCAAACCTCAATTTTGATACCAGGTGGCGCTCCGTTTGTGTCCGTTCCTTGAAATGAACTTTGAGACGTCCCCTGCTGCAGTACTTGGAAAAAATGAGTTATAAATAGCGGAAAAAAGCAAAAGCCGATTGAAATATTTGAACAAAAAAAAAAGAAGAAATCATTAAATGATAAATACTTGAGCCTTTTCTGTTTGTTTGGGTTTTTTTTTTTGTTTGTTTGTTTGTTTGTTTGTTTTTTCATTGATAAAGTAATAGCCATTTGGGGATTTAAAGCTCTAAGTTTTACTCAGCTAAGGTAATGACATCGTGGCTCAGCGGTAAGCGTTCCAAACAGTGAGAGCATTTTTTTCCGCGTGGGTTCGAATCCCATCGGCTAAATGATTTTTTTTTTTCTGAATTGTGAGCGGGAAATTATATAAAAGTCAGTTTTTTTTCTGAGATATCGTGGGAAAGGCTGTATTTCATATCGAATAAGCTCAAAATGCATCGAAGATGCAAAATGCCGAGTTGCAAAACTGGAATGTAAGTATGAATATGCAGACTAACATGAAATGTGTATGGTTTGTAACAACATTTTGTGGTCCTAAATGAAAATTTCTGGATCAAGAAATGGTCTTCTCTTTATTCTATATCAGCGTGTAATATATTTTCAAGGATACAGATTTTCAATCTCATCATACAGAATACTTTATGTCCTAATTTTTCTTGTTTACATGGTACCATTTGTAAACTCATGCTATTATGTACGAACATTTGCGATGATAAAATCATCGGTACTTGTTTGAAATGGCGAAATGTTGTGAAAATTTTAACCGAAAGTTGTCTATTAGGGTGCAGGAACCTTAAGCAAAAGAGAACTACTATAAAACAAAGAACAAAGAACTTTTATGTAGAATTGGATTTAAATATTGAACTGTATTTGTATGTACAATATGATTTAACAAAGCATACTCTAAAGATACAGAATAAGGTACAATTCATATCTTAAATATTCATTATTTTTTCTTTGTAATTTTTTTCTTTTCTTTCTGTTTTTTTTTTTTTTTCAATTTCTTACTTTCCTTTTTTTTCTATTTCTGTAATTCATTTTTTTTCATTTCTTTTCATATCTACATTTTTTTCTTACTTTTTTTTTTGAAACCATTTTTAATCATCTTAGTCCTGTGACCTTGACCTTTGACCTTTTAACCCCAAAATTGATAGTGGTCATCCTTGATCCATGGGAAACATTTCTGGCAAGGTTCATGATTATAATTGCAATACAGGCTGAAATATGGTCCGGAAACCACTTTCAATCATCGGAGTCCTGTGACCTTGACCTTTGACCTTTTGACCCCAAAATCAATAGGGGTCATTCTTGATTCATGGCAAGTTTCATGACTTTAGGTGCAATACAGGCAAAAATATGGCCAGGAAACCATTTTCAATCATCAGAGTCCTGTGACCTTGACCTTTGACCTTTTGACCCCAAAATCAAAAGTGGTCATTTTCTATTTACAGGAAACATTTCTGGCAAGTTACATGATTATAGGTGCAATACAGGCTGAAATATGGTCCGAAAACTAATTTCAATCAACAGAGTCCTGTGACCTTGACCTTTGACCTTTTGACCCCAAAATCAATAGGCCTCATCCTTGATTCAAGGGAAACATTTCTGGCAAATTTCATGATTATAGGTGAAATACAGGCTGAAATATGGTCCGGAAACCATTTTCAATCATCTGAGTCCTGTGACCTTGACCTTTGACCTTTTGACCCCAAAATCAATAGGCCTCATCCTTGATTCAAGGGAAACATTTCTGGCAAGTTTCATGATTATAGGTGCAATACAGGCTGAAATATGGTCCGGAAACCATTTTCAATCATCTGAGTCCTGTGACCTTGACCTTTGACCTTTTGACCCCAAAATCAATAGGCCTCATCCTTGATTCATGGGAATCATTATTGGCAAGTTTCATGACTTTAGGTGCAATACAGGCTAAAATATGGCCAGGAAACCATTTTCAATCATCAGAGTCCTGTGACCTTGACCTTTGACCTTTTGACCCCAAAATCAAAAGTGGTCATTTTCTATTCACAGGAAACATTTCTGGCAAGTTGCATGATTATAGGTGCAATACAGGCTGAAATATGGTCCGAAAACCAATTTCAATCAACAGAGTCCTGTGACCTTGACCTTTGACCTTTTGACCCCAAAATCAATAGGCCTCATCCTTGATTCAAGGGAAACATTTCTGGCAAATTTCATGATTATAGGTGCAATACAGGCTGAAATATGGTCCGGAAACCATTTTCAATCATCTGAGTCCTGTGACATTGACCTTTGACCTTTTGACCCCAAAATCGATAGGCCTCATCCTTGATTCAAGGGAAACATTTCTGGCAAGTTTCATGATTATAGGTGCAATACAGGCTGAAGTATGGTCCGGAAACCATTTTCAATCATCTGAGTCCTGTGACCTTGACCTTTGACCTTTTGACCCCAAAATCAATAGGGCTCATCCTTGACTAATGGTGAGTAAGTGTATGAAGTTTCATAGTTATAGCCTCTTTCGTAGTTGACTTATAGTCCGGAAACCAATTGTTGACGCCCTCCCGCCCGCCCAGACGCCCGCCCAACCGCCCGCCCGCCCGTCTCACATCAAATTAAGAGCCGAGTTTTGCAACTCGGCTAAAAATTCTAGATAAATTGAAACTGCCGCGCGTCCTACACTGATCGAACCTTTGAAACTGCCGCGCGTCCTACACAGATCGAACCTAGAGATCAACATCCCCCGGCCCCATTGATTCAGTCAATAATGCAGTTTCTAGTCCCCTTTCATAATGTTGACCTTGAAAAATTTACCTTTTGACATCTCTGTATGCCAAAACTACTCCAAGCTGTTGTCCTGGACAAGAGCGTAGGAGAAGGGGGGGGGGGGGGGGGGGGGAGGGGGGGGGGGCAGCGGGGTTCGCGCTACTGCTCGCTAGTTCTTTATAGACTTACTGAATAATTTAGCTATTCTGATCCATCCTTTATACATATTACTTTATCCATGTACATGAAGACATTTAACTCAATCTATATAGAATATTTTTACATGTAATGATAGATGGTATAGAAAGTATTTTCTGATAAGTCAAAATTTTGCTAAAAATAATTTCTGGCTTGATACCGCTCGCCAGACATTTATAAATTCATGTACTCAAAATTTAATGCACCAGAAATGTTAAAATTTGTGCATACAAAACATGAAACCCCATAATTTTTTTTATCTCTTTCTCTCCCCCCCCCCCCCTCTTGTTTTTTTTTTTCATAATCATTATTATCTATTTATTTATTCTATTTATTTTTTTTATTCATGTATTTTTTTTATTATTATTATTATTATTATTTTTTTTTTTTTTTTTGCTTTTTAGAAATTTTGGGATGTTGTGCCCCTCCACTTTTCAGGCAGAGCTACGCCGTTGGTCCAGGACAACGCCTGCTCAGGAACGTGGCACAAAATTCACAGCCTTTTTCAACAATGGCCAAAGTTTACACCTTTATTGTGTTCCTATAATCCGTGTTAGGAGCGCAAGGAAGGTATATAGCAAACTTGTCAGATTCTTCTCAGTTGTTCAGTGGCGGATACAGCGCCCCCTTTGCCGGGGGTCAAGGGGCGAATTTTGCCGATTCTACTGATTTTACTGATGTACCTGTTTTTGCCGGGAAAATACTTGGTCTGTGCAGGAGCATCCCCTAAATCCGCCACTGTTGTTCGACCCAAGATCAAGGTTAAGATTGAAATCCAAGCGTTTGATGCTTGCAAGGATTGATCTTGAACATTAACCTTCATATATAAGTCCATACATCAAGTCTTTTTATGCAAGAATCATCCTATTAATGGAACAAAAACGACATTGACGCAATTAATTAAAATTATGACTTTTCATATATGACTTTCAAGCGACGACAGTGAGCCAACGATGCTTTTGCAAAGTTTTGTTATAAACAAGAGCCCCAGGGGGCACAACGCTCACCTGATACCCATGCACGCTCTAATTGACATACTGACATTGAATACTGATAGTGCCAGTACCAGGATTTTAGCCCACAACCTTTCTAACAAGATTTTTGCCGGATGCAGACAAGTTTTTTTTCAGACAACCTTTAAAAGTACAAACAAGAGAAAATAGTCACATTTCAAAACAACAACTTTTTTACTGATTTGAAAAGATGTATTATGCGATCCAAAGTCATATGCCCAGCTTGTATAGTTCGATTATGCAACATCAAAAATAAAATCATTTTGTAAAATTCCACATTAATGTGCAACAGAAACAGAATAAAACAATGAAATGATTTCATAAATTAAGTTTATTTAAAATTGAACACCAAACCTTTCATTATTAATAGCTAGTATGCCAGAAAATAATAAAGCCTGTGTTTGTGAAACACGAATGCCCCGCGGTGGCATCTTTGTTGGTATAAACACCATTTTCTGTTAAGTATGTGAGAGGTCAGGGTCAGAGTAATGTTGGTATCAATGGAAAGATCATGTCACAAAGAATACACATGACATGTACAATATGAAAGCCATATCACTAACCATTCAAAAGTTCTGCCCAATGTTAAAGTTTTTGAAAAGTAGGTCAAAGGTCAAGGTCACGAGGTCAAAAATTTTGGTATCGATGGAAAGGTATTGTCACAAGGAATACACATGTGAAATATGAAAGATATATCGCCTTCCATTCAAAAGTTATGCCCAATGTAAAGTTTTTCGGACAAACAGACAGACGGACAGGCCAAAAACTATATGCCCCCGTATCTTTGATTCCGGAAGCATAAAAAACAAAGACTTTTTGGTTTTGCCTTTATTCATATTAAATTATACAGAAATCTATGAATGAGAGCTTTTGAATAGTATTGATTTCATCTTAATACATGTAACGTACAAGCAAAATCGTGTTAATCCAATTAACACAGACAAGTTGTTAGCGGACAATATTAATTCAAGTGAGTTGTGCAGAAATTGAGCCAATTTATTTTCCAAACAGCAGTGTACGGTGTATCAAACCTCATGACCCAGTGAAGCCACTTGGACAAATTATTTTCGGTAAATATGCTGAAATGCGGCGCTTGGAAATGTATTTTTAGCATATTGAATCAATAGTCGTGATAAATCTAACTTCGAACTTGATCTTGTCTTTTATGCAATCTACAGATAGGTTTGAAAATATGCAAAATTCGGAACATTTTCGATGAGGACGCAGAGTTCCTGTAAAAAAAGTGAAATTTGCGAAAAAAGGACATGCATGAACCCCCCCCCCCCCCTTTTTTTTCTTTACGTTTTTATGCGTGCCAAAGATTCGCAATCAAAAAAGACCAATTTTACAGACTTCCGGGCATTTTAAGTCAGTCAAAATTTTTAGCGTGTACCTTTTTATTTCCTGTAGTTACCCCTACTAAAGGGGCAAGGAGGTATTGAACCAATTAAATCTGTAACAGAAGATATATGGCGACTATGTTTACCATAGATACAGAAATAAGACAGAGAAAATAAGCATTAAATAGGGAAATTGTTCTGAAATATGCATGTATGCAAAAAAAGCAATCCAAGGAATGATTGTGCCGCCTGCGTAGCGGATTTTTTTTTTATTGAAATAAGGTCAAATATCAAGGGCAAGGTCACTAGGTTAAAAATTATGGAATGTTTAGAAAGGTCTTTTCATAAGGAATACAAATGTGAAATATCAAAGCCCTATCACTTACCACTCAAAAGATATAGTTAATCATAGATTTGTTGAAAAGTAGGTCAAATATATAGGGCAAGTGCACGAGGTAAAAAATGATGGTATGTGAAGAAAGGTCTTGTCACATGGAATGCATATGTGAAATATCAAAGCCTATCACTCAGCAATCAAAAGAAATAGCAAATCTAAGATTTTTTGAAAAGTAGGTCAAATATCTAGGTCAAGGTCATGAGGTCAAAATTATGGTATGTGTAGAAAGGTATTGTCAAAAGGAATACACAAGAGAAATATCAAAGCCCTAACACTTGCCAATCAATAGATATAGCCAATCTTGGTTTTTTTTCAGAGTAGGTCAAATATCTAGGTCAAGGTCATAAGGTTAAAAAATATAGTATGTGAAAAAAGGGCTTGTCACAAGAAATACACATTTGAAATATCAAAGCCCTATCACTTACCAATCAAAAGATATAGCCAATCTTAGATTTTTTGAAAAGTATGTCAAATATCTAGGTCAAGGTCAAGAGGTCAAAAAATATGGTTTGCGTAGAAAGGTCTTGTCACAAAGATTACACATGTGAAATATCAAAGCTCTATCACTTGCCAATCAAGAGATATAGCCAATATTAGATTTTTAGAAAAGTAGGTCAAATATCTAGATCAAGGTCACAAGGTCAAACTTTATATGTGTAGAAAGGTCTAATCACAAGGAATACACATGTGAAATATCAAAGCCCTATCACTAATCAATAAAGAGATATAGCCAATATTATATTTTTAGAAAAGTAGGTCAAATATCTAGGTCAAGGTCACAAGGTCAAAAATTATGATATGTGTATAAAGGTCTTGTCACAAGGAATACACATGTGAAATATCAAAGCCCTATCACTTACTAATCAAAAGTTATGGGGTGTGACACCCAAGTTTGACAGACAGACGGACAGACGGAGGGACAGATGGACGGACAGACGAACAACGGACAAAGTGATCCCTAAGTGTCGCTGTGCTTCGCAGGCGACACAAAAAGTCAACATCTTAAAAATAAATTCAGAGTATATTTGATAGCGTATGTGGCCAAGTTAATTCGAAGTATGAAAATAAGTACACAAAGCCAAACTAGCTATAGCTTGTCTTATTTAAAAAATCATTAAAAATCTAAAAGTTGATATTTTGACAAAATTCTTTCACAGTTTCATTTCTAGCGATAAATATAAAAATAAAAAGAGAAAAAAAAAACTGAAAAAGGGGAAAAAAATTGTTGGGGTCCCGCCGGGGTTTGAAGCTACTCCCCATGGGTCCATTTGGCATGGAAAATATACATTATACCTATGTACAATCTTAAAAAATATTCCTTACAAATCCAAAAGTGGATATCTTGACAAAATTCTTTCACTTGTAGGGTACCATGCATGAGTACCTCATACCTACAAGTAGTCATGACAATCTGAAGAGTGGTTATAGAAAAGAAGCAAAAAATGTATGAAAATCACCCCCACTTCCTTTTTACATAAGAAAAAAATTCATAAAAAATCAAAAAAATAAAATTTAAGCATAAAATACATATCAAAGCATTAAGTAAGTTAAATATGATAAATATGTAGTAAATGAGTGTGTAAAATCATACACTTACTGAGTTATTTAAAGAAATAGTGCAAAAATGTGCATTTCTGACTAAGTCCGAAAAGACGTCAAAAACGCGTCAAAAATTTGACTTCGAAGTGGAATCAAAAATAATAACACTTCTTAAGACATCTCTCTAGATCATCCTGATGCTTTCGGTTTGTCGATACATGCTTCGGTTCTGAAGAAGAAGTTTGTCAAAGGAGGGTACCCCCCGTGACCTACTTTTGGCTGTGGTGGCGCCACCTGTTTACAGATCCGGACGAAAAACATTAACACTTGTAGGGGACCATGAGTACTTCAAACCTACCAAGTTTCATCAAAATCCCTTCAGCCGTTCTGGAGAAGAAGTTTAAAATGTGAAAAGTTTACGACGACGACGGACGACGACGACGACGACGACGACGGACGACGGACGACGGACGACAGACGCAACACTATGACAATAGCTCACTTGAGCCTATGGCTCAGGTGAGCTAAAAATGATTTTTTATTTCAACTGAATAATGATAATATACAGTTGCCCGCCATATTTTTTTCCAAAACAATGCCCCCCCCCCCAAGAAAAACTTGAAAAAAAGTATCAAAAACATTTTATAAGTACCCCCAATATTTTTTCCTACATCCTCTTCTGGGCAGATGGACAACATGAACAAATTACATCATACATAAAATTAACAAAAGGAAAAAAAATTTCCTCGTCCGGGATTCGAACCCACTCGGAAAGGTGTAAAATAAAGGTTAATGGTTACGGTAATAACCACTACGCCACGAGTTTCTTCAGAAACACAGGCATTTTATAGTGTTAAAAGTTACAAAAATCTGATGCATACAAAATCAAATATTTACTAATTACTTCATAATTTTTTTCAAATATTTATACAACCAATCTACTTCTGTCCTCCACTGGGCGAAAAAACAGGTTTACGCAAGTGCGTAAACTTGATATTTTCAGGTTTCCACAAGTTTCCGCAATGCGTAAACTGGCAAATAGTTTCCACAAGTTTACGCAATGTTTTCGCTGATGAAACTTGATAAATTTTCCTTGATAAAGTTTCCGCAATGTAAACTTGGAACAAATGGTTTACGCAGTTGCGGAATCCTGATGAAACCTGTTAAATTTCTTTCCATTTTATTTCAACAAGTTTCCGCAATGTAAACTTGGAACAAATGGTTTACGCAGTTGCGGAATCCTAATGAAACCTTTTTAATTTGTTTACGCAGCTGCAGAAATATAATTAAACTTTTCAAATAGTTTACGCAGTTGCGGAAACTTGATATGTAACTACTTCTATAGTTTACGCAGTTGCGGAAACCTGATAAAGTTTTTATCATTACTTTCTTTTTTTTATTTTTATTTCTTCATTAATTTATTCGTTTTATTAATATATTTAATTTATCTATTTACATTATTAATTAATTTCATTAATCAATTTATTTTATTAAGATATTTATTTTATCAATTAATTTATTCTATTAATTAATTTTATTAATTTATTTATTTTATTAATTTATTTATTTTATTAATTTATTTATTTTATTAATCTATTTATTTTATTAATTTATTCATTTATTTATTTTTTAATACTTTATTCATTTCATTTATTCTATTAATTTATTTAATTAATTCATTAATTTAATTATAATGAATTTTTTATCAATTAACTAATTTATTTATTTATTTATTTCATTAATTAATCTATTTTCTCAATCTTATTTATTTTCTCAATTTCATTAATTTTATTTATTATATTATTTTATTTATTTCATCAATTTATTTATTTCATTAATTTATTTATTTTATTGATGTATTTATTTAATTTAATTTATTTATTTTATTAATTTATTTATTTTTTAATACTTTATTCATTTCATTTATTCTATCAATTTATTTAATTAATTCATTCATTTAATTCTAATGAATTTTTTTATCAATTAATTAATTTATTTATTTATTTATTTCTTTAATTAATTTATTTTCTCAACCTTATTTATTTTCTCAATCTTATTTATTTTCTCAATTTCATTAATTTTATTTATTATATTATTTTATTTATTTCATCAATTTTTTATTTCATTAATTTATTTATTTCATTGATGTATTTATTTAATTCATTCATTCATTCTTTATTTCCTCTATGACAGAGATATCAACACAATATAAACAAGAAATTAAAGGTGAAAATTAATTATAGAGCATGTGTAGAGAAATGAAACAATACATATGTACATAGTCCTTGAAGCAATTTGACCACTGTCAAATGAATACAAACATCAATTCATACATAGTACTTTTAGAAGTTCATTAAGTAAGTCGCAGTTGCATATTATAATATGCGCACACCGTTCTTATAAACTTGAAATTACATATATTAAAGATCAAACATTCATATTCGGACAAAAACGAATTGATTTTTCTACCTAACAAAGTATAGTATAAAGAGAGTTCATCAAGACTACAAAGTTCGGCACATACATCTAAATCAAAGTTTTCAATGATAAAATCCCACCATTTTTCTCTATAAAGAAAGGTCGATGCACAAGTGCATGTCACGTGACAGTAAATATTTGTGTATGACAAAGTACACAGACGACATACTTCTGGTATTTCATTTGAAATATAAGTACAAATTTTAGCAATAAACTTGCAAAGTGACATATCGTTAGAATTTAAAGAGATCTCCACAAACTTATAGGATCATGAAATTCAAAAATAGAGCGAAAATCTGTAAAATCAGGATCATCAACCATAATCTCATTACGTGAATATTTAAATTCATCGTCAACAGTATTCCTAACAATTCTTTTCCAGAAGACTTCTCAGGAAAAACACCGTCTCTCAACCATGATTTTAGGTATTCTACCAAATTGTATTTTTGAAAGAGAACAAGTACATCTGGAATAAAACCAAACTGACGACCTGAGCTAGTTAGGTTCTCTATAAATGAGAATAAACGAAGATGAAAAATTTGCTTAGGTAAAGAGCTGTCACTAAGCCTACATAGACGACCGAAAAATAGGAGTTTTCTTATATCGACCTCTGACATTATCGGTAGTAGTCCAATCATACTCTCTGCCATAGCTGATCGCGTATGCGCCGGTAAGCTTTGCGCATGCTTACTAATGTAATGTTGAAAGGTATTCAACCGTTGGATATCTTTACATGACAAGTTATTCCACAACTCGCATCCATACAGAACAGATGAACGAACAACCGTTCTGTACAGATGAACAACGGAGAGTGGATTTGCGAAGGTTAATAACATACTAGAAATTCCGAAATACGCCTTGCGACCTTTCTCGCATGCCAACATTATCCTTTCTGAGAGGTTACATTTATTGTTAATAATGACCCCTAAATGATTGTAGGATTCATTTACGGAAATAATTTCACTACCAAGCTTCCATGTAAAGTTTAGGTTCAAATTGTTACCCATTGCTCGAATGCATATGATACACGATTTATCGGCGTTGAATTTGAATCGCCATCGTATTGAATAGTGATAAGCGATGTCCAACATTGATTGGAGGAGAAATGGCGACATCGCCATACACATGACATCGTCTGCTAAGGTCGGACAATTACTGACAGTATTTAGAATGCCAAAATTTGGATTAGAGACTTGCAAGTCGTTGATAAGGTCATCAATAAATACTAGGTATAGAAAAGTGGATAATACCCCACCTTGTCTGACGCCTTGACCAACCGGAAACCATCTGGACTGAGTGTGGTTCACAATTATTGCACTAGTAGTGTCGGTATGACAATCTAAAATAAGTGACCATAATTTGCCCTCTATGCCAATTTTGTAAAGTTTGACGAGGAGGCCATGTCTCCAGACAGAATCAAACGCCTGTGTTATGTCTAGGAAACAGACATACACATTGCTACCATTTTCAATGTTGTGCAGTATTGTTTCTTGGGCATTGAATGATGCAGTCAGGCAACCCAAGTTTCGTTGAAATCCTTGTTGTTGGAGATTTGGGAAGCTTCCCTTGTCCATTACAAATGTATTAATTCGATCGCTTAGAACATATTCAAATACTTTCAACAAAGAGGATAGAAGTGAGACCGGTCTGTAACTTTTACATGCACATTTATCTTTATTACCCCCCTTATAAATGGGTACAATGAGCCCCTTTTTCCAAGATGAGGGTATTTTACCAACACGTATCACTGAGTTAAAGAGTGTTCGCAGACATTCTATAACCTGGAGTCCACCAAATTTAAGGTGCTCATTAGTTATAAGGTCATGACCAGGCGCTTTTCGGTATTTCAACTTCCGAACGGCCTCGGAAATTTCGTCATTTGAAATATCACCACCTGGTAAGGTTTCAGTGTTAAAACAGAAACGATTCATCAAGTCTTCAAATTCAGCATCGATTGAAGCTTGAAAATCGCTGTCGAACGATTGAGAATCAGGAGTGTATATTTGCTCAAAGTGGTCGGCAAAGGCGTTTGCGACACTATCCGGATCATTATGAGTGTTCCCATTTACGTCAACTATTTCCGGGTAATGACGACATGAGCGTGGTTTTTGTTTCCTTATCAGTCGCCAAAACAGACGCAAATCGCATTCAGCAGATTCATTTATGTCACGGAGAACTTCTGTCATATAGTTTTCGTGAGCAATATCAAGGGCGTTCCGAAAGTCGCGTTTAGCCCTTTTGTACTCACGATAGGAGGTATTGTGCATACCCCTGGGACGTCGCCCTTTCAACATCATGTAGTGTTTTTACCTCGCGCGTCCAGTCTGGTCTTTTCCGAGGATTAAATCTTGATTTTGGAATACATTCGTCTGCATGAGTGATTAAAATATTAGTAAAATCACAACAAAAATCATCAATATCCGACAAGGAAAGTAACTCACGTTTGGCTAAATTCTCTTGTAGTACTCTTGTCAATGACTCGCGATATAAATCTACAGCTTCCGGTGAAGCTTTATGCCAGACGGGAAGACAAGCGTTCGAATCGACCAGATTGTGTTGTATATGGTCAAACGAAAAATCAGCTAAGATTGGTAGGTGGTCAGAGGTAGACGATATGCTACCTTCCTCAAGAATTTTGTATGAGGTTAAATTCTTGAGGTCAGACTTATGAAACAGAACATAATCTAACATTGTCTGTTTAGATATGAACGAGTATTGTTCGCCTTCAATATCAAAATCTATCATTGGAATGCTTAGTTGGCACTTTTCAATAAATCGTTTAAAAATGTTCGATTTGGTGGTATTTATACCTAATGAGTCTAAACAACTTGCATTCCAATCTCCTGCAATGATTACGCTACCATATTCTGTGTAATGTAAATACAAACTTTCTAGGATGTTCATTTCATGTACGAAAAGATCAATATCATTATCAGAAGGTAGATAAACACCAAAGATGTATAAACATTTACCATCACAGCTTTTTAGTTGTATACCTACAATTTTATCTGAATGAAAATGAGAAATTTCTTTTACAGCAAATTGTAAATTGTTCTTTACCAACAGGGCAACACCCCCTTTCCCACAAAACCTTGACTGAGTCTTTATAGCGCTTGAGTTTTGACATGGATCAAGCTTAATAAAGCTCTTATAGTTATGATGGATTGTATCCATATAAGTGTCTAACTCTTCTCTAAGCTTATGCTCCGAGATAACTGCAACATCACATTGTGTACTTTCTAATAAGTTTGAGAGAGACATCGTAGAGGAGATAACTCCCCGAACATTCCATGACATAATTAATACCATAACTAATGAAAATATTAACACAGTGTTCGACAGTTTCATGATTAGGTTAGAAAGAAAACACTGAAATAGAGTAAAACGTTTTCTGTTGGGCATATTAATGTGCGTTCCAATCATCATCATCATCGTCGTCAAAGTCCTGGTTGTCATAGCGCGCATTATATCTGTCCCATTGACTCTTGCTCATCCACTGACGACATTTGACCCCTTTGGGCCAAAAACCTTCAGATTCGATCTTTCGAGCGTGTTCGAACGGAACGTTTATTTTTGCGGATAACTGGTGCCAACCGGCTTTCGGTTTAAACATACGTATATGTGTGATTCTGATGCCTTTGCTGGCTGCAAAGTTCAGGATACCATCTTGTGTAGTTCTCCGATCTATTCTCGAGAGATAAAAACGTGCCTTCCGTGTATAAGATACCCCACGAAAGAAATTTTCGTTGTTGGATGTATCATCTTCGTGATTATCGCACACCGACAAATCAATATCAGGAACCGTGAATAGGTTCTCGTTCCTAGAGGTCACACCTGTATTCAAAGGAGTGTTTGATCGTTGAGCTTCGGTCGGCTCATTATTTGACGCTTGAGCGGGCACACTTCTCTGTACTCTACTAGTAACTTTAGGACATGGAGTAATCGTCGAACTAATTGGGGTACTCGACGGGGTACTATGACTCGACGGGGTACTGGTAATCGATGCATATGTTTGCGCTGGTGTATCCGATGACGGCTTTTTATAGTCTTCACATATTTTCGAGATGCGCGTAATTTCACACGTGACCGTCTTGACATTACTGGCTAGAGAACCGGAGAGAGAACTCAGATCTCCGACCCGATTTACGTGATCCTCCATCCCCTTTTTAAATTTCAGGTGATCGCACTGTCTCTCGTCCCCTTGAGACTTCATATGATTAATGTCCTCTTTAAGAGACTTAACTTCGTTTCTCAAAGATGAGATTGTATTCTCATAAGACACTTTGTCCTTTTCTAAGGTATTAACCCTCTGAACTAATGCATGTATTGCGGATCTCATTTCGACTAGGTCACCGCGGGGTACATCTAGGGACATCGTGATTCTCTGTTTATCGAATACTTCTTCGATATTTCCCCTCTCACCCTGTAGAAACATGTACAAAGTAAAACAGTCGTAAGCATATTTCTCAACACTTGTGCTGCGTTTTGTGGTTTTCCTCGAAACTAGCCTCCCTTGTGGGCACCTGCTCATAGATTTACACCTCGCACATAGGGTGTTCCTGTACCACATTATAAGTTGTTCATTACCCCTCAAAAGGTTCAAAAGTTTTTCAACATAGAGATCTTTGGGTAGATTTATCAGTTCATTATCAATACGATGAATATCATTTTGTTGAAGCATAACGTTAGCTTCCTGGCTACTCTGTGTTACAAAACATTGAGACATATCAAGTGACTGGTCAAGCACGGAATGTCCGTAATCGCCATGTTCACCGCCATGTTCACCACTGGTCAGGGCATTCACGATATCAGTATTGTGAGGCTCATAGTTACAACTAATGTTTTCATTGATCAAACCTGTGTCATTTATAGTAACAGGACAACTTGAATCAGCTATCAATTGGCTCCCAACTGGTTGCATTCCACTAGAATCACTGGTTGCACCTGGAGCCGAGGTGACTCCACCCGCACTGCTTGCCGTCATTGCGTAAACTTGATATTTTCAGGTTTCCACAAGTTTCCGCAATGCGTAAACTGGCAAATAGTTTCCACAAGTTTACGCAATGTTTTCGCTGATGAAACTTGATAAATTTTCCTTGATAAAGTTTCCGCAATGTAAACTTGGAACAAATGGTTTACGCAGTTGCGGAATCCTGATGAAACCTGTTAAATTTCTTTCCATTTTATTTCAACAAGTTTCCGCAATGTAAACTTGGAACAAATGGTTTACGCAGTTGCGGAATCCTAATGAAACCTTTTTAATTTGTTTACGCAGCTGCAGAAATATAATTAAACTTTTCAAATAGTTTACGCAGTTGCGGAAACTTGATATGTAACTACTTCTATAGTTTACGCAGTTGCGGAAACCTGATAAAGTTTTTATCATTACTTTCTTTTTTTTATTTTTATTTCTTCATTAATTTATTCGTTTTATTAATATATTTAATTTATCTATTTACATTATTAATTAATTTCATTAATCAATTTATTTTATTAAGATATTTATTTTATCAATTAATTTATTCTATTAATTAATTTTATTAATTTATTTATTTTATTAATTTATTTATTTTATTAATTTATTTATTTTATTAATCTATTTATTTTATTAATTTATTCATTTATTTATTTTTTAATACTTTATTCATTTCATTTATTCTATTAATTTATTTAATTAATTCATTAATTTAATTATAATGAATTTTTTATCAATTAACTAATTTATTTATTTATTTATTTCATTAATTAATCTATTTTCTCAATCTTATTTATTTTCTCAATTTCATTAATTTTATTTATTATATTATTTTATTTATTTCATCAATTTATTTATTTCATTAATTTATTTATTTTATTGATGTATTTATTTAATTTAATTTATTTATTTTATTAATTTATTTATTTTTAATACTTTATTCATTTCATTTATTCTATCAATTTATTTAATTAATTCATTCATTTAATTCTAATGAATTTTTTTATCAATTAATTAATTTATTTATTTATTTATTTCTTTAATTAATTTATTTTCTCAACCTTATTTATTTTCTCAATCTTATTTATTTTCTCAATTTCATTAATTTTATTTATTATATTATTTTATTTATTTCATCAATTTTTATTTCATTAATTTATTTATTTCATTGATGTATTTATTTAATTAAATTATTTCATTTTACTAATTAATTAATTTTATTTATTTATTCATCGAATTAATTTATTGATTTTACTATTTAATCTATTTTATTTCAATTTCTTAAATTTATTTTTTTTTTTATTTATTTATTTTATTAATTTATTTATTTTTATTAAATTATTTATTCTTATTAAATTATTTACTTTGTTAATTAATTTATTTTATCAGTTTATTTATTTAATTTTTTTTTCATTTATTTATTTTATTCATTTATTTGTTTAAGAAATTTATGTATTTATTAATTAATTTATTTTATTAATATATTTTTTAATTTATTAATTATTTTAACTTATTCTACTAATTTATTTGTTATTAATTTATTAATAATCTTATTTTTTTATTTATTTTTATTTATTTTTTATCTGTTTAATTTAATTTTTTTTTATTAATTTGTTTATTTTCATCAATTTTTTTTGTTTTATTTAATTATTTCATAATCTATTTACATGTGAATTTATTTAATTTAATTTGATTAATTACTTTTGGAAATCTACCAATTTTTTATTATTTAATTGAGATAACGTCATTGGCTTGGTTTTCAAATACCTTGTCACTTCATGAGTGCAGTAGATTTGATTGGCGTGATAATAGCGGCGTTCAAATGATTTCAGCGGTGTATGACATAAAAACACAGTACGTAATCCTAATTATGCAAATGAGTTACCACTACATCACCCATAACCTGTCAATCAATTATGCTAATGAGCTACTCCTACCTCACCTAGCTATTTCTGTCAATCAAATTTGAGGGATATAAAGGTCGTAGCAATGACCAATCGAATTCGATAAATATGGTAACGTTCAAGATTATAATGACAAAATTTTACCTGCCTATTACATAATCCAAAGGTCTTCTCTGTCATTTATTGATAAATTGTAAAACTTGTGCTTATGATTCCTCATTTTATTTATTTATTTATTTATTTATTTATTTATTTATTTATTTATTTATTTATTTATTTCTTTATTTCTTTATTTCTTTATTTCTTTATTTATTTATTTATTTATTTATTTATTTATCCATTTATTTATTTATTTATTTGTTTATTTATTTATTTATTGATTTATTTATTTAAATACAATAAAAACACTATATTATTGTATTTATATAAGAAACTACTGTGTTTTATTTATTCACTTATTTGTTTGTTTATTTATTTATTTATTCATTCATTTATTTATTTATCTATCTAAATACAATAAAACCACTATATTATTGCATTTATTTAAGAAACGACTGTGTTTTATTTATTTATCTATTTATTTATCTATTTAAATAAAATAAAAACACTATATTATTGTATTTATATAAGAAACGACTGTGTTTTATTTATTTATTTATTTATTTATTTATTTATTTATTTATTTATTTATTTATTTATTCAGATAGTTATATAATTAGTTTATAAATTTCTAGACTAAGACGCATATTGTTTTTAGGAAAATATACATTGAGAACTGTTTATTTACCATTATGGGTTATTAAAATTCTCTCTCTCTCTCTCTCTCTCTCTCTCTCTCTCTCTCTCTCTCTCTCTCTCTCTCTCTCTCTCTCTCTCTCTCTCTCTCTCTCTCTCTCTCTCTCTCTCTCTCTCTCTCAGGGTGTGTGTGTGTGTGTGAATATGGTAACTGATGCATGCATGGTATGTTTCCTTTTTTCAAATACTTTAGATATAATACATTTTTCCTTTCTTCATATTTAATCGTTTTTCAACTTATTATTTTAGAAATATGCAAGTATATTAAATTACAATATAAATGACTTTATTTCAAAAAATCATTTTTTATCAGCTGATTTTACTCTTGAATTCTTTTTGTCCATTTTTTTTCTTTTGTTAAATTGAAACATGTAAGTGTCCAATTCTGTTATATATACTTGATTCACCTCAGTGTCATATATACTTGATTCGCCTCAGTGTCACATGTACTTGATTTACCACAGTATCATAGATATTTGATTCACCTGTTATATATACTTGATTCACCTCAGCGTCACATGTACTTGATTTACCACAATATCATAGATATTTGATTCACCTGTTATATATACTTGATTCACCTCAGTGTCATATGTACTTGACTTACCATAAAGTAATTCAAACGTGATTCAACACAGTATCACATATAGTTGATTTACCACAGTGTCATAAATACATGATTTACCACAGTGTCATATATACTTGCTTTACAACAATGTCATATATATTTAATCTACCATAGGTCATACGTACTTGATATATACCACAGGGTCTATCACAGAGGCATATGTACTTGATTTACCAAAGAGTCATGTTTGGATATACTATCATATACAATGTACGTTGTATCATTATTTTATTTATTTTAGTAATAGCTGATTCATATATATCCATAGAATAATATGCATCTGTCTTACCATATTGAAATCATCATGGTTTATTATAACAAAGTACATATAGCATTTGGCTGATTTTTTTCTCATGTATAATGGTAGTAACATAATTTTATCTATAAGCTGATCACTCTCCACTCAGTTAATACCGCTTATCTGTGTTCAATTACTATAGACAAAAATGGTTCAAATTAGAATTATTAGTATAATGCCACGATACTCAGAAAAGACTAAGTAAATTATGAATTCATTCTTGCATTACTAAAAGAAATTTAGATATAAACTGTATCAAATGTATTTGTAACATATATATAACTGCTCACTACACTTTGTATATATTGTATATATTGTATATATGTTTATCCTATAAGCTGTATGCTTTTGGAATAAAGAATCTGATCTGAAAAAAAAAAAATTCTGTGCATAGAGGCATCCGGACATTTGAACTTTTTGACAGTTTGACAAGTACACAATCACTAACCCGTGTAATTTGCATCAGCGTGTCAGTTACTTTTACATCATAAAAGAAGCGATTTTATTCATCAATTCTTTTTGTCCGTTTTTTCTTTTGTTCCTTAAATTATTTATAATCAGCATATCATTTTTATGATTTTATTTTATTTTATTTTATTTTATTTTATTTTATTTTATTTTATTTTATTTTATTTTATTTTATTTTGTTTTGTTTTGTTTTGTTTTATTTTATTTTATTTTATTTTATTTTATTTTATTTTATTTTATTTTAAGGTCTGCTTTGAAAAATGTAAGTGTCCAGTTCTGTGCTTAGAGGTATCCAGACAATTGAACATTTTGACAGTTTGACAAGTACACAATCACTAACCCGTGTAATTTGCATCCGCATGTCAGTTACTTTTACACGAGAATACAAGACTATATATCGATATGTTCTAATTATAAGCGAGGGCCATTTTTTAAGAATTCCGTCGAGTTGTTCTATATATCCCACCCTTTCCAATTTGTGTTGATAAATGGCCCCTAGCAAAATATCAAATGCAGATAAAAATGACTACTGAACTTTATATGATGTTCTTGTAGTTGAATGGATGGTTTCAATCCCGAGTGTCTTAAATTTATACCCTATAAACTCCCCCCCCCCCCTTAAAAAATTTCAAATATTTTTTTGAAAAGCTTAAAGCAGCATTAAAATTAATGAAGTCCAAAATCCTGTGACCTATAAGGGTTCACGCTGCGTATCCATGGATATGAGAGTCGCACCGGGGGGGGGGGGGGGGGCGTAGGGGCACTTTTACATCATGTCCAACTTGAAAATATTTGCGCGCCCTCATGACAGCATGTTTTGGATCGGCACTTGAGTGTGCATTTCCTCAAAACTTTTTTTTCTGTGAACTATTACAGGGAAAGATAAAGAAATAAATTAATTGAAGCTCAAAATAATTATGTATATTTGTAATCAACAATTATTTGTCAAACTTACAGTGATGGGGTTTTGGTTTTTTTTTTTTTTTTTTTTTTTTTTTTTTGATCGCTCATGAACCTAAGGATCCGCTGCTGACATTAATATCTGCTCTACATATTTTATTTCATAATAACATGAAATAGGATGGGGCAAAAGTTATAACAACATTACATAAGCCCTCTCCTTATCATATACAACATATAAATATCAAAATGGCAACTTAAAAAAATATGTAGATGTACTAGTTAAAAAAATACGAAGAACGTCCATCCACGGCACTGACTCCAAATTTTCAAATAACCAGGTATATTTTGCTCCATTTACAGAAAAAAAAACAAAAGACAAAATCGGCAAAATTCGCCCCTTGATCCCCCAGCAAAAGGAGCGCTTGATCCTCTACTGATACTCGATCAAGTATTGTCTGGATCTCCGAGCTGGAAACACAAATCACCTCTAGGCCTAGTGAATATTTATTTTCTTTTCGAGGTTTAAAATAAAATTATTCATTATGGCAAAATATAATGTATAATATGAAATAAAAAACAGAACAATCAAAAAAAAAAAAAAGAAAGAAAGAAAGAAAAAGAAAAGAAAAAAAAAAAAAAGAAAGAAAAGAGAGAATAAAAAACGCCGAAAAATACAGCGGGCTCTGTGTTCGCGCTAGCACAATTTCAAATCAAATATTGACCAATCAGAGGCGAGCATTTTATTTGTATACAGAGGAAACTCAGAAGCGGGTTGAAAGTTGTTTTCCCACGAAGAAACTAAACAAAACATGTTTATATGGGTAATCCCATGGCGATAAATGGTAAGATGCATTTCTAAGTCATTAATATTTACTTTTTAACGTGCATTTCCCAAAATAAAGACGCCGGCTTGGTCAGTTCGACCCACGCGCTGATTTTTCTTGTTCTTGCTTTTATTTCACGGCAGTGGCGGATCCAGAGTGGCAAGCGGGGGGGTTTTGTATCGACCCAAAGGGTCGATTCGAGGCACAAAGTGCCGAGCGGGGGAGGGTACGGGAGGGGGTTGCCCCCTCCTGTAGGTGGGGGTCCGGGGGGCCTCCCCCGGTAATTTTTTTTGAAAAAATGGAATGAAATGGTGCATTCTTGAGCACATTTTCTCCTTACCTTCTCGAATATTCAGACCATTTTTTCCACTCAATTTATGTGATTAATAAAGATCTAAGTAAAATAATTTCTCCTTTACTGCTTGGAGGGGCGTAGCCAGTGTGTTTTCGATGTGGACGTCTATAAACAGGTCGGGGTCATGTTCAGATCGAACTATAATAGCTCGATCAAACTATAATAGCTCGATTGAACTATGTTAACTGCCCACTAAAGCATGAAAAATAAACAAATCACCACCCATAAATGTAGTCGCAGTGTGAAAATTTGTTCACAACTTCCTTGACCCCATCGGATTCCACGACTGAGGGAATTATTATCACGAAGACATCCATTTTTCAGGTATTTACAAAGAAATTTTACCACTTTCTTCCATTTTCACAAAAAACAGCAATTACTTCTAAATTCATTTAGTTAAACGTAGATCTTTTCCTCTCGACTTTTCATCCTGCATATCTCCGCCATTTTTGTTGCAAAACGAAAGTAAAGACCTTCAATTTCATTGGTTATCAGCATCAAACGTAATTAGGATGTCAACGTATGGCGCGCAGTAGGGGAAATTAGAAATTTAATGTTGAGAAATAACACTTATACATTTTGATGATTTTTTCCCGTTTTTCTGTTAAATAAATTAACGAATTCATCACAAAATTTGTAGTAGATTAATGCGTTATATTTTTATGTGCATTTTATTATTATTTTTATTCAAAGAGGGGGGTGGGTGTGACGAATGTTAAAGGGGGTTGTAATTTTACAAGTGCGTTTCACTGTTTCAATTATGAATTTGAAATTTTATACTCGTCTATATAGTTTAATTAAGAATTAAGGGATCGTCAAATGTCCAGCATCGCATATTTTCACTGACAAACACATAATGACGTCATAATGAAATATAGCCCATAAAAAAGCATTGTTTGATGGGCGATTGATTATGACGTCATTATATAAATGTATGCTAGCAGGTGCGATGTGGATTTTTTTTTTTCGATCCAATATTTTGAACCTTTGAATTTAACTACACCTAATTTTTTATTGACAAAAACTGAAGATGATCATTTTGAAAGCACTTAAATGATACATAAATCTCATTTTCCCCTCTTTCTATCTAAGTTTTATTTTTATTTTAAGAATGCCCTCCTGTGCATGTACCGAGCACTCTACGCTGACAGAGGGAAAGAGTGTTGTTATTTATAAAACGTCGAGCAAAAAACACAGGCAGGACGTTATTAAGAGAATGAGGGATGCAAACGTATTCCCAAAATACGCTAAATACCTATGTACTATATGTGCTGACCACTACGGTGATACCCTTCCTCCTGCCGAAAAAAAGACTAAAATTAATGATTCAGATTCTGTAGTGGAGGATATCAGGAAAGGAAAATTTTCAAAAAATGATCTTTGTGAAATAGCAAAAGCACTTGGTGAATCTGTGCAATCTGACGTATTTAACGATTCCATAGCTGTGTCACAGATGTATAAAGATGTGAAATACATGAAATCATTTAATGTCACAGACTACTTTTTTAATAGAAATTCAATTATCGCCCACTTTCTGATGTCTGCGGCATCTGTAACAGCTTCTGACTCCATGAAAAAGTTTGTTGTCTTGGTGAATGCTGTAGACTGTTTGTATAAAGCAAGAAACCTAGCATTAATAACTCCATTGGCATTCTCTTGTAACGTTCTCACATACTGTCTTACTGGGAGTAAGACAGCATGTCTTCTCAATCAAAACATATCCCCCGCTGGTGGCTATACATCTGTGAAAACATGGATGGAAGACAACTCTTTGGCATCTTCGATGAGCCTCTCTACGTCATGCAATGACGTCATTACTTATTTCGACAACAACCAGGTTATCGGAAGGAATTGGAGGGTAAACTATAATTACAAATGTAAAAGTAGCGTGGTTACAACTGTATTACATATAATTCCAGATGTTTCATCAAACTTGCAAAGACAGGTTCACTTGTCTCCTTTCCAATGGCTCTATTGTAATATTGATCCCTCTGATACTTACAACAAAATCAATGATTTCTTGAAGTGCCAGTCAAAGGAATTCAACATGATTAGGAATGAATTTCTCATAAAGAGAATACAGCAAGTCTTCCATGAACAATTTTGTCAAAATGGAACTTTGATGGATGACATTGACTTACTAAGCAGTAGTGATCAGTGCAGTTCTTCCTTGAAGAAAGATATTTCAAATGATCCCTATAACTTTGTTGTCCACAATCATCAACAACAACCCAAAGTATCTCTTGGAGAACCATTACCAATGAATCCATGCTCATACGAATCTGTTGAAGATGTATTATCCATTATATTTGAAAAAATGTCTTCAGGTTCCGACCGCAAATGGACAATTCTAGGTTGTGATGGGCTACCATACAACCTTGGTATGCGAATTATTGACAAATCTCCATCACTTCAAAACATTATTTTACTGCCTGGGTTAGGCCATTACGAAATAAATATGGTCAGGTGCGTTTTTAAAATTCTTTGGAGTGTTGTGATAGAGGATTTAGTGAAGATGCTAGGATTCAACAGTCCACGTGCCCTCTCCTGCATCCAGAGATGTTCTGATCACCATAAGGCTTGGCAAGTGTTTACCATTCTTCTATTTGGAACTATGGATGAGTTAATGATCCCATATGTCAGGCAATGTCATCACCTACGTACAAGTCCTTCTTTGAAATCTTTCTACGAATTTCTTTCAGATGCCAAAGATCCAAATTTCACATTTCTGGCAGAGATTACTTTCAGCTTCCTTCTTCCACTTTATTTCTTTCGTTGTGGTGTACGAAGAAACAATCATCGCTATTTATTATGTGGAAAGTCAGTTTTTTCGGATCTGTTTTATATCACAAATATGATCAACTACCAGGAAATCGAATACCGGGATATAAAAACAAGAGTCTCAGCACCATCAGAGATTTACAACTTTATAAAACAGTTTGAATCCTACAGTGTATCTGGCCACCCAAGCAAAGGTGAGGGAGGTGACTTTATCTTGGAAGCCTGGAATCGAAAAATAAAGCGAATGTTACCACCTGGATTACCATCTGTAAATGACTGGATTAGAGTCTGTAAAAACATTGAGCACCTAGATGAGGTACTACTACATATTTCTGACTTTTGCACGGTCCATTTTGAATCCTACATGCTGCACTCTTTATTAATACAAATGGTGGTGGAATTAGAAACTGTGTCCTTTTTCTGAATACCAAAAAGGATAAGATTTATTCCATAGTGATGCAGTTGTACCTGAATAAAAAAAAATTATACCAACGTTATGTATTATATAGAGTACTAAAATACGTGTACTTGAAAAATAAGGACGCTGTTTCAGATCTGTTTTACAAGAAAGTTTTAATATGTTCATCACAATAATAATCTATATTTTTTGTGTGTTCTTCTTTCTTAACAATAACATTCACACACACAGCATGGACCCAATAATTACAGGGTTTTTTGCTACATCCAAGCCATACTTGTTTTTTGTATTTTCCTATATTTTCTCTGCCACACTTTCTACAGAGTTTGTCATTATCACTGTCACGCTTTTTAGTACTACTCCTCACTCTACCCCCTCTTTTATTGAGGATAGGGAACTGTACCTCACTATCAGCAGGCTCTTCAACCTCATGCTCGACAGCATTAACAACGGCACTTTCGTCGCCGTTTGATGGTGATATCTCACATGGAGCAACTGACTCTGCAATAACAATTCTAAAATAATAACTTTGACTTTTTAATTAGTTTCATTACCTTCATTAGATACAAAAACCTCTTCTTCTTTGTCGGTTATTCATTATTTATTTATCCTAGTATATGACTTTTTATTCTCATCTTCTGTCAAATAATTACGTCAATGATAAAAGGCGGCAAATGACGTCAATTGTATACTCGGATCTCTTGTGTCTTTTCATATAGTGATTAACATATATACTAAAGGTTAACAAAACAATTTAAAAATGACTAAAAAAGTTATACATATTTGATTTTTACCTGATCTTAAAGTTGAATTCTTAGTATCATGATGGTATTTCACCCCATGCCTTCTCCATGTTAAACTGAATTCTACATCGCACATTGTGCTTGCGTGATCAATCTGTATTTTGGAAAGCAAAGAATTTAGTTTCTTCAATAATTATTAACAGATTAGAAGCAACATCGATGAGTTATTGGACTTATCAAAAGAAAATACGCTGTATCAGAGAAATCTGTGTGAGGAGATTAGAAGATGGAGGCAGAAATTAAGAGATTGTGAATATTTGGACAGGCCAAAAAATGAAAGAGAGCACAGGTCTTTTCATACTTTTAAAATTATTAATCTTTTTAAACATTACAAACACATGGACATTCAAGTGTTGAGATAATAATAATAATAATTATAATAATTAACAATAATAATAATTCATAAATAAATAATAGATATTTATTTCTCTATTTACTTTTCCTTAGATCATTATCAGGGCAAGTGCTCGATTTTGAGCTTAAGCATTTCTCAAGTTTAGCCAGGGAGAATAGACAGTTATACCTGAAAGATATTAAAGATGGTAACAAACCAGGAAAGGTAATATTTCGTTTTATTGTTCAAATGTATATCTACAAGATATCAGATTATATTTAGATGAATTAAATTAGTCATAGGTTTAAATCTATTTAAAACGATATACGAGGTCTTAGCAATTGATATAATTTTAAACGAAAAGTTACTATTATTCATTTCTTTTTCTATTTTTATAAATATCCAGGGTCGAAAACTAAATGTTTTGTTCGTCACTCCCCAAGACAGAGAGCACTTTCATTCCATCCAAAATAAAACTGAAAAGGAGATAGAAGAAATATTAATGCAAGGCATTCGCGAAATTAGGACTTTCGGTACGTAATGGAAATAATTACATATTCATGTATGTTGAATATTTTGCCATGAAATAAATTAATCTTCGTTTTAAGATTTTTTCTTTCAAACGAAATAATTTTGAACATCAGGAGAAGATGGAGTGGCAGATACTTTGATGTCACAGTGGAATGAAATGATATCAAAGGGCACAAAAAGGGACATGTTGGAATTTTATAGGGAGATTGTAGCTGCCATAGAAGACGCATCAGCAAATGGTAAAGGGTTTTTTTTTTAATTTGTTTTAATTTCTGCATAATCTACCTTCTCTATAATGGTCCTCCTCCTTCTATACCAAACCTGAGACTGCTTGGCTTTGTCTTCCACGAAGTCAGTCTTCATCCGTCCAGTATGATGCCTCTTGGCACGCACAGCCTGTCCTTTTTTATTTTTCCCAGGATTTGTGGGCTTTTTTGAAACTAATTCAATTTTTCGGTCCTGTATTTATAATTTTGATAATATTAATTGCAAGAAAGTCTGTACATATAGTACTGGTTTCAATATTTCGGCTGTCGCTTACGTTATTTTCTCATCGGTTATTTAATAACCGATGAGAAATAACGTTAGAGACGGGCGAAATATTGAAGCTACTCGCGTACATGCATGCATAACGTATTAAATCAGTAAATGAATATGTCCGTTATAAGATTTCTTAATAAATCAAAATCATTTAAACTTAGACAAAAAAAAAATCATAAATAAAAATAACAAGAAACCAAAAAAAAAAAAAAAAAGTCGGTTAAAACAAAATGTATGAAAAAAATCCATAAAATCATGAACGAGTAGGAGCCTCTAAGTCAACTTTCAACTATATGATAAGGACTTCGTTTTTATTTCATAAATCATAGTTTCAACACTCTTCAACACGATACATTTCGTTAACCGTAAACAAAAAAGTGCTATTTTTAGATGTCCGTCATGGGCCTCCATACACACTTAGCAGAAAATTCGATCATTGGTTAATACAAGATTTTGCACACGATTCACGTGACCTTTTAATCTGAATCAATACAACGTTTACCTTGCAGGAGATGACACAGACACTGACGAAGAATGGCAATGAAATGATGCACAGGTAAAAAGAAAACTTACCATTTTTCACATTCGATGGTTGACGATGTAGCATTCAAATAGCAATTGATGTCTTCTTCGCGATGGACAGAAGTGATGAACGTGTCAAATATTTGTGAATTGTAGTCTAGTAACAATATTCAATACTCACTTCGTGCGACTTATGTTTATTGAAGCGGAAAGGTCTAAACATTCACTTTTTCTACTCAGGTTTATAGTTCAATCGAGCTATTATAGTTTGATCGAGCTATTATAGTTCGATCTGAACATGACCCCGAAGGGGGTTGGACCAAGAATTTCAGCTGTCCGGGGGCACAGACACTTTTTGGGGGATGACTTGCGAGGCCCGAAGGGTCAGTTGGGGACAGTATGGAAATATGTTACCCATCCCCTTGAAGGGGGTCCCCCGTGAAAATTTTGAAAAAAAAAATGTAGCAAATTGCTGACCTCTGGAGCGTATTTGAGCTGAATTTAGATGGGATAACGCATATGATTCGATGTCAGCAGACGATGAACCGTATCTAAGATGAAGAAAACTTGAGATGTGAACATGACATTCCCTAAATACTTATATATGTACGTCCACATAAAGTCTTTCCAATCGACCGCTCGCACTTTGTTAGTGATCGTTGTATCATGCGCGGATACAGCATTTTTGGTCAGAGGGGGTCCAAAATTTAAGGAAGTCTACCTATTATATCGGTGCACATGATGGGGAGGGGGGCAATTTTGTTAGCTTTCCTTTCACGTTTATTTTCATGAAGAATTGGCGAGCGTAGCGAGCCAGAAATATTTTTAGATATGAAATAATATGAAACATGGCAAAGCCATCAACGCGCGCCAGCTAGTTAAACAATGAATTCTAGATGAATACTAGCTGATAAGTAAATTTATAATTGATTGTATAGTTTTAAAAAAATATATATTATAATAAGAAAAATATATACATGACTCCAATTATAAACAGCACCGTGAAAAGGTAAAAACAACCACGTTCACTGTTTTTTTTTTTTTTTCAAGAGACATACATTCGCCTTTGATCAAATTCAATGGACATCACTTGAAAAAAAATTAAGAAAAAATTTATATACACAATACTGAAACATCACAAAAAGGTACATATACAAGATACTACAACTTGATGTACACTGATGTATACTGCCCCTGGTAAGTGGCAGATTTGTAAACTATGCAAGAGGTGTGAGAGAGGAATTAGTATAAGTGGTTTTTCACTTAATGTTTTCCAATCTAAAGATATGTGTTTTGTGTGTTAATGTCATGATGAGCTTTTTTGAATAAATATTGTTAAAGAGCTTAAAGATATTTTTAGTTAGTACATTTACAATTTGCATGATTTTGTAAGTATGTATATATATATATATTATAATTATCAATGCACTACTTTTCAAAGACATCAACACATATCAGTGTAGGCCATGCATATCTCATTCCTACTTACTCAAACCAAGCCAGATCCTGATCTTTTCACAGTCACAGAGGAACCCCTCCCCCCCCTGGATTTAGCTAAAAATCCGAATTTTCCGGGTTAATTTTTTAGCTCGCCAGGACGAATGTCCGGAGAGCTATTGTCATACCCCCGGTGTCGGCGTTGGCGTCTGCGTGCGCGTGCACAAAAACTTTAACCTTGCTTATAACTTTTAAACCAATACAGATTGGGCTTTCATATTTCACATGTGCATTCCTTGTGACAAGACCTTTCCATGGATACCAACATTTTTGACCTTGTGACCTTGACCTTGGAGATTGACCTACCTTTGAAAAACTTTAACCTTGGCCATATTTTTTGAATGGTAAGTGATAGGGCTTTGATATTTCACATGTGTATTCCTTGTGACAAGACGTTTCCATGGATACCAAAATTTTTGACCTTGTGACCTTGACCTTGGAGATGATTGACCTACTTTTGAAAACTTTAACCTTGGCCATATTTTTTGAATGGTAAGTGATAGGGCTTTGATATTTCACATGTGTATTCCTTGTGACAAGACGTTTCCATGGATACCAAAATTTTTGACCTTGTGACCTTGACCTTGGAGATGATTGACCTACTTTTGAAAAACTTTAACCTTGGCCATATTTTTTGAATGGTAAGTGATAGGGCTTTGATATTTCACATGTGTATTCCTTGTGACAAGACGTTTCCATGGATACCAAAATTTTTGACCTTGTGACCTTGACCTTGGAGATGATTGACCTACTTTTGAAAAACTTTAACCTTGGCCATATTTTTTTTATTGGTAAGTGATAGGGCTTTGATATTTCACATGTGCGTTCCTTGTGATAAGACCTTTTTTATTGTTGTTGTTGCAATTTACATATGGTTGCCACCGGCGAGCTATGTTGTCATTCTGACAAGTCTGGTTTATGTATGATTCTTTTCAAATTGATAAGCTGGAAACACATGACTGACGACTGGACCACCATGGACAAATCAAGTTTTCTACATCTGCCGCCATACCTGTTGCCTTAGCTTCAATATTTTGCCCACCTCACACGTTATTTCTATTCGGTATAACCGAATAGAAATAACGTGTGAGATGGACGAAATATTGAAGCTACTGTTGCCTCAATGTCTCCTTACAGAGTCTGAGAGTCCTGCTCAGTTCAGTTTGTTGTTGAATTGAAGTCAAGCAGATTGTCTGACAAAAACTTAAATATTCACATGACTCATTAAGAAGCTTAGGAGAGGGCATTATATATTAATCATGTTATGAAAACTTTTGCCCAATCCTTTTTCACTGAATTGTTTTAAATAAAAGATGATTAAACTAAATGGTCTTAATTTGTTATTTCAGTGGTTTCTTCAAGTCTTATTCCTCGACTCTTTTGACAAAATTTATGTGTATTCTGCTTTTGGATGATGATGATTATATGATTTACACTTCAATTTTAATTTTCTGTTCCTATTTCCATCAGTAAACATGGCAAAGAAGACAGCAAACTTTACGTACTCTGGTGGTTCTTTCTAATGCAGACTTATATTTAAGAAAAAAAAATCTCATGCAATTTTCGATTATAACAGACTCAGTAAAGACTGAAATAATGACCCAATGTTATATGCTGGCACCCTGCCGCACCCATTCATATGATTGAGTTTTTGATCACTCTTTGCTAGTCCATTTTCTACGTGTATAATCATGTAGTTAATGTAGTTAGTTTTAAATTTGTTTTGTCTTGGTCACTTTGTTACTTTTATTTTGATGTATGCCAACATGTTTGGCGATATCAATAAATATTTGAAATACCTATATGAGTCATCCAGGTAGCTTATCCTGAAACCCCCCCCCCGGTCCATGCATGCGCTTAGAGGATAGATTTGGTGGCTAGTATTACCCCCCCCCCATCTCCTACTTATCATCAGACTTATCGGCTTTTATTTATTGAATTATATTACAAACCTTTGCCGCCTATGACTGTATAACTTGTTTGAAAGTTGCCCCCCCCCCCTAGGATTAATGATTTTGCCTGTACAAATGACCTCAATTTGACCTCCCCCCCTTTCTTTAGAACTCTGACCTGTGATTTTTAGAAATACCTTTCTTGGAACTTCTTGTGACGTAATTAGTAATCGATGCACATGGTCTCGAAGCACCTAGACAGTAAAATTCCGATTCACTATGTGAAATGCATGGAAAATGAAAGCAACACAACTTTCAGTTTTAGTTTCTATTTCTTGATAAGTTAACATTGGCCCTGTGATTGATGACGCATTTTTGTAGAGTCTGCAGCCGACCATGTGCATGTATTTGTTAACTTGTGTTGGGATTTACCTCTTTTTAAGCTTTCTCTGTACCAGTAGATTTTATATTCGTAATCACTGCATACACAATGTTAATCTACTGGTATCAGAAGTAACAACGACTTTCCGTTTACATTGCATTGACACGGACTGACGAAGTAAATGGTAAGCTTTTGTTTTTTATGTGAGCTCTTACTGATCGACAAATGTTTGGATTGTTTGGCAGTGCAGTCGCGGTTCATAAGCTCCAGAAATCATTGAAGTCTTTCTATCGTGTATACTGTGATGAAAAAAAGAATAAAAAAAAAAAACATGCAAACATTTTGCAGACTTTGATAATGATTCCAAAATGAATGACAAACTTTATTTAATTTTTATTTTAACGAGTATAGTGAAGCATCTTTATGAGTTAGAATAATAAATACAGTATTTGATTTTTAAATGTTGGTAATTTTTTCCTCCTATGTTCCCCATGAATCAAAAATGGCGTCCGCAAACTGAAACGTTTAGGCTATAGCAAAGGAACATAACTCTGTATAGGACCTGATCGTAATAGCGCTTTCGCACGCGCGCTTCGCGCGCGCGCTGGCGCGCATATTACTTTGTCTTGATTTTATCGAGATGATTATTCATAACACTGAATATTTCACTCCTTATATCGGCGAGCGGAGGGAATTTCATGAGAATAAATAGATAAGAGATGTGTCATTTTCCAAATAATCAGACATCTTTAAATGACAAAACCTTGAAAAAGATGAAGGAGGTTACATCCTATGAAGTAAGGGACTGTTCAAAATATGAGTTCCTGAGACCCAAGACAATTATAAAAAAATTACTTAGTATGAACAATTGATAATAATTAAGGAATTTTGCAGAAAAAATAGTTTTGTATTTGTAAATGGCGAGCGAAGCGAGCTGAAATTTTAGGTTTCAAAGCCCTTTCATGCATTTTAGACCCATTTCAATTAGAAATGGGCCAAAGCTGGACCCTACCTCCGAAAATCTCAAGGGATGGGGGGGGGTCCAGGGATCACCCTAGCCCTGCAGAGTAATGAGATAAAAATCTCATTTGCTAAAAAGCAATGAGATTTTTTTCGATTTCAATGAGATTTTGAATGAAAAAAAAGTGAAATAGAAATCAAACTTCTGTTTCCCTTTATTTCGGTGGAGTCCACATTTAGCAACACATTATTTGAATGTGAGAATCGCCATGGAATTTTTTCCATTGTTTGAATGCCATTTTAAATGACAAATTTATGAGGTCAAATAAGATTAATTCTTTGTTTCTTATACACCGCTATAATTTGTCGCCGACGAGACTTTTTTTCACAACTTCAGAGAAAAATGTCGGCCTTGCCTCATTAACAATCGCTGGTTAAATATGAAGTATCTATTCATTCAAATGAAATTAAATTGTCTTTAGAATGTTTTTTTTTAATGTTCCAACGGAGTTCAGCGCGTCCTGACAAGTCATTTTACGGTAACGTCTAATCTGCAAGTTCATGTATGGGGTCATTGGGGTGTACGTCAAGACTTAAGATTTATGCATTGTAAATATTTTTAAGGAATGTGTATAACTATTGTTCACATTGACGATTTCAAGGACTTATAAACTGTTTACAAGTCATTGAAGATACTAACCCGTAGTTATTGCTGAGCACTGGCCACAAGCCGACACATTTCGAGTACATAGCCGGTCTACTCGCGTGCGCCATACTATGAAGTGTTTGTATGTATACTAGATATAGTAATTTTCTTTTCCGGTCATTTTCTATGCAAACAAAAGTCAATACCGAGACTGCATTGAAATATTTCATACTCTATTGAGTCTATGGTATTGTAATGACAAAAGAGCATGTACCGCTGACAACCGCTAGAAAAATGTAAAACTAAATGCTCGCATCTACGGAAAAAAATGCCAGCATACAAACGTCAGTATGAGAAACGGGAATTTCGGGGAAAAGATTGGGTATGTATATATACAGATTCGGCAATACCTGCCGAGTTTTCATAAATACATACGTGATGTCCCACGCGGTATTCAAATAATCGGCTTACAATTTTGAAAATTAAAGGCAAAACACTTGTTCTGTCGCATTGTATCAATCTAAGTGCGATTTATGCAAAGGAGGTACGCGATTTTTTAGCGCGACAGAGCAGCAAAAATGCGATATTTGAGTAAAAAATGCGAGAATTTCGCAAAATCGCAGCCTAGGGTGATCCCTGGGGGTCCAGACCCCCGGTCCCCCCTCTGGATCTGTGTATGGTTTTACTAATTTCTAATGAAACATGAGAAAATGACGAAAAATGCATTCAAATCGGTGGTTTCTGGAGTGTCTTTGGTCTATTTCTGAACAGTAGTTTGCTTTAAATACTATTTCAAAAGACCCTCCCCCTTTTTTTCGCGAGAAGATGTGGACGTTTTTGCGTACAGATGTACGCCTGGCTTCGCCCCTGGCTTGTTGATTTGTAATTGCTGTAACATGTACTTAGAATATCGGTACGATATATATCGAGTAAAAAATGTTGAGTATCATTGGGTTTTGACTTTGAAAAATTATATGCTTAATTATAGGCCCCCGGAGCATATTCGAGCTATATACAAATTACAATGTTAAATATTTGCCCATTTTTCCGATTATTTCAAAGTATGTTTTTAACAAAATTTGTAGATGACAAAAATACTCAAACTGGGTATTTGAGGACAGAAACGTGTAGGTTTCGATCCCCGTACCATTTACATTGATTGTTTGACACACGTACGTACATGTCTTGCAAATTATTTGAACATGTTCATATTATAGTAGTTGTTAATGTTAATTTTCGGGAATAAAGTAAACAGAAAACCCCCTCTGCGACGTACATTACAAAAACTTCGCGATTGTCTGAACGAATCCACAAATACGCCGAATGATAAGGTATCGAATCGATATGCGCTAGAATGTATCAGAAAATTTTTGTAAATTTTGTTTAAAAATAGTGAATTCTGGTGGACATTTAGCAATTTTTTATCACTCAGTTTGCAGGGATTTTTTTCCGAGTGCTAATGTTACCAAAAAAAAAAATTGGGAAACCGGGGGGGTTTTCCCGAACCCCCCCAAACCCCCCTAAATCCGCCCTTGCACGGCGATCCTGTGGACTATTTGAATCACTTTTTATATATTTAGACATATTTGTATGATTACTTTCTCCTAAAAAGGAACATGTACCAGGTAAAATCTTTGTTTACTTAGTTACAAGCTAACCCCCCCCCCCTTCCCTTTCAGCCTTTGCCATGGGAAGGATTGGGTAAACTTAAAGATACATGTTCTTCAGGGTGTCAGCACTTTTCATACTGATGTCTTTTCTAGTGTTGTAATGATAGTCGCTGAATCTTGAAAAGTGCTGACTATCGATGACGATAATGATTTCGAAAATTGATTGTCGCTGTTGAAGTTACACGAAATGATCTCAGTGCGAAAAGTCTTTGCTATAATTCAAAACTAAAACCTAGACGTGATCGCTTTGGCAAAGTTACCAGTTGAGGTGGAGCAGATTTATCTACTAAGTCCGCAGCATGGGACTGTTTTGGCTTTAATAGAAAGAAAAAGGAAGGCCCCCCTTCTATCATGTCTAAAGCAAACCTCGAGATAAATACCGTTGTTTGCAAGATCTACTTGCATATGTACGCCCTGAGTATTCTCCTTCTGAAGATACAAAACATACAACAATTTTAAAGTAAAAAAGTCTGATTCTGATTGTGATATCGATGTATTCCTCCGATAGTTTCCGATAATTGATAGTCAAATTTTTTTTCTGATTTTCCAACTCTAGTCTTTTCGTATTGAGTTCTTTTGTACTTTTCGTTCCAATACGGAAGATCGCAAATACTTCTAACAAAGACTATACGAATGTTCTCGCGCACTCTTCGATTGTTCTCCATTGTTATGATGTCATCAATTTACTTGGGCAGAAAAGGTGCCCAAGTTTTGAACAATGGTTTAGGTAGGTGACTAAATGAAAAATCAGAACGGACATGCTGCACACGCTGTATTTGCGATCTTGCGTATTATCAGGATTTTTCGTACCAATAGATGATTTTCCAATAAACTCATGAGACAGTCAAACACCATCCTCGGAAACCCACGTTTGGTCACGCAAGCTCTCCCGTGGGTCATATCGGCAGAATTTTCGCTGGATAGCATTACAAAAATCTAATGCGATTACTTGTCCATGTTGTCAGTGAATTAGCCATTTAAAGCCACTATGTAAGCAATATTGTTTTGTAACTCCTAAAATTAACAAATATTAATCACTGTCAACATTATTTAGGGCATCTTTTGTTGATGGAAAAACAAAATAGATGATATTTTGCTATCAATAACAAATTAACCAACAAGTACTCGCATTAGATTTTTGTAATGCTATCCAGCAATAATTCTGTCGTTATGACCCACGGGAGGTGAGCTTGCGTGACCAAGCGGGGGTTTCCGACAATGGTCAAACACCAGACATAAGTACGAAAGATTAAGACCACTATCAAATTTTGAGGAGCTCAAGTAAATCAGCTCTATATAGCAGAAACATAATCTTTTTTTTCTGCAATATGTATGAAAGATCTCAGTAACAGGTACAAAAGATCCAGTACGGAAAATCTGGGTACAAACAGGAATAGTTACGAACATGATGAAAGATCCTGGAACCATTCATCAGGGGCAGATACAGGATATGATGTGCGTTGGGGGGGGGGGGGCGTGAAAAATTTGAAAAACGGATAGGGTCTTTAGGGCCACCTAGCATTTTCATAGCTGCACAGTGCTCCAAGTAGTATTCAAGATTTGGTTGCCAAAAAGCGACCTTGCTTAAATTTCAGTCGCCATATCCAAAATTTGGTCCCAATAAGCAAATTTTTGGTTGCTATTTGCAGTGATTAGGATAAGCATGCGCCCTGCGCCATAGTCACATTCAATATTAAAATGGCACATTTAAATTTCACTGAGTGCGCCAATGTGGCGCATTCAATTCTTAAACAAATTGTGGAAATCTGCCATTCTTTTACTCAACATAGTGATAACTTCACCATATTCACTTCCGACTTTCGTCAATTTAATCTTCACTGATCATGCTCATTTCGTTTACTCTTTGTATCAATTGATACACTAGACAATATAGCATAAATTTTGCATCTAAAACATAATTACAATATTTCTAATCGGAATAATCATCTATATTGTACCATCATGTATAATTCATTTGGTGCACTACGCTTCGGCTCAGTTGAAAATGACCGCTGGATAAAAGTCTCATTTTTAAATTATTCCTTGACCATATTGACTAGAACCTGAAGAATTTAACTTGAAACTTAAAAGTGGCATTTTTAGCTCACCTCGATGAAGTTGAGTGAGCTTATGCTATAACCCCACGCGTCCGCGTCCGGTTAAGAAGTTTGGGGTAGCTCAGTATCTGACAAAGTACTAATGCTACAGTAACCAAACTTGCACAAGTGATTCATCTTTGGATGCTGAGGTGAACCCATGCATCGGATGCAGCATCTGACCTACATTTTCCGCTTGAGTGACTTGGTTAAGAAGTTTGGGGTAGCTCAGTATCTGACAAAGCACTAATGCTACAGTAATGAAACTGGTTATGTTAAGTACAGAATGTACTTCATTGTGGGCGACATACATGGTTAATGCTTTTCCCATAAAAAATATGCAGATATTTATATGATCTGGTTTGTTTGGTTGTTTTCTTCAAATTGCTCATGGCACATTCATTTTCATCAATGGCACATTGGTTTTGCAAATGGCACATTGACGTTCCAGGGTATGGGGCCATTGTCACATTCACCTGATTGCCTATCCCAATCACTGTATTTGTGTATAATTGACTTTCCAGAAACAAAAATCTGTATTTTCTCATAAATAACTTTTTAAGTCTATACAGGGAAAGCCTCGCTATAAAACACTTTGACATAATCAGTTTAATCCCTGCATCGTCAGGACTCACGCAAGCTATCTTTCGCCAGTAGCAAACAAAGTTTTAAAACGAAGAAAGAAAATTGTACTTGACGAAAGTCTTACATGTACTTAAAATCACAGACATTCTAAAGTGTATACATGTATGAAGCCATTCATTGTACGTTAAAAATAATTGCATTCATCGCTAAATAGATAATTGGATTGCCGGGGTAGACGTTGCTGTGGTAAACATTGTTAATTAGTGTACAACATGTACGTATATGTGTCAGTATTCTTCTTTTATCAATTTTAGAAAGGTACTTTACATTTTACTTCACGGAAGCAAATCTGTAATTCGTGTGCATCTGAAAGATTTTTTTATTATCGTAAATCGAAGAACGGTCGAAAAAGAATGAACGTACATTTCTGAGAAAAAACTTTCTAATTTAAAACTGACAAACACCCCTATTCAAACATTATGAAAATAATGTCCACGTAGTTTACGCCTACAGTACTTCTATATAAGATCGAAGGTTAGAAGTCAATTGCATATGACTGAGTAGTTTTTACCGACAAAATACCGGTTTCAACATCTTTTAAAAGATATCACGTTCCCGCTCGTAGTCTCTCCTAGGCGATTGTTTATCTATTTTCATTTATTTACTACGTAAATAGCGTGAATTGGGGTTAAATTTTAATTCTTACACATAAGTACAAAACTTGTTTAACTCGGAGCCCGATTTTTTTTTATGGTCGCTATTTTGCAAGTTCATTTAAATTAAGGTCGCAAAACCAAATTTTCAGTCGCAAATGCGACCAATTTAGTCGTAACATGGAGCACTGCTGCATACCAAAAGAAATTGTTCATGATTTTATTTCTTAGCTTTTTTAAGTATTATAGGTAGGGCTCGGCCTATCCCATGATGGGTTGATCCAATGCGTATTGCGATATCAATCTCTTCAAAACAAGCGTACATAATTTGCTCCCCCTTGTTGGATCTCAAATCAAAAATTTTATATTTCCCTCAATTCTCTGAGTGCCATCTAGCATGTCGAGTGAGCATTCAAAATTTACGTCTCTTGAGAGTTTGTCATCACTAGCCAATTAATCAGCACACATATTTCGATAGTTTTCATTCGATTGTGCTACATAATCAAGTAACTGACATATCTATGAAACATAAGAAATGTATTGCTAAATATTTTACGCCAGCGTCTTCGGCAGATTTCTTTGGGCGTGTCCGTTTTATTTCGAACCTTCGCTTCGTATGCTAATCAGGACACTTAAGGTCGATTCTCATTGGTCCAGTGGTTTTGTACATTTGTCTTGAGAAGATGCATGATATCTTACCCTTCCTTATCATAATAACTGGTGTTTTGAATATTTTGACGTGTCAGCACTTCAGAGAATGACTATTCATCACCAATTGCTTGAATAAATCATGTCATCATTTTTTTCAATAACAAGGGGCGTGTCTTTATTCAAGAACACGAACAGTTAGCATGGCTAGTTCCGAAGAGTCCAATGGGTTTGTAGTTCAATGTGTTCAAGGAGGGAGATAACTCTAGCCAATTTGGAGGAAATATTGTTACATGTATGTGGGAACATTCAGACTGATTATATAAAAAATTTAGATCTGAAACATTGAAATTTAATTTTGGATTCCTCTTTGTAGCGTTGACGGATCTACACCTTACTACATGTACACGATGATGCTCAGTGGTCACTGGTACGTCACTGGTATGTTGGACTTTGGCTTCTAAAAGGATGCCCTTTCTGTAAAAGATGCTGCACAATATTTTTATGAATGATGGTATGCCAATATTATTTTTTTTAATTGGTAAACAGATTCTCTTTCTTCTGTGTACATGAGATTTGTATATACATGTACTTGTCTGTCATACAAAATTGATGTCAAAACACACGTATACAATCCCTCCCCCTTGTGACATGATAAAATGCAATAATAATATAAAACCAATATTTTCAATATTATACTTTTCAATCATAAAAATCAGTCTGTTCTTTGAAATCTACACTTGTATGCACACCAACTTAATAATTACTTATAGATTCAGGTAGGTCTAATCTTTCCAGAATGTGACAAAGTATTTAAGCTTGAAATCTGATTTTATTTACATTTTACAGGTCATCATTTTGCTGTCACTAGGTAGAGGATGACTGGCATGAACCTTTGCCGTGTTTGCAATGAATATCTTATCTAGTTTAAGATAGCAGTAAGTACATTACATTACGTACATGATACTTTGATGGGTTTTCGTAAGGGCTGTCACGGTTAACTGAAAATTCGGTTACCCTCGGTTCATGCTTGGTCGGTTCGATTTGAATAGTACTTTACAGAGTTCGCTTTTGGTCTGTCTGTATGTCTGTCTGTTTGTCCGCAAAAAACTTTAACCTTGGGCATAACTTTTGAATGGTAAGTGATAGGGTTTTCATATTTCACATGTGCATTTCTTGTGACAAGACCTTTCCATGGATACCAAAAATTTTGACCTTGTGACCTTGACCTTTGAGTTTGACCTACTTTTGAAAAACTTTAACCTTGGGTGTAACTTTTGAATGTTAAGTGATAGGGCTTTCATATTTCACATGTGTATTCCTTGTGACAAGACCTTTCCATGGATACCAAAATTTTTGACCTTGTGACCTTGGAGTTTGACCTACTTTTGAAAAACTTTAATCTTGGGCATAGCTTTTGAATGGTAAGTGATAGGGCTTTCATATTTCACATATGAATTCCATGTGGCAAGACTTTTCCATGGATACTTAATTTGACCTTGTGACCTTTACCTCAAATGTGAAACTACTTTTCATCAGTTTTATGGGGCATTCGTGTTTCACAAACACAGGTTTTATTTATTATTTTTGTTGTTGTTTATACATGTATCAAGTTATAATTAATAAATAACAATTAGGGCTCATGATATGATATGTATTGCAACATTTACTCACAATATGATTGGGATCACGGTACAACATTTTTAGCTTGCTGGGATGAAAAAGTCTGGAGAGCTAATGCCATACCCTCATTGTCGTCATCGTTCGTAGACAAAACTTTAACCTGGGCTATATCTCTTGAACTATAAAGGGTAGGGCTTTGATATTTCACATGTAAGATACCTTGTGAGAAGACCTTTCATTTGAGACCATGACCTAGTGACCTTGACCTTTGACCTTAACCATTTACCAACTTTTTAATTACTCATACTTTGGCAATATCTTTAGCTCTCTCAGAGATAAGACTAACATTAGATGAATAGAATCCTCATAACAATACTTTTTGTATTTTGGAAGTTATTTGATTTTTTACAAAAACCTGCTACCGCAAGCTATGTAATCTTTGATTACCCTATGTTTAATGTAGATATGAAGGTATTTCTGTAATTCGTCAGATATTTTATTAAAACAACAACAAATTAAGATCATTCATAATTTGAATGATTCGAGAAGTATGGTGTTGACTAGAAAAAACAAAAACAAAACTCAGAGATAATCTTTTTAAAGATAAAACTAAATGCCGAAAACGAGCCATAAGTCAACCATACAGCCTCTTCTTGTATTGTGTATCGAACCGTCGTCAAGAACCACGGTGAATCAATAACCACGGTGAATCGAGAACCGCGGTGAATCGTCACAGCCCTAATAACAATGAACACTCTATATCCACAAATTTTTCGGCCACTTGGCCTTTATCAAGGGGAAAAGCACGAATATAAAAGAATTCTACGTAATATCCATAACTGCTGTAACTGAAAGATAATTGTTTTCTCATTATTCATAGTCTTTGATCTACTATCCTGTTCACTAAATCCAGAGCACCCTGTTTTGGCGATTCTCTCTGAAGTATAATGTTGTCAACTTAAAAATTGATATCCAGTCTATCGAACTCTTTTAGTTTAACAGAAAATGCCTCCTTTTTGGTTGTGCATTGCTTAGTTAAAAAATACGACGGAAAATATAATGTCTATGTGAATTTTCTATAGTAAAAACAACTAAAATGCATGATGCCGGACACCATGACGTCAATGTTTACCATTTTTCGTACAGAGAACAATATGGCGGCAGGCTGAAATTAACATGGGAATTTCCCGTAGACATTTTATTTTTCGTATGGCAGGTTAAATACCTATGAGCACCAGACTCTATGAGCACCAATTCTCAGAAAGTATAATTAGTAGAGACTAGAGAGTAATTCTTTTCCATTACATCAATCATGTTCTGGTCTTGTATTTTGTTTTAGACCCTGATCCCCAGGGTCCTGGAAAATTGGTGTCACTTCGATTTATTAAAGCAAACAACCAGGAGAGCTTCAGTCTCATCAGAGACTTCTGGTATTTAATGATTATTGTTCTCTTGTATTGTTGCATGTATTTATAAATTGTTACTTTGCATTTATTTTCAGCATCTAAAGAAGATTCATGAGCTGATGCAGTTAATTCAGGGAAATTTAACCTCAGCACAATTTGTGTGGCTAGCAGACCAATATCATCAATAGTGACAAACTTTTGAAATGGTTACAAATTTGTAACATACTGACATTATGTGGATTTTTTACATTGAAGTTGTCAAATCAATTTTCAACACATGCATAATATAATCAATGTTGTTAAGGGACATATATCACATGTAAACATAATTTAAGGAATTATATCTTGATTAATAGGAATTACCCGGTCTGTTGTCCATCTATCATACAATCATTTATGTTTTATAACTTTTAATCCCTTTCATAAATTTAGATAGTACATGTATGGTCACAAAGTTGATGCCCAGAACCCAAGGATGTGTCATGTTCATATCTGGAAGGCCAAATTGAAGAGAAATGTTGAAATCTTGTCTCATTCCTCTCTGATATCAAAATTTTGGCCTCAACTTTAGAGTTTGACCACCTTCTTTTTAAAACTAATCTTGGACATAACTTTTGAATGATAAGTTACAGGGCTTTCATAGTTCATTTGACAGTGTATTTCTAGTGATAAGACCATTCTAAAAATTCCTAGTGATACCAGTTGTCTTGACCTAGTGACCTTTGCCTGGAAGTTTTGCATACTTTTCAGACTACAGCTATTATTGTAGATGACAGAAGTACATTAATGTTTCATAAACATATATTGTTTTTCCTCTTCATGATTTTTGAAATTATGTCCAAGAATAGTGTCTTTTATTTTACTCAGATTTTGAAAATAGTTTTCACATCTAGACAAAATGGAAAAATAGGAAAATGCTGTTAGGCTACTCTTTTCCTTTGTATGTGTTCCTTGCTACATTTTGATATTATATAAATTTATTACATGATTATTAATATAAAAATTAAATACTTGTTTCATTCTACATTATTTGGTCTTTTTTCAGTAACATAAGGCAATGTAGATGAAAAATAATTTGCTGATATCTAGATATTCTTGCTATTTGGGGATGCATTGAAAACTCGTTAACTTTTGAGTTCCTACATCAGTTTATGGTTTTCAAAACCTTCTGCTGGTTTATTCTGTAATCACACTTGAAGCATTAGTTCCTCACAATTTACACACTATGTAAACTTTAGAACATCAAGGTTACAAATAGTTTACGCTAGTTTCAGCAAGATTACACATTTGGAAACTTTTATACACATGGTTTCCAAATAGTTTACGCAAGTCTAAACATGATATTGTAAGATTCCAAATGGTTTACGCAAGTCTGAACTTGATATTGTAAGATTCCAAATGGTTTACGCAAGTCTGAACTTGATATTGTAAGATTCCAAATGGTTTACGCAAGTCTGAACTTGATATTGTAAGATTCCAAATGGTTTACGCAAGATTGAACTTGATATTGTAAGATTCCAAATGGTTTACGCAAGACTGAACTTGATATTGTAAGATTCCAAATGGTTTACGCAAGACTCAAGTAAGATTCCAAATGGTTTACGCAAGACTGAACTTGATATAGTAAGTTTCCAAATGGTTTACACACTGCATAAACCAGTGTTTATTCAGATTCCAAATGGTTTACGCAAGTTTCAACAAGATTACATATTTGAAAACTTTTATAACGTCAGTTTCTGTATGGTTTACGCTAGCCTGAACTTGATCTTGAAAGATTCCAAATGGTTTACGCAATGCGTAAACTTGTGTTGATTCAGATTCCAAATAGTTTACGCATGTTTCCATATGGTTTACGCAAGCAGAACCTTTATATCATAAAACGGCAATCAAGTTTACGCAAGGTAAAATATGCGTAAACTATCTGGAATCCTGAAGTTTCAATTGATTACGCAAGTTGGTGCCTTTCAGTTTCAGTTGCGGAAACTTGATGGAAATTACGAGATTACGCTTGTGTAAACCATTTGGAATTTGAGCGGGTAGTCGTGTTACGCAAAGCGTAAACTTGAGTTTCAGCGATGGAATCCTTGCGTAAACTATATGGAAACTTCAGGTTTCCGCAAAGTTTCCATATAGTTTACGCATTGCGTAAACTTGTTTTTTCACCCAGTGCTCTCATGCGATAATATAATTACGTTCCGCACTATACTGTTACAGTAGTAGAATTTATAAGAAATTTCTAACGACAGGGGATGTTTCAAAGTTCATTTCAAGGAACGGGCACATGCGGTTGCGCGAAGCGCCATCTGGTATCAAAATTGAAGTTAGCATTGACGAAGCAAGATAGCATTAAGACGAAAGAATAATGGCAGTAAGAAGGATGTCATAGCGCATGGTATTATAACAGTTATGCATTGAGGAAGGACAAATGTAAAATGCAGGGAAGCAAAATTACACAAAGAAGAAAGATAAAGTCAATTTGAAATGAAAGCAAGACAAATGAACATGGAATAATCAAACATTGAATGAAGCAACATAGCATGAAGCATGTAAGCAAGTCAAATAGTATTGTGACCCTAATCCCCCTCCATACAGAGGATCTTCAATGTTTTTGACGAATTCAATCCTCACCTTGACCTATAATGTTAATGGGTTTCTTCCTTTTGTTATTAGCAACAAGAGTATGGGCATTGGAAAGATCCAATCAAAATTGTTCCCTCTTAGTTTGTATATGAAGATTTTAAACCTTTTCCCTTTGGTGACCTTGATCTTTGACCTTAGAAAAAAGGGTTCTTCCTCTTGTTATAAACAATATGTTTATGGAGTTTGGTAAACTCCAATGTATCATCGGGTCTGTATAAAAAGATTAAAAGAATTCTAATCTGTGAGCTTGACCTTTGATGCATGACCATGAAAATGAATAGTCAAGAGTTCTTTCTCCTATCAAAAGCAACAAGTGTATTGAGTTTGGTGAATATCAAATTCAAATTGCACCATCTAGGCTGTATTTATTTAAATGATTTTAAGAATTTTCAGTCTGTCACCTTGTCCTTATATTTGAAAAACAAAAGAGTTATTTCACTTTTCATAAGAAATAACTGTATGCAATTTAGTAAAGTTCCAATCAAAACTGTGCCCTCTAGGCTAAGCAAAATGATTTTTAACATTTCCAACTTGTGACCTTGACCTTTGACCAATGACCTTGAAAATCTATAGGGTTCTTTCTCTTGTCATAAGGAAATAGTGCATGAAGTATGGTCAATACTCAATAAAAACTGTGCCTCCTATGCTGTATGAAAGGATTTAAAACATTTTTAACCGGTGACCTTGACCTTTGACCCATGACCTTGAAAATCAATAGGGTTGTTTCTATTGTCATAAGCAATAAGTGAATGAAGTTTGGTCAAGATCCAATCAAAATTGTGCCTCCTAGGCTTGACGTGCACAAACACACCCTCCCTCCCCCACAAAGTCACCCTTACACAATCTCGTACACACACCCCAAATGTTGCGTTATAACCCCCCCCCCCCTGCAATTATGCTGCGGGGAATAATTAGCAAACCTTTGTTTTCCATGATGGAAAAGAAAATTGACAAATATTTGTCCTCCATGTATGTACGCGGAGAGGAACATTTCATTTTTTCAGGGAATTATAATGTTCACATTTTAATTTGTTCTAAAAATAGCTACATGTACCAATGACGTCATCAATACAGATTTTATATCATCGCGATTTACTTCTGTTAATAGATTGGAATATTATTCTGTTGATGCAATTTGTACAGAAAATTCAATTTTGTTTTCATCAATATTTCTTTTCTTTGTGAAAAAGACCAGAAATACGTAATCTATGTTGAATGGCCCCTTCGACCTTTGACCCCTGAAAATGGAATGTTTGTACATTCAAACCTGTTGACGACATTGATATTTTGAAAGTACATTGCTTCAAGTTTCATTTGACATATAATTTACCCATGCACTAATCTCTCGACTCAACTATAAAATTTAGCTCTTTGGTCACCGTACTAAATCGCAAGTTATCGGAAATTCCTGTCACCTGAATAAGAAAAAAAACCCCGGAAAAGCCCGGAAATGAGCGAGTTGTAAATGCATTTTATTCATATTATTCATGTTATTGTACAACTTGTAAAGTCAGCTAACTGACGTCTGACGGCAAGCTTTTTGTAAAAGCTAATACTTGTGTTACTTAGTCTTCCTTGTTTAGGGATCAATCATTGGATTTTATGTTAAGCCGGGGTCTTTTTTTCGTCCTAATTCAATCAAATTGTGGCTGCATGGTCATTACTTTATTTGGCAGTTTGGATAGGAAGTCTCAAATCGGTTTTTTTTTCAAATTTTTCCATCCTACTCCTGCAGAAATATAAGTACGTAAGTCAGCAAATTGTTTATTATAGTGACATACCGTATGGAGCTCGAAATAAAATTCCATGCGAGGGATTTGACAGTATTTTCCATGACATGGTCGCCATAGCACTTTCTTTATAGTCATAGCATCAAGCAGTGCATGTATTCTACATGTAGATATTGTTTTTATTTTCATGTGTGAACATTAACAGCGTGTGCGGTTACATACTAGCCAGACAGGGAATGCGTATTCCTCCCGGGCACTTTGTCCGAACAAACTGTAATTTGCTAGGGATTTGTCGATTCTCAATTCAGTCTTTTCGATTTTACAGCCCTACGTTCGATTTGTGCAGGTATCTGACGTAAAAGCATTGTGACGTCATTTAATTCCTTTGAAAACGTCATATTTGTGACCCTGTTTCCCGAATTTCATGCTGGTTTCCATAGAATTTGATGACGTCACAATGCGTTGACGTCAGATACCTGCACAAATGGGAAGTAACTCTGTATTTCGAAAAGACCGAATTTTGTGCTCTATGTGAGTGTTGTTGAGATTATCATTGGGATCATGTTCAACACATGTGTCTGTAAAATGAATGAATACAAAGAAATATAACAAATTATTTATACAAACGGCCGAGAGGATCTATTAGTCGCTTCATTTAGAAAATATAAATTGAATTAATTTGTTTTGTTTTATTTCACAAGCATTTTAAAAGTAATTTGCTATTTCTTTGATTGTTATGCATTATGAAGTTATCATTTAATATAGAGATATTTTGCTATCCAATTTAACACATTTTTGATTTCTGATGCTATCATACAATAAAAAGAGCTTTACTATCAACATATCGTATCGAGTCAATAAAGAGTTGAGATCGTACGCACCAATTCATTTCTGAAAATTATCCAATGGCATGTTCAAAGGCGTGAACTATGCACTAAGTATAATTTCTTTACAAATTCTGGAACTTCCTTTTTAGTCATGTTCCATAAATAGCTATAATATGACATTGATATGCATTCAAAACATGTTTGTCTTTTACGTAGCACTGGCAATAAGCCAATTTGGAAGGGATTGTGCATAGTTCGTTACAGATTTC
>VSWD01000001.1:3922425-3988582 GCA_033119305.1 Pinctada imbricata | reverse complement strand
AATGAAATCTATTGTTGATCTAAGGATCAATGATACCCCCGCCCAGCATATTTTACATTTAAGCAATGTATAAGAAGTTAGAAGGTGCCCAGCATATTTTACATATAAGCAATGTATAAGAAGTTAGAAGGTGCACAATTCAACGCAAAATTGAGGAACATGACCCTTTATTTGAATTTGACCTGTATTTCTCAATGTAAAGCTATATCTAAGAAATAAATATATTCCCTGTAACAGTTTTCATTTAAATGTCAGGCAAGCATAAATAAAATATTGATTTTTTTCCAAGTTTGAAGGGGCACAACTCTGCATGAAATTGAGCCATATTCAAACCTAACCTGTAATTTTTGGTATAATAGCTACATTCAAGAAGTGAATTGATTATCTGTAACAGTTGTCCTTGTAATGTCCAGAAACCACAAAATTTTGAATTATTCTAAGTTTCAAGGGGCATAACTCTGCACATAATAGAGGGACATCACCCATATTCGAACTTGACCTGTATTTCTTGGTGCAATATCTATATGCAAGAAATGTATTGATTATCTGTTACGGTTTTCCTTTAAACATCTGGAAACCACAAAATTTAGAATTTTTCGAAGTTTCAAGGGGCATAACTCTGCACAAAATTGAGGGATTTGACCCATATTCAAATTTGACCTGTATTTCTTGGTGCAAGAGCTATATCCAAGAAATGAATTGATTATCTGTAACGGTTTTCCTTTAAACGTCTAGAAACCACAAAATTTTGAATGTTTTTAAGTTTCAAGGGGCATAACTCTGCATAAAATTGAGGGACTTGACCCATATTCGAACTTGACCTGTATTTTCTTGTGTTAGAGCTATATGTAAGAAATGAATTGATTATCTTTAACAGTTTACCTTTAAATGTCCGGAAACCAGCAAATTTTGAATTTTTCTAAGTTTCAAGGGGCATAACTCTGCACAAAATAGAGGGACATGACCCATATTCGAACTTGACCTGTATTTCTAGGTGTAAAAGCTATATGCAAGAAATGAATTGATTATCTGTAACGGTTGACCATTGAATGTCCGGAAACCACCAAATTTTGAATTTTTCTAAGTTTCAAGGGGCATTACTCTGCACAAAATTGAGGGACATGACCCATATTCGAACTTGACCAGTATTTTCTGGTGTAAGAGCTATATCCAAGAAATGATTTGATTATCTATAACGGTTTACCTTTAAATGTCCGGAAACCAGCAAATTTTGAATTTTTCTAAGTTTCAAGGGGCATAACTCTGCACAAAATTGAGGGACATGACCCATATTCGAACTTGACCTGTATTTTCTGGTGTAAGAGCTATATCCAAGAAATGAAATGATTATCTGTAATAGTTTTCCTTAAAATATCCGGAAACCACCAAATTTTGAATTTTTCTAAGATTCAAGGGGCATAACTCTGCACAAAATTGAGGGACTTGACCCATATTCGAACTTGACCTGTATTTCTTGGTGTAAAAGCTACATGCAAGAAATTAATTGATTATCTGTAATAGTTTTCCTTTAAATGTCCGGAAACCACAGGTGGGACGGACGCACGCACGGACAAGTGCATCACTATATACCCCCACCATTATATGGCGGGGGTATAATAATCATAATGACATATAAATTTTAAAATCTAAGAGTCCCCTTCGGCGTTCCAGTAGGGGACTAAAAATTTCTAAAATATCCAAACAATGTAACAGTAAAAATTTCAATTGAAAATCATTCCAAGGAATGCATGTGTTGCCTGCAAAACATATAGCGACATTTAGGAATCACTTTTATACAGGGTGTGACATCCAAGTGTGACAGACAGACAGAGGGACAACAAACAAAGTGATCCCTAAGTGTCGCTAAGCTTTACAGGCGACACAAAAATCACCTTAAATCCATCGTGGACTGGACTTCATCTCAGTCTGGTTGGTGTACTTATCTCCATCATGGACTGGCCTTCATCTCATTCTGGTTGGTACAGTTATCTCTATCAAAGGCTCGACTTCATCTCATTCTGGTTAATGCAATCTGCAATCTACAATTTGTTTTCTTCATAAACACTAAGCACATGATTATCTTAACAGATGCTGTTTGATCTTTGTTAGTCCCCTACCAGCTCGCCGGAGGGGACTTATAGTTTCCAACCCCTTTGTCTGTCCATCAACACTTTAGTTTTCCAGACTTTTTTTCACTGTTGTTGCATACATTGAACTGATTTTTGGTATGTGGATATATCTCAATGTATTACAGATCGAGTTCAAGTTTGGATTTGGTTGCTCTATTTTTACAAGAGTTAGGCCATTGGACTTAGCAAATTTCATGAAATTTTCAGTTTTCTGGATTTTTCTTCCGTTCTATTCCAGATATTGAATTGATTATTGGTACATGTATATGAATACATCTTAGTGTAACACAGATCAAGTTTGAGTTTGATTGACCTAGTTTTACAAAGAGTTATGACCCTTGGACTTAGCAAATTTCATGAAATTTTTAGTTTTCCGGATTTTTTTTCAGTTCTATTGCAGATATTGAATTGATTATTGGTATATGAATACATCTTAGTGTGATACAGACCAGCTTCGAGTTTGGGTTTGATTGACCTATTTTACAAGAGTTATGGCCCTTGGACTTAGCAAATTTCATAAAATTTTCAGTTTTCCGGACTCTTCTTCAGTTCTATTGCAGATATTGAATAGATTATTGATATATGAATACATCTTAGTGTGATACAGATCAACTTTGAGTTTGGGTTTGATTGGCCTATTTTTACAAGAATTATGGCCCTTGGACTTGGCAAATTTCATGAAATTTTCCGTTTTCCGGACTTTTCTTAAGTTCTATTGCAAATATTGAATTGATTATTGGTATATGAATACATCTTAGTGTGATACAGATCAACTTTGAGTTTGGGTTTGATTGACCTATTTTTACAAGAATTATGGCCCTTGGACTTAGCAAATTTCATGAAATTTTCAGTTTTATGGACTTTTCTTGGCTGTTGTTATAGATCTTAAACTGATTTTTGTTATGTTAATACATTGTAGTGTGATACAGCTTTACAAAATTTAGGACACCTAGACTAAAAAAAATTCATGAAATTTTCAGTTTTCCATATCTATTCCGTTACTGCTGATGATTAACTCATTTTTGCGCGGGCATTTATCTGTTGATGCACGTACAGTTCAAGTTTAAATTTATGTTTAATTGAAGCATTCTTAGCAGAGTTGCAGGACATAGAATTCTGATGGTAGGGGACTTATATCGCTCTCCAATCAAAGATTTTTTTATAGTATGTATAGCATTGAACAATACGGTCAGTTGTCATTAAATCAGAGATCAAATTCAGAATATTCCGGATCAATATCCACCTAATTTTGCCACAATCTTAATGTCAATACCAGCTGTCATAAAACAATACCTTCAGATAACAGAAATTACTTGAACGTTACATATATCAACTGCTACACAAAGATGCCATTTTAAAAATAACAACACCTCTTAAGACATCCCTCTATATCATCTAGATCATCCTGAATTGAAAGTTATAAGAATATGCATGAATCTTAATTACCTTGCTCTAGTTTCAGGACATTATTTCTTCTCAATGCATTCATTTCACATTCATTTCTGCTTCGTTGTTTCACTTCAATTTCTGGGCTTTATCACTTGTTTATTTCACTTAGTATTTCCTCCATATACTGTTTTATCACTTCCTCCACTGGTTTTCTTCATAAGTATTTTCTCAATATAATATTTCAAACATTGCTGGATCATTATTTCCTCCATATAATGGTTTTTATCCCTGGTTTTGTAGTGTTTGATACACAATCTTGAGTTCAGTAAGGTTCCCTTCACAGTCAGTACGCAACAGGATTGGAAGACTTATTTGACGAATAAGGACACAGGAGGACTGGAGGACTTCATGGAAGGCAGCTTCCCCTCACAACAGAATTGTGGAATTTCTTTGATTAAGCCAAAAGTAAAGAAAGTAACTTTACTCTCCATAATCTTTGTGGTAACGCAACAAGACCAGTCAATGGACCAGCAGATAGATTCAAAATGACCTTCACACTTGACCTTGATCAACAAGAGACACTTTCCTCTCACCATAGGATGAAGGAACACCAAGTTCAGCCATTTCAGAATTTACAGTACAAACCATGTCTTGCAAGGAATATCCTCTTACAAAGTTATCCCTTTATCTTGATTTCAATTAATCTGTGATGAGTATAATGGAATTGAAAAGTTCATCAAATATTGTAATCAACCAGTAACAAAACTTCAAACATGAAATCTATAGATTAGAGAGACAGAGAGACAGCTCAGGCAGAATGTTTCTACAGCTTATAATCCAAAACCTTAACTGGGCCTGTTTACATCAGTCTACCCAGCACACCAAACCAAGTCTTAACCCAAAATGACCCACCTGAAAAAAGAAAAAAAGGGAAAAAAAATAAACAGACCTAAATGTAACCAAGTTCAGTCTTGTAAGACCTTGGATCAAGCAAATAGAAACACCCCGTCTGAACTGCTTCAATGTCTCCCTCATCTACATTCCTCATTTGAAGTCCTATTACTGATTGATTGCAACATTTGCCTCCCTTTCCAACTCCACCACTCACCATAGATCAACCTACCGTCAAAATCAAGGGGTAACTCCATAAGAGGATATTCCTTGTAAGATGTGGTCTGTGCTGCAGGTTCTGAAATGGCTGAACTTGGCATTACTTCATCCCATGGTGAAAGGAAAGTGTCTCTTGTTGATCAAGGTCAAGTGTGAAGGTCATTCTGAATCAATCCCTGTAACCACTGTCAGGTCTTGGAAACCCAAATCCCACAAAGGCTACAGAGAAATAAAGACTAACTTGCCTTTTGTCTTGCACTCCAAAAATCCAAAATCCTGCTGAGAAGAGAATACGACTTCACCTGTCTAAAGACGAGACAGGCAGTCGTTTGTTTGTCTGTCTTTTGACGATAAGACAGACAATTGCACACTACTAGGAGCACTGTTTTCTTTCGGCAGAATCCATTTCCTCTTCAGAGACTGGATCAAATTTACTTCAATGTATAAGTTGAACTGTTAGATAGGCAGTCATATGTCTGACTTTTAACGACAAATCAGACATTACCACATTCCTAGGAGCACTGTTTTAATAGGCAGAATAGGCAGAATCCGTTGTTCTGTGATCATTCAGTCGTAGACATTCAACACCAAGGCCTAAAAATAGATTTTAATACATGAAATATACTTTAAAACTTTATGACAAACTTGATATCTGCTTAATAATCATCATTAAGAGAATCAAGTAGACACTTATACAGACATGTTCATGTAGATATTGTTCTTGAAGTAAAAAAAAATATACCCACCCCCCTCCCCCCCCCCCCCCCCCCCCCCCCCTCAGCCTCTGGAAATTTTGGGGTTTACTTTTACTCCTGCCTCGTGACCTTGGGTCAAAGTGATTTGGATAAGAAATAGCAATAAACGAAAGGATGAGAGAGATCGGATATAAGCTTAGATACCAACAAGACACTGCTAAAGGGGGTGTTAATGGTTGGATTGGTGGCAGCAGATAGTATTTTGAAACACTATGTCCATTGAAAGCAACAAAGTGCAATATTAAAATCTCCATTCAAAGTTTCAATGTTAGATTCTATATAGATTTGACACACTTTAGTTTAATTCAAAATTATATCTTCAAGGTTAAGCTCAATTCTCAAGGTTAATTTCAGTAACAGAAACCAGTTACACTAACCATGTTCTACACCTTTGGCAATTACTGTAAACAACTTTTTATTAGCCAGGACTTTATTTTCGCGTAATTTAGCGAGCTTGATCAAACGCAAAAATAAAGTCCTCGCTTATAAAAAGTCCGTCCAAAAGATGAAAAGTCAATCAAATCTACCTGTGAGGTACAATCTACCACTGGGGGTTCACACGAAGCTAAAAAGTAAACAAATGACTTGTTTACAAGATTAGTACGCAAAGATATGACGATATATGAACATTCAATTTTAACTTACTTGAAGTAACAATTTCAGCAATTAATAGAGGGTGATAAGGAAATGAAATGTATCTACACAGAAAAAGAAACTAATTAAAAAATTCAGATGATGAGCCCGCAAAAATGAAGTCACACGAATTAATCTGTCATCGAGTTGACACGAAAATAAGGTCACACGAATATAAAGTCGTTTACAGTAAGTTATACTATTTAGTTACTGGTACCTTACTATGGTAAAATCAATGTAAAAATTGTATCGTCAAGGTCAACATCAAATGTTCAGGTCAAGACCTGAAATCAAATTAATATATCCTATCTCTATGCAAAGTTTGCATTTAAAATTCCATATATTATTTGTACAATAGAGATTAACTCTAAAATACATATTTCAAGGTCGAGGTCAAACCTCAAGGTCAATAACAAACGATACCTGTGTACAGATCCTCTCACCATGCCTTATCTTTGTATCAAGTTTGAAGATTGTAAGGCTTATAGTTCAATCACAACTAGGGCAAAAATTACATTTTTCAAGGTCAAGGTAAAAAACAATACCTGTGTACAGATCCTCTCACCATGCCTTATCTTTGTATCAAGTTTGAAGATTGTAATGCTGATAGTTCATTCAAAACTATTCTAAATGCAAAATTACAATTTTTAAGATCAAGGTCAAACTTCAAGGTCAAGATAAAATAAAAAAAAATACCTACATTCAGATCCATCCTCTAAACATGCCTTGTCTTTGTACCAAGTTTTAAGATTGTACCCCTTATACATAGTCCATTCACAACTAACCTAAATGCAAAATCACATTTTTTGTGGTAAAGGTCAAACCTCAAGGTCAAGAACAATACCTGCATTCAGATCCTCTCACCATGCTTTATCTTTGTATCAAGTTTGAAGATCGTACCCCTTATTGTTCAATCACAACTAACCTAAATGCAAAATTACATTTTTCAAGGTCAAGGACAAAATCTCTCCAATCCAATCTCTCCTCCCTCAATCAATCTTCTCTCCTCTTCCATCTATCTTCTTATCAATGCTCATCTCCTTCTTCATCAGTTCTTATTGCTTTCTCCAGTTTTTCTTGCCTGCCTTTATCTCTATGCAAAAAAAATGTTTACATAATAAAGAAATATGTTTTATTGATGATTCCGATCAAACCATGAAAAAAGAAATTCAAAGATCTTATTCACAAACACCATTATGTTAAGTGAAAAGAAAAAAGAAGAAAGACACTGAGGCCAAAACAGGAGATTGGGACACAACTTTAACCTGATCACGCTGCGATGCGAAAGACTGAGACACAACTGTAACCTGATAGCGCTGCAATGCAGGAAACTGAGACACGACTGTAACCTGATAGCGCTGCAATGCAGGAGTCTGAGACACGACTGTAACCTGATAGCGTTGCAGTGCAGGAGACTGAGACACGACTGTAACCTGATAGCGCTGCAATCCTGGAGACCCAGACATGACTTTAAAATGATAGCACTGCGATGCGATGCAGGAGACTGAGACACAACTGTAACCTGATAGCGCTGCGATGCGAAAGACTGAGACACAACTGTAACCTGATAGCACTACGATGCAGGAAACTGAGACACGACTGTAACCTGATAGCGCTGCAATGCAGGAAACTTTGACATGACTGTAACCTGATAGCGCTGCGATGCAGGAGACTGGAACACAACTGTAACCTGATAGTGCTGTGATGTAGGAAACTTAGACACGACAGTAACCTGATAGCACTGCAGTGCAGGAGTCTGAGACACGACTGTAACCTGATAGCGCTGCAGTGCAGGAGACTGAGACACGACTGTAACCTGATAGCGCTGCAATCCTGGAGACCGAGACATGACTTTAAAATGATAGCACTGCGATGCGATGCAGGAGACTGAGACACAACTGTAACCTGATAGCGCTGCGGTGCAGGAGACTGAGACACAACTGTAACCTGATAGCGCTGCGATGCAGGAGACCGAGACATGACTTTAAAATGATAGTACTGTGATGCAGGAGACTGAGACACGAATGCAACCTGATAGCGCTGCAATGCAGGAGAGTGAGACACGACTAACCTGATAGCGCTGCAATGCAGGAGGCCGAGACATGACTTTAAAATGATAGTACTGCGATGCAGGAGACTGAGACACGACTGTAACCTATAGCGCTGCGATCATAATCAGAATATGACAAGAACAAAACCAAAATCATTTTAAATATTCAAAAGCATCAATACCCTATGGTTGACTGTGACCTCTTTCCTTTGAGGTATTGTCAAAGTTTTAAAAATATTGATCTGCACACTTTTACATCAACTCTGAAATAACGATCCTTGATTTTTTTATATTTGCGGCAGTCATTCTTAGCTCATTCGCACAACATTTGTGTCAGATTCTTTTCTTGTTGGGGCTCTATCATGGCTCATTCTCCTCCATCTTAGGAACAAGAATGCACATAAATGTGAGGAATACAGGCTTTGAATGGAGGAGAATGCAAATTACGCAAATGCACTGCCCATCTGCCGCAAGTGTGAGGCGAAGTAAAATTCAGACACGAATCATTTAAACATATTGAAAAATTCGCGTCGGTGTCACAAACAGGGGAGAATGCAGGAGAACATGACATGACGAGACGAGAATGCTCGTGACTGAGAGGAGAATCTGCTACAATTAAACAAAATCGCCTTATCATAGCTATATTGCCTCTGCATTCGCGACAGTGGCTTTAACAATCCAATAATATCGTCGTACGACCTTGACCCCTGATCTTAAAGGTTGGCATGTATGTAGCAAAGAATTGGTTTGTAAACAACACATTATATATTTTCAAATTGTACAGTTTACTTACCCATTTTATTTAGTCCCGTTTTTATGCACTTGGTCTGTTTCAACATGTTCCAGCTTCCTGCCCTTCATCTTTGTCCTTTACAAACAGCCACAGTAATATAAACACTGTAATGTTGGCTCAAGTAGAATCCCTTCCTTTATCTATTGTTCATGCTGAAACAGTTAAATACATGTATATAGAAATGCTTCTAATCAATGAATCAATGGATACTTAATAATATACTAGTAATAATCTCTGTACTCTTGTTAAGTACAAAGGGGTAGGGCCACGAGACCCCTATATCGGCCCTTGATTTTTCTCTTAAATTAAATTTCATGAGGAATACTTGATATCTCTCATGAAAATACACGAATGTTTACCGCTTTTCATGAAAAGAATAATATCACCAAACAATGTGCCATTTAACTGTAATGACATCACGAAGTGACGTCATTTTGACGTTATTGACAAAATATGGCGAAAATTGCTGGGAATTTTGTCTTTTGTCGTAGAATTCAATGTGGCCGCATGCGTTAACTGAGATAAAACTTTTATGACAAGAGGATATTATGATAATCTTTCACATATAAATTTTCCATCATAGTTAATGCATGCGGCCATTGCTAATTTAATAGAAATATTGATTTTTTGCATCAATTTCGCTGAATATGACCTATTTTGGTGTTTTCCAAGGGCTAAAAGGTGTTGATTAAAAGCAATGTTGACAAAAAGTAGATTCGTGATTCAGTAGAGAATGTTTCAAAATGTCAAATAACACTAAAAAATTCTATGAAGTGCAATGTTCAAAATTTATCAAAATTAGGGCCGATATTGGGCTTCGTGGCCCTACCCCTTTAAGGAGTAATTATTTTAAGAAAAACTCCATCTATACGTCTCCAGTTTCAAGGAGCATAATGCTTTGCAAATAAGCATGCAATTATCCCAGTTGGCCTGGCGTTTTTATGTTTCCTAGGATATTTCACTCAAAGATCAATAGATTGAATCAGATACAATTGGTGATTTTCATTAAATGTCTTGAAATAACAAAGTAATGGGTTTTTCAAAGTTTCAAACCCGATTTTGAACAATTTATCACAGAAAACTTCTGTATGTAAAATGTCAACCATTACTAGAACGTAACGTGTATTTTCAAAATGGTGCAACGGTTTTCCTTGTCACACGTCATTATTTTCAAAATTCAAGAAACAGAACTCCGCAAAATAACCAACGATGTACATCTACACATTTTTACCGACATGTTGATGACCTTCTCAATTATTGGAATTCATTTGGAATCCGGCCAACACTTCACAGATTGGTTTACCCTTTGCAATTATTTTTCAAGTACTACCTGCTATTAATCCTCTGGTGTACACAAACAGAGCACTTTAATATGATAATCTAATCAGTCTTACCTTTTACGTGTAAATCAGAACTTCAATTTAATCTGTGTGTAATTCTATGTCTGTACAAGTCGGCTTTCTTCTTCCTAGGAAATATATTTTTCATAAATTCATTTTTCTACCACAAATATTAACTTACTTACACATATTGACTGAGAATTATGAGGGCAATATATGATTTGTTGGTCCTGAAGACAAATTTTTGCCCAAGGCAAAGGGCCTTAAGGGCTTAGCATATATAGTACCCAAACTCCCTCTCAATAACTGTTTTGTTATAACAGCTTCCAATAGACTGAATGATCGTGTTTACACTAGCATTTGCCATTTTGAGACAGAATACGGGAAAAGGTAGGGTTTATAACGTCATCTGTGAATGATTTGACATCACAAATGATGTGACGCGTATTGGTCAGTAGTTTTTTAACAATTGACCATCTGGTCCAATATTGATGTAACCAAAGAAACTATTGAATGTTAAATGGTCCAATATTTTAATTTATAGGCATTTTCACTATACAGTTTTTACATTATAGATAATCATGAAATTTATTGTTGATCTAAGGATCAATGATACCAAAGCCCGGCATATTTTACATATAATCAATGTATAAAAAGTTTGAAGGGGCACAATTCAACACAAAATTGAGGAACATGACCCTTTATTTGAACTCGACCTGTATTTCTCAATGTAAAGCTATATCTAAGAAATAAATATATTCCCTGTGACAGTTTTCATTTAAATGTCAGAAAAGCACAAAATATTGATTTTTTTTCCAAGTCTGAAGGGGCACAACTCTGCACAAATTTGAGCAACATGACCAATATTCAAACCTAAAGCCGGGCTTCCACTGTCGCAAATGTAGAGGAGAATGAGCTACGATCAGAGGCAAATGAACAATCGTGTCACATTCTTTACTGTTCTCATTAAGTTTTCTTGGCGCGATAGGCACACGATGGCGCCGCGAATGCAACAAGAATATGCTACGCGTCCGCTACGATAGTTAGGCGAGGGTGATAAGGATAGAGAAGAATGCGACACGAATGTGCCACGATAAAAAGACACCAAGGCAAATGAAGGAGATTGAGACACAACTTTAACACGATAGCGCTGCGATCATGACAAGAATGTGACATTAGCAAAATCATTTGTCATATCCAGGAGCATCAATATCCTTTGTAGACTTTGACCTCTTTCCAGGTTGTTTTCTCTTGAAAGGCATTGTCAAAGTTTTCAAAATATTGATCTGCACACTTTTACATCAACTCTGAGATATTTATCATTGTCACTGTAGTGTGTGTTTGTAGTACTATTGTGGCAATATCGTGTCAAGATCGTGTTGATTTTTTCATTCGCGTCACATTCTCGGCGCATTCGCATCACATTCGTGTCAGATTCTTTCTTGTCGGGGCTCTATCGTGGCTCATTCTCCTCCTACTTGGGAACAAAAATGCACGTGAATGTGAGCAGAATGCGCTGTAATTGGAGGAGAATGCAAGGCGAATGCACTGCGCATGTGCCACGAGTGTGAGGTAAATAAGAATTCAGACGCTATTGTTTTAAACAGTTTGAAGCATTCGCATCGGTGCCGCGAACAGAGGAGAATGCAGGAGAACATGACACGAGAATGCCCGCGATTGAGAGAATGCCCTACGATTAAACAAAATCACCTAATCGTAGCTCTATCGCTTCTGCATTCCCGCCAGTGGAAGCCCTCCTTTATTTACCTGTAATTTTTGGTATAATAGCTACATTCAACAAATGAATTAATTATCTGTAAAGGGTTTCCTTCAAATGTCTGGAAACCAAAGTTTTGGATTTTTCTGAGTTTCAAGCAGCTGTGCATGCATAACTCTGTACGTAATTTAGGGACATGACCAATATTTGTACTTGACCTGTATTTCTTGGTGTAAAAGCTATATCCAAGAAATGAATTGATTATCTGTAATGGTTTTTCCTTTAAATGTCTGGAAACCACAAAATTTTGATTTTTTCCAACTCTGCACATAATTGTGGGACATGACCCATATTTTAAGTTGACCTGTATTTTTAGGTGTAAAAAGCTATATGCAAGAAATGAGTTGATTATCTGTAACGGTTTACCCTTAAATATTTTGGAGACCACAAAATTTTGAATTTTTCTAAGTTTCAAGGGGCATAACTCTGCATAAAACCGAGGGACATGACCCATATTCAAACTTGACCTGTATTTCTTAGTGTAAAAGCTATATCCAAGAAATGAATTGATTATCTGTAATAGTTTTCCTTTAAATGTCCAGAAACCACAGGTGGGACGGACGTATACACGCACGGATGGACAAGTGAATCACTGTATACCCCCACCATTATAATTTATATGGCAGGGGTATAATAAGGGTTCAACAAACATCTTTGTAGTACAAATTTCATTTCTATAGACAGGAAAAGAGTTGCCAAAAATTGATTGGTTTACCCTTCCAATAATTCTTCTAATGTAACATGTAAAACACTAGATAATCATACCAGTCTTACCTTTTGTTTGTAATTCAGCTTTTCAATTCATCTTTGTGTAATTCTATGTCTGTATAAGTCTGCTTTCTTCTTCCTAGAAAATTATTTTTCTTATATGCATTTTTTCTGCCACAAATATAGATTAAATTACTTCAATGTACATATTACTTGGGGATGATGGCAATACATGATTTGTTCGACCTGAAGACAAATTTTTGCCAAATGCCCAAGGCCGAGGGATACATTTTGTCTGAAGGTCCAACAAATCATATATTGCCTTAACTCCAGGTCAAAAATTGTTTTTTTATACCAAGACTGAGAGTCAGATCATGTTAAGTCATTTGCCATTTCGAGATAGAGTGCAGGGAAAAGGTAAGGTTTATAACAACAACAATGACCTGATGTCACAAATGATGAGCTATTGACCAAGCAGTCCAAAATTGATGTATTAAACAAAGAAACTACAGTATTGACCTCCTGATCCAATATTATAAGTTGCACAGTGTGTACATGTATGTAGTTAACCTGATATAGGATATATGGGGTTAGTAAATTTCAAATGGGACGAATTTACGATTGTAAGGAACTGGAACAAGACTGCCATCAGAATACGAGTTGGACCTGTAATGAGATGTCCTTGACTTCTTTATCGGAAACAGAGGCGGCCTGTTCGGGTCGAGAACTGACGCTGTCGGTGACTTCATTTTCATCATATATTACGGGAGTGTTACCAATACCTTTATTATCGCAATCATTTTTAAAAAATGAATCTACTTTTGGTATATCTCTTGTATCTTTTTTATTTAGTTTTTTTTTTTTAAAGTACTTATGAGACATCCCGTCCCCGTAGCATCCATCAACAACTAATCAATGTGAAGGAAATTGCATTAAAACCACCAAACTCTTTCTTTTGTGCACGTTTTGTGTCAAATTCAATTCAATCTTGAAACCAATTTTGATCTTCATTTATTGGGAAAATATGGGACGATTTTTGGGAAAATAAAGCTAATTTTTACGAGGGGAAGCCACCGATATTCGGCGGTAAATTGGGCCAAAAAAAAATCACTGATCTGTATGATTTTTTAATCATTTCATGTCTAAAATAAAATGGCGTCTAAAGCAAAATTTCTGACTTTTTTATTCGTGACTGGATTTAAAAATTGTCATCTCCATTAAAAAGATCATACGTGAAAATGGTTTATTCATACAGTCATGGATAAACTGAAAACTGAATGTCTGTAATGATGAAACTACATTGTGAGTCAAATTTTTGACAATTTTTTATGTCTTTGTCGCAAATGCCCATTTTTGAACTGTTTGAAAATTTTGTTTTTCTGATTTTTCAAGAAGTTTTTCTTAATTGTTAAAAGGAGGGGGGGGGGTATTTTCATACATGTACAGTACATATTGGACTTCTTCAGGCTATAGTTACAGTGAAAGGATTATGATGAAACTTGGTAGGAATGAAGTACTAGCGTTGTTGTTGTTCGTCCAGATCTGCCAACAGGTGACGCCACCACAGGCAAAAGTAGGTCACATGGGTACCCTCCTTTGACAAACTTCCTTTTTCAGAACAGAAGCATGTATCGACAAGCCAAAAGCATCAGGATGATCTAGAAGGATGATTAAAACATGGTCAAAGTCCAAAAAGACATAAAAAAGCGTAATAAAATGGCTTTGGAGTGGAACCAAAAATAACTAGAAGTGCCCTAAAGTTGACGAATTATACCCCCCGCGGGACGTTTTTTATAAATGGGACCATCTATGATGCAACTTGAAAAGCCTACCATTTATAGCATGCAACAAATCTGCTTTCAAATCTTCTTAACTTAAACTGCAACTTAAGTCCAAAGTCAAGGTCAAGAGGCCAAAAAGTCATGATACCAAACTGTAGTACTCTTTGTGGTGAATGTTTGTATGAAATATGAATTACCTACCATTTATAGTACGAAAGAAATCTGCTTTCAAAATTTCTAATCCAGTCCTAACTTCAGCATACACCAAAAGTTAATGTCAAGGTCAAAAGTCATGACACCGAACTGTAGTACTCTTTGTGTGTATGAAATATGAAAGGTCTACCATTTATAGTAAAAAAGAAATCTGCTTTCAAAACATCTTAACATAAAATGTTGTATAAAGTGAAGGTTAAGGTCACAAGGTCACAGGGTCAAAAGTCATGGTACCAAAATGTAGTACTTGTACTCTTTATGGTGAATGTTTGTATGAAATATGAAAGGCCTACCATTAATAGACTAAAAGAAATCAGCTTTCAAAACATCTTAACATAAAATGTTGTCTAGGGTGAAGGTCAAGGTCACAAGGTCAAAGGGTCAAAAGTCATGGTACCAAAATGTAGTACTCTTTATGGTGAATGTGTGTATGAAATATGAAAGGCCTACCATTAATAGTGTAAAAGAAATCAGCTTTCAAAACTTCTTAACCGGACGGACTGACAGACAGAAGGACAGGGTGATTCCTATATACACCCCTAAACTTCGTTTGCGGGGGTATAACAACAATGCCCATTTTTTAACCATTTCTTTGAACATGTTGAATAACCCTATCAATGTGTGGTTTTGTGCACTAGATGATTTACTACGTCATATTTGTCGTATTGATTTTGTTTGAAAATTTATTTTTCTGCATGATTTTTCATGATTTTGTTTTTTTTATTAAAGTTAGCTTTCCTTACATGATATTAATAATTTATACCTTTAGTGGTATTATAGTAGACTTTTAAGAATAAATACTTTAGTGTAGATCTTTTTATCTCATAAAAAAAATTCTCTCATTAACTCTATTAAAAAATGGCTTTAAGCACTTTATAATATCAAGTATTGAATAAAGTTTAGCTTATGATCACACCTACTTATAAGGTCAAATTTTGATTCTCAAGGTCACAAACTTGCCTATAGACCAAGGACTATTTGACCTTAAGAGTTCAAACTTCATACATATAACCATTGAGCCAAGTCCTTTCACCTTGACTTTGACCCAAGGTTAATTCTCAATGTCACAACAAACGTTTCCCTATAAACCAAAGACTGACCTTGATAGTTCAATCTTTACATTAATATTCCTTGCACCAAGCTTTTTCACCTTGACTTTGATCCAAGGTAATTTGTTCGATTTCAAGGTCAAAACAGATTTTTGTTGATAAAATATTGAACTTCGATCAGATTGAGATCAATCTTGATGAAAAAAACATCCAATACGTCAATACTTATCTTTTATCTTTGACATTGGCAGGGATCACCATAGCCCTCCAGAGTAATGAGATAAAAAATCTCATTTGCTAAACAGCAATGAGATTTTTTCGATTTCAATGAGATTTTGAATGAAATAAAACACTGCTAAAGACGGTATGGCTGGATTGCAAAGTAAGTTTTTGTCACTAACTGGGTCAAGGTCAATAGGTCAAATAATACAGCATAAATTGGAAGGCTTTGTCAGAGGCAACCTACATGTATAAAATAAAGTTTCTACTGCATACAGTTCCATAGATTTTGCTTAAACCAGAAACTTTAACCAAAATCCTTAACTAGGTCAAAGTCCAAGGTCAAGGTCACTAGGTCAAATGTTATGGCATAAATTGAAAGGTCTTGTCATGGGCAAGCTTCATGTATAATATAAAGTTTCTACTGCATATAGTTCCTTAGATTTTGCCTCAACCAGAAACTTTAACCAAAATGTTGACGGCAGATGGACAGACGGACGGACATCGTCAATCTACATGCTTTGCAATCCGGTCAACAAAAAAGTGAAATAGAAATCAAACTTCTGTTTCTCTAGTGAGAATCACAATTTTTTCCATTGTTTGAATGCCATTTGAAATGACAAATGAGGTCAAACAAGATTAATTCTTTGTTTCTTATAGATGTTATACACCACTATAATTTGTCGCCGACAATACTTTTTTTTCCACAACTTCAGAGAAAAATATCAGCCGCACCTCATTAACAATCGCTGGTTAAATATGAAGTATCTTTTCATTCAAAGGTAATTACATTGTCTTGTGAATGTTTTTTCAAATGTTCCAACGGTTCATATCAAAGTTTTTCAGCGCGTCGTGACAAGTCATTTTACAGATAGGTCTAATCTGCGAGTATGGGGTCATCGGGGTGTACGTCAAGACTTCTGATTCACGCATTGCAAAGATTTTTAAGGAATTTGTATAGCTATTGTTCACATTGACAATTTCAAGGACTTATAAACTGCTTACAAGTCATTGAAGATATTAACCCGTAGTTATTGCTGAGTACTGGCCACAAGCTGACAAGTTTTGAGTACAGATGTACATGTTACTCGTGTGCGCAATAAGGGTGAAACGTTTACCAAATTTCCTAAACGTGTACACGGAGGGCTGTAAACGAAATGTAAACGTTTAAATGCTTCTTTGTATTTCTGTTGTGAATAGTGATATCCATTAGTGTTTATTTGCAGACATGGTCACAAATTGACATAAATACAACTTATAAGTTATGCTTGACTAGATCAAATTCGTAACTTTAATACGACATGCTGGTGTTTCGTATAGCAATAAAACTTTCAAAGATTCAAAAATCAAACTGTTATTTTCAAACGTACAAGTAAGTTACAAAAACAGTAATTATATGGAAGGTTAGACACCAGACCATCAAGGCAAGGATGGTAATAGACGGAGAAAGAGACGAAGAAATAGACAGCAGTGACGGAGAAAGAGACGGTTGCGGCGGTGTAAATTTTATAGGACAAATCTGATCTTTCTTCAACAGGATTAGATTGATTTTCAGACAGTTTTTTTTCCTGTTTTAAGCGTTTATTTGTTTTAAAGTTTGTCCGGTGTGTTTGAATCAAGGAACTCTGACAGCACATACATGTTCATTTCGTACGGACGTTAAGTGAAGAATCAATTGCCTGACTTGGCGACTTCAGGAAATCAATACTAGTATTGAGTTTTTAGAGTAATACTTATGATATTTAAGAAGATCTTTTTATTGTAAGTACAGTAGTCCGTGTACACGTTTAGAAATTATGTAAACGTTTACGGCCAAAAAACGAAACGGCTCCGTGTACACGTGTAAACGTTTCACCCTTAGTGCGCAATACTATGAAAGTGTTTCAACTGTGTTTGTATATAATTTTCTTTTCCGGTCATTTTCTAATACAAATAAAACCTGTGTTTGTGAAACATGAATGCCCCCGTTGGCATCTTTGACAGTAAAACAGCTGAAAAGTAGTTTAACATTTTGAGGGCAAGGTCACAAGGTCAAATTTGGTATCATGGAAAAGTCTTGCCACAAGGAATTCATATGTGAAATATGAAAGCCATATCAATTAGCAATCAAAAGTTATGGCTAAAGTTTAAATTTTTGAAATTTGGTCAAACACCAAGGTCAAGTTCAAGAGGCAAATAATTAATTTTGGAATCCATGAAAATTTAAGGTCTTGTCACAAAGAAAACACATGTGAAATATGAAAACCCTATCACTTAACATTCAGAAGTTATGGCCAAGGTTAAAGTTTTTCAAAAGAAGGTCAAACTCCAAGGTCAAGGTCACAAGGTCAAAAATTTTGGTATCCATGGAAAGGTCTTGTCACAAGGAATGCACATGTGAAATATGAAAGCCCTATCACATACCATTCGAAAGTTATGCCCAAGGTTAAAGTTTTGGCAGACAAACAGAAAGACAGACGGACAGACCAAAAACTATATGCCCCCGAATCTTCGATTGCGGGGGCATAACAAAAGTCAATACCGAGACTGCATTGTATTATTTCATACTCTATTGAGTCTTTGGTATTATAACTGCAAAAGAGCATGTACCGGTACTGCTGACAACCGCTAGGAAAATGTAAAGCTAAATGCTTGTATCTACAAATAAAAAAAATGCCCGCATAAAGATGTCAATACAAGAAACGGGAATTTCGGGGAAAAGATTGGGTATGCATATACAAATGTATACAGACTCGGCAATACCTGCCGAGTTTTCATAAATACATACATCCGATGTCCCACGCAAAATTCGAATAATCGGCTTAAAATTAATTGACAATTAAAGACGAAACTCTTGTTCTGTCGCATTGTATTAACTTAAGTGCAATTTATGCAAAGGAGGTGCGCGATTTTTCAGAGTGTCAGAGCAGCAAAAATGCGATATTTGAGTAAATAAAACACCGCTAAAGACGGTATGGCCGGATTGCAAAGCAAGTTTTTGTCACCAACTGGGTCAAGGTCACTAAGTCAAATATTACAGCATACATTGAGAGGTCTTGTCAGAGGCAACCTTCATGTATAATATAAAGTTTCTACTGTATACAGTTCCTTAGATTTTGCTTAAACCAGAAACTTTAACCAAAATCTTTAACTATGTAAAAGTCCAATGTCAAGGTCTATAGGTCAAATGTTACGGCATAAATTGAAAGATCTCGTCATGGGCAACATACATGTATGATATAAAGTTTCTACTGCATACAGTTCTACAGATTTTGCTTAAACCAGGAACTTTAACCAAAATCTTTACTTAACTAGGTCAAAGTCCAAGGTCAAGGTCACTAGGTCAAATGTTACGGCATAAATTGAAAGGTCTTGTCATGGGCAACCTTCATGTATAATATAAAGTTTCTACTGCATATAGTTCCTTAGATTTTGCCTCAACCAGAAACTTTAACCAAAATGCTGACAGCAGACGGACGGACGGACAGAACGGACGGACGGACGTCATCAATCTATAGATAGAACAAAAATGCGAGAATATCGCAAAATCACGGCCTAGGGTGATCCCTGCAATGGTTAAAGGTCAAATATTCATTCTCAAGCTCATTACAAACATTTAATGTAGAATACACAGTTTTTGTCATATGCATGATGAGATACAATGTATGATTACAGAGTCTGAACTATATGCAAGTTATATAGCGCACATTCAAATCTTGCTCAGCTAACGGCACGATTTTCAATGTTCTTAGGTGAGCGAATGTGACCCCTGCTTTGGTCGTACACTCCTTCCACCTGACTATAGATCTGTCTATGATTGGGGAGGGGTGGCTGCCCATGCTTATGAAAAGGATATCCTATATATATATTTGTCAAAAAAAGTTTTTACAACTTTTATGTATACATAATAAAACACCGCTAAAGACGGTATGGCTGGATTGCAAAGTAAATTTTTGTCACTAACTGGGTCAAGGTCAATAGGTCAAATAATACAGCATAAATTGAAAGGTTTTGTCAGAGGCAACCTACATGTATAAAATAAAGTTTCTACTGCATACAGTTCCATAGATTTTGCTTAAACCAGGAACTTTAACCAAAATCCTTAACTAGGTCAAAGTCCAAGGTCAAGGTCACTAGGTCAAATGTTACGGCATAAATTGAAAGGTCTTGTCATGGGCAACCTTCATGTATAATATAAAGTTTCTACTGCATATAGTTCCTTAGATTTTGCCTCAACCAGAAACTTTAACCAAAATGTTGACGGCAGACGGACAGACGGACGGACATCGTCAATCTATAGACCGGAATTGCTTTGCAATCCGGCCAAAAATTGTAAAAACTTTTTTCGACGAATTCCAGGGGGTGTTATTTGTATAGCGTATACAGCAAAATGTACAGTAAACCAATTGAGAAAGGTCCCTCTGTCTACATGCACTCAATCCCCCCCCCCCCACCCCCACCCATTTTCTAAACTGGACCATTACCTGTTTTGTAGCGTTTACAAAATAAAAGTGTTAAATAAAAGACGTAAAGTAATGTGACTTTCGTGGATCACTTAGTTTAAATATTGTGCAAATCAATGAACATGAACAGCAGTATTCACCCGAAGCAGGAAGACCCTCGCGAGTTTACCCGCCAAATAATTTGTGGCACATTGCCCTGGAAATTTTTGACAATATGGTTCGCTTTCAATTTCATAACAACTTCGAGTTAAACAATCACATTCTATAGATATGCATTACTTTGTTTCGATATTTGGATAGAAGTAAATCATATTTACCTAATCTTTGATCTTTTCCTTCTTCAGTTCTTGCTCACCTCTCTTCTTCGTTTCAAATCAAAACCTGTGATCATGCGCACGAAGTCACGTGAGTTAGATCAGCTTTGGTATAGGTGGATCCAGGTTGTCAGACGTTTCTATTAAGAGATGAGTCGCGAGTTATGTTGGGGTTAGCGGGGATGGGGGTCTTTCATTTTCCTCTCTGTGAAAATAAGTATCAAGGTGTAAGGTGATGGCTCAGAGCCCGGCCGAATGACAATCTCTAAAAACTATACTTATAAAAAACTTTTTTTCCAACTCCGTCCCCTTTAAACAAAATTTTTTTATTCAATAATGATACTGAAGCTGGTTAGCATTTTTATCTGATCAATCAGAGATACTATTTATATAAGCAGATTGATGGTCAAACACTTGATGACACTCCAGACGATTCTGTGAAATATGATCGAAATCGAAACAAGGAGGGAAAAGTCATGAGCTAGAAAAAGTTTTACCAATATAGTATATATTGTAACCATTCAGTGGCGGATCCAGCGCCCCCTTTGCCGGGGGGTCAAAGGGCGAATTTTGCCGATTTTTACTGAAAATGGGTAAAAATATACCTGTTTTTGGAAAATTTGGAGTCAGTGTCGGGGGGGCGGGCGCCCCCTCCGCACCCCCCTGAATCCGCCACTGCCATTTCATCTGTCCTTGGTCCAAAGTCATAACGCACTAAGACTTCTAGATTTGAATTCACAGTTTACAGAACTTTGTGCGAAATATTATCGTAATCCATGTAGAGACAAAGAAGTATTAGCCCAGGTAAGTTTTTACCGATTTTGCTTTATTGTTGCCTTGACCTTTGTATTATTATCTTGACATTTGACCTTTTGATTTGATTCACATACTTCTGCTTAACGTAACAATTCTATGAAATATTAGTGTTCAAAATCCATGTAGAGGGGAAACACAATGTCTTATACATACAGAATATTGTGTGACCTTGACCTTTGATTTCAACAGATATTGTTTCATACGATCTTTTATGACTTTGACCTTTACCATTGGCTCAAGGTCATAACATACTCTTGGTCGGAAGAAACAAAGAAACAGCCCTAATGGTTTCATCCATAAAGTGTTCTGTGACCTTGACCTTTGATTTTAGCATATGTCTTATAAATTTTCTTGTGAATTTGACCTCTGACATATAACTTTAGTTCCATGTCAAAACACACCCTTGATCTAAAGTAACAACTCTATAAATTATTATTGAAACCCATGCAGTGCAGAGACAAAGGCACTTTATATTCCCCAAACGAGGATTTGTCCTTAAAGTTTAAAATTCAAAAGAATGACCAAATGACCAATAAAGTTGACCAATACATTTGAGTATCACAAAGAAAGATAACTCTAATGGAAAAATTAGCAAAGCTATGTAACTCTTACAATAAAGGTACAAAATACAATGTGGAAAATGGTAAAAATACATTTTCATGCAATATCAAAAATGACCCTCTCACATAGACTTTTTAAAAGGACAAATCATCTATAATAGACGTAATGGGTAAAACCTCATTGAAAAATTGGCTTCCTGTGTGCATGGATTTCAATAATATTTCACAGAATTTATCTCAGTACCCTGAGGGGTTTCATGATCAACATAGGTCACAGCTACATCTACTGTGACCTTGACCTATGTTAACGATCATGAAACCCCTCGGGGTACTGAGATAAATTCTGTGAAATATTATTGAAATCCATGCACAGAGGAAGCCATTTTTCAATAAGGTTTTACCAATTACGTCTATTATATGACCTTGACGTATCTTTGACATTGGTCAAAAGTTCTAGGGTCTTAAATAATTATTTTGGTTAGTGTTATTGAAATCCAAGTAGACGGAAACTGGTTGTGCCCGAATAAGGTTTTGTTCGTAAAGTCGACAGTGCAGACCCGACATTTGATTCAAGTTCACGGCACACCCGATGGTAAGAAATCCACACATAGGGGAAGAATTATGGCCTGGGCAATTTATGGTGAACAGACAGACGGACAGACCAATCGGGTAATTCTATATACCCAAACTTCGCGGGGAGTATAAGTATAAAATCATACTATGCTAAGAAGAGAGACAAGGTAAAGGTACATGTATAAGAGACATACAGAGACAACATACAGGTTATCCTACACAACACAAAAGTCTAACAAGCGACCGAAGTGGGTTAATATCGCGCTCCAGAGTTCCATAGGATCCAATGCATCATGTTTGTGTTTGAAACGTCTAACATCTTTTCTAACAGTTTTAACCATATGGTAGTGCACACATGTACTTACGGACGATCTAAAGTTAGTTACTTATTCAACATTGCAACATTGCAACTGTAACAGGACTCAGCTTGACTCTGAGCGCCTGTCTTCAGGTTCGTAGGATTTCTACTTCTCCAGCCACGTGACGACAAAACAGATGAAATGAAACGATGAAGATTACTACAGTTTACATACTTTATTACAATACAAACAATTACGACATATGAAATAGTGAAAATCCTACCCCCAGCCCATACTTAACTGCCAAACGTTCCTAACATCGAAAAGTAAAGTAGCGAGTCGAGAAATGACCCATAGTAAGAAGGGAGAGGAGAATGGTCCGTGCAGTGTTCAACTACAAATAGGACAACCTGGCGAGATCGAACACACCTTTTTATTACCAAAATAACCACGTGATATATCTAAATTTAGTACCATGAAGGCATTTAAACTTCTATCGAGAGATATATACGATAAGATATGTTAAATATCATCCCAGATGAAGAATACAGGTAAATAACTATGAGGGGACTATTTCCATATAAAATCATAGTCAAACATAATGTGTTCCTGTTTCACAACATTCGAACAAATAAACTTATTTAGTTATTATGGTCATCGTTTAAAAGGTCATAGAATAGGGATAGAAAATTGATGAAACTTGGTCAGATTATAGATTAGGGTGAGATCTTTGAAATGCAATGCAGTTTATGTTCCGACCTCGGTTGGATCTTAGCGCAACAGGCACTTGAAGTTCATTATAATTATGGCCTAGTATGAAATTTCCGAATGTTTCTCTAAGTGATAGACCCCCTTAGACGACTTATCTGATGATGAAACTTGGTCAGATTATAGATTAGGGTGCGCTAAGATCCAATCGAGATCGGTTCCAAAACTGTACGTCATCTTCATGATCACACCCTAATCTATGATTACATAAAGTCTGATGTATAGATTAGTCGTCAGAGAGGGTCTCACACGTCAAAGAACATTCGTTATTTATCATTACCAGGCCTAATTGTCATACGATTCAAGCGCCTGTTGCGCTAAGATTCAAACGAGATCGGTTCCAAAACTGCACATCATTCACAAGATCTCGCCCTAATCTATGATCTCACGAAGTCTTATGTAGAAATTAGCCGTCTAAGAGGGCCTAACACTTCATAGTAGATTCGTTATTTATCACTACCAGGCCTAATTACCATGAGATTCATGCGCTTGTTATGCTAAGATCCAACTAAGATCCGTTCTAATACTGTACATCATTTTCAAGATCTCACCCTTATGTATGATATCACCAAGTCTCATGCAGAGATTAGCCGTATAAGATGGTTTAACACTTTTTTTTTTAAACTGCACAACATTAACAAGATCTCAGCCTAATCTGTGATCTCACCAAGAATTTGTAGATATTAGCCGTCTAAGAGGGTCTCAAACTTCATAGAACATTCGTTATTTATGACTTAAAATTCTTATTACGCTAAGATCCAATCGAGATCAGTTCCAAAACTGCACATCATTAAGAAGATCTCGCCCTAATCTATGATCTCACGAAGTCTTATATAGAGATTAGTCTCTAAGAGGGTCTCAGACTTCATAGAACATTCGTTATTTATCACTTAAAAGTCTTATTACCACAAGATTCAATGGCCTGTTGCTCTAAGATCGAACCGAGATCGATTTCAAAACTGCACATCATTTACAAGATCTCGCCCTAATCTATGATCTCACGAAATCTTATGTAGATGTTAGTCTCTAAGAGGTTAGAACTAACACTTCATAGCACTTTCGTTATTTATCATTACCAGGTCTTATCATACGATTCATGCGCTTGTTGCGCCAAGATCCGAACCGAGATCGGTTCCAAAACTGTACATCATTTTAAAGATCTCAACCTAATCTATGAACTCACCAATTCACATGTAGAGATGAGCCGTATAAGAGGGTCTTATATTCGTTATTTATCATTACCATTACCAGGCCTAATGATAAGATTCAAGCGCCTGTTGCGCTAGGATTCAACCGAGATCGGTTCCAAAACTGCACATTATTTATAAGATCTCACCCTAATCTATGATCTCACGAAGTTTATGTAGAGATAAGCCGTCTAAGATGGTCTAACACTATGCCATTATCTACTGAAACTAAATTGAGGATGCTAATGAATATAATAGAACATTTTTATTTGGTTTGAAATTGTCAAAAATAGCGTCGAGATTTTATAAAATGAGTGAATCCTCCATTCATCTCATTGTCATAAAAGGTGGAAGAACATAGACTTGTATGTCACGATGAATCTTCTTTTAAAAAATCCTCCTCAAAACCAGCTGGTTGCATCATTTCTTCGTGTATTCCTCAAAATGTAGCAAAAAAAAAAAAAGAGGAAAAAAGTGAAGCTTAAGTCACGCAGTTTGTTGAAGATTAATTGAATTTCAGTTATTTTGTTAATTATTTGGAGTCATATGAACTAAATTTAGTGAATGTGGTTTTATAATGTTTCAACTGCTGACATTGTCAAAATCTAGTATCAAAGTAGACAATTTTGATCTTTTTGGAGAAATGTTTTAAAAATTGCTAAGTCCGAGGGTTTTTTAGGTTAAAGTTCAATATATTTCGACAGTATGTTGACCGATCAGCTTTAAATTTTACAAGAAAGTCATTGGTAAAAGAAGCCATCAGAAACTATCTAGAATTTCACATTTCTGCCAGAATATTATATTTAAAAATTCAAACATTCGTTACATTTCTCCAATGGGGGCATGGGGAACTGACCTGAAATTCTCAATACTTTTTTCTAGATTGGAAAATGTTAGAGGACTGTTGTTGAAGATCTTTCAGTTGGTATAAAGAACCTAAAAAACTAACATGACCATACATAGTCTTGAAATTAAAAAAAAAAAGTCCTCAAAACTGTTTCAACATTCAGGACTTAGTCAATTTTCTCCCTTTAAGTCAAAATATCATTCTGATTCAATTTCATACTTATTTTTTTCCTACATTATCATAAATGTACTTTTCTTTTATAACATTCATAAAGTATATTAAACATAATTATAAAATCTAATGGAAAACGTATGTTTACCCATTTCATCTTAGGGAATATTCTGAATCAAACTTACAAAATATTCATTCTCAATGAATAATTTCTTAAAAAGTATGGTCTTGACCAAATTATGTGATGAATAACCCCGACATCATATATATTGGGTCCGCTCACCAGTTTCTCTTACCCGGTCACGCGGCACAGAAATCATACATAATTTGACGTCATCTCATTTTATTTCTATATATTTCACATTATTATACTATATATCAATCTGTTCGTTATATCTACAGCTTTTATATGATACTAGTCTCAAGGTCATGTTAAGATTGCTATACATAATAATTTTCATACATGTTTGCTGAAAAAGGTTCAGAAAATTGGCCTAAAATTCATGGTTATTGCCATTTTTCTGTGTATTGTTTCTGGTCTCCTGGAAAATTTTCAGAAATAATGCTTATATTTCCTTAAAGCTATTATCTTATACTCCATTCTAGCCAAATTTTAAAAATTTCCATCACATGTAACTCAAAAAATGTGTAAAAACCCCAAAACTTCATATTTTCCCTTATGAAGTCTTGTCAAACAGGGAAAATCCGGTACGCCTTTTAAAATATCTATATTTAGACTAAATTAGTCATGTGACCTAAAATTTTTATTGCTCTTACACAAGGCAGGCATACTCTACAATATGCATCTTACCATTATAGACTATCTTCATAATGGTCTTCTCAACCCACCTTTCAAAACCACTCAATTTCCCCTATTTCAGCTTTTCCACCTGGACATTTTGGGTTTACTCTAAAAAGCGGTGAGCGGACCCATTATTTCACTTTTAACAGAATATACAGCTTTTCGTTGTTTATCTTGATTTCTAACAAAGACCACAAAGCGGTTTTGCTAACGGAAAATTGCCATTTTTACTCTTTTTGATTGATCCGTTTTCTGCTTCGCTTACCTTTACAAACTTGAATTTTATTAAATGACTTATGTTGTTACTAAAGATTTCATAAACCCAATTTTAGGCTAAAACTGAATCTGTCTCTACGTTATCTGACCGACTAAATATGCCACATTTGATCTTTTTGCATTTTGACTGAAAAGAAGGGGGTCAAAATACTGCACTTCCCTTGAAGTATCGAGTGAGGATTTTTAATATGTGTTTTCTATGCGTGTTAAGACATTAAATCAAGTCTAAATATTTCTTTTGCAATTACTTCGATTTCAGCCCATTTTGTTTTGCATATGACTCGACTAAATGAACACCGAAGATTACCACATCGACAAACAGTAAGATAACGATAAAATACTCCTAGAACAAACAAAATTAATTTAAACTTTCTGCAAAGAAGCAAAAGTTACCACCTATTGGAGATGAGATCAGGTGCCCGGGGAGAATAAATATCTCCTGCTCGCGAGCAACACCTTTCACTTTGGCCGTGCAGAAAAAAAGCCGTATCCGATGTATATTTGTTAAATTCGGTATTTTGGATGGTGGTCACCTAAATATTTTCCAACATAATTGACACTGAGATGTTTAATATTTCGATATATTCGTCAAACAAATCTGCAATGACAAAGCCAGTCGCCCACAAATGTATCCTTGGTTCGGTAGATTTCCGGTTAGTATCCATGCCTTCAGAACAAAGCCGTTGTAACAAACACTTGCTCTGGAATAGCTTATCAATAGCGATATGAATACCCCATATGTTTCATTAAATTACGTGCAGCTATTGCACGGGCGGATCCAGGATTTTTTTCAGGGGGGGTCCTAAAGTCCGAATTTTTTGAAGAGCCAAAAACAAGAGCCCCAGGGGGGCACAACGCTCACCTGATATCCATGCACACTCTGAACATACTGACATTGAATAATGTTAGAGCCAGAGCCATAGTAAGAATTTTTTGGTCCATATGCCATAAATAATTAAAAAAAATATCATAAAAATTCCAAAAAAGTAAAATGCAGTAAATGAGTGTGCAAAATGGAGAAAATGAAAATGGAAAAAGAAAAAAGAAGGTTTTTTTTGTATTCAGATGATTTAAAAGTGCTTAAAAAGCTTGCAAAATGCAAAAAATGAAAAAAAAAATTGGGATGCCAGTGCCTGAATTTGAACCCACAATCCTTGGGTCTATGTGCACGCACAGCATATCTAGATTAAAATATATAAAAAAAAATCAAAAAATAAAGTTATAGCAAATAATGTATATAAAAGAATTGAGTAACTTAATCTGACAAACATGCAATAAATGAGTGCAGAAGATCATATATTTACTAAGTTATTAAAAGAAATAGTTAAAGAAAAATAATAAGAGCACCCTAACATCTCTCTCTTTCGGGGAAAGGATGGACAACCTAAAGAGGCATCAGATAGGATGTCATCCTTAAGAAATATTAAGTGCAGAAAACCACTGTTAGATGGAGTAAATGAAAGAAAGATTAGTATTTACTCTGATTAGTTCATTAATATACAAGCCAATTAGAAAAAAAATATTATTTTGTCCAGTTCTTATTATATCATCTAATAGAAAAAAAATCTGTCAGCAGATGTTGTTACAGAAATTTTGACCCCCCCCCCCTTTTTATACTCTATAGAATACAAGAATTATTATAAATTCAAATTGTACATGTTGTTAATCAAAAATGCTATCACACAAGCATTCATTAATTTAATTTTACCTAGGGTATAGGTTTCAAAATATCAATATGAACTCAAGGGAAATTAATATGGAGAAAATGCCAAACTTCATAAAAAATTCCAAAGTTCAAAAAGTGGCAAAAAAGGGCATTAAAATTATTCAGGTAAGTTAAAAATAGCATTCAAAGCTTAAAATATGGATGAAAAATGAAAAATAAAGAAAAAAATTTTTTAAGGCCCAGCCGGGATTTGAACTCGCTACCTTGGGACTCATTGACAAAGAAAACATGCCTATTTACAGTATTAAAGAAATCATTAAAAATCTAAAAGTCAAGATATTGAGAAAATTCTTTCACTGTTACATTCCTTACAATAAATATGATAAATGTTAAAACAATCATTCATGGGAAGAACCATAAAATGCCAAAAATGATGAAAATGACCATCCTCCCTTCCTTTTTTACAGTATTAAAAAAATCATTAAAAATTCAAAAATAAATCTTTCAGCAAAATTCTTTCACTAAAGCATTCCTTTGCTTAAAAATGGCTAAATTAAACTAAACTGGAGCAGAATTTTTCAATAAGAAAGAAAATATTAAGAGAAATATCAATTTTTGCATTAAAAATGCAATGTCGAAAAAGACGTCAAAAACGCGGCAAAAATTAGTTATTGGATTTTAACGAAATGAACAAACTTGAATCGTACATCCTTCTAGATCACTTAGATACAATTAGTTTTTCAATCCATTCAGTGGAACTGGAGAAGAAGATTTTTGAAGAGGGGTACCCTCTGGGGCCTATTTGACCCCGCCCTGGATCCACCCCTGAATGGATCAAGCCGAAATGAACAAACTTGGTAGAGGACCTTTAGTACTTCATGCATACCAAGTTTCATCAAAATCCCTTCAGCCGTTCTTGAGAAGAAGTTGAAAATGTTAAAAGTTTACGACGGACGGACGACGGACGACGGACGCCGGACGCCACACTATGACAATAGCTCACTTGAGCCTTTGGCTCAGGTGAGCTAAAAAAAGGCAAACGTAAGAAAGAGAGCTTATGCAAGTTCTGTTTCTAATTATTAATAAAACAGGAAACTGAAGAGCAATGGCGAACAAAAAGCTTAAGTACTTAAATTTTTACATCATAGTACTTGATTATTGATTGTGAGTTCTAATATAGATAAATACAACGAACGGCGAGAGATAGCGCGCCTTCGAATTTTTTTTTCCGAGAATTGGAACAAAATCCACAATCCGTGTCATTTTCAGTTTCTTTTCGTTTTCTTAGTGCCCTTGTTTATTGATCTATGTGTTGTATATAGGAAAGCGCAGCATCATTTGAAAATAATGTACAGTATGTAATAAATTCTGGAGAGCGGAGGTCAACCAGAGAAAATTTTTGAAATTCTGACGTCAAAATATTATCAAAATGAAAGATTTCTAATACAAACTCATAATATATTTTTCAAATATTATGACAACAAAAGGGGAGTTGGGACTTAATCTCATGAAATATGTATATTAATAAAAATGTTTAGCTATGCTTCGAAAATTTTCCAGGGGGGTCCGGACCCCCCTCCCCGACCCCCCCCCCCCCCCCCCTCTGGATCCGCGCTTGTATTGCTACGGAGAAGTCGAAAATGTGCTGGCCAATCAAAAACAATCGATGCTCGTGTTTATTTACCTTTACCAATCGGCTCCACAAACACAAACTTAGTAGATGACCACAAGAACTTCTTTTCTATAAGGTATCATAAAATTATGGGGAAAAGTCGAGAGTGCGCCAGCCAATCAGGGACATCGGTGGCCATTATGCTTGTTGACAGAACGGCACAAAAATGCATCCTGTAAATTTTCGTGAATTAAAATGAGAACAGTGAGAGAATAGACGAACGACGCCCTATGACATTTACTTTAGCTTTGGCTCAGGTGAGCTAAAATGCGTCAGCCAATCCGATCCATTATCGGTCATCTTGTGTTTGTCGATTGACCTTCGTGACATTCTCAGTAGAAAATACGGATCTAGCCTCTATCAGGAATTCATATCAGCTTCGCATACGATCGGAACAACCTTGTTCTGATGTATAGAGGGCCATAGGCTGAAGGCAAGAATCCAAATTTGGCAAATTTCGCTAGCCTGATTCAACTGCGTTTTCTACCAGCACGGTAGAACATCATAGACCATTTGTCAACACACAGATTTCGATGTTGATTGCCAATTTGGGAATGTTGGTAGACCTTGATAACATACTTCTTGAAAACAAGCATAACAGCAATACATGTTCTCCAAATGGTCCCAATTTCAAAGTAACGCGATGAGTTTTACGTTATCAAAATACCTAGGACAGCGCTGAAACCAATTTTCTTCCGAGGCCAGAAACTCTGAAAAAGAAACTCAACAGCAACCACAGTATAAATTGATATGTAGCTCATCTTTCTGAGGCTCCAGACAAAATTTGTATTCGAATATCTGCAACAGTCATAGGAGAATGCCCTGTAAACCACTTTTCAAAGGAAAACAACCCTTGAAAAAGTCAATGACAATCATATAGTCAAACTTGATGTGTAACTCTTGTTTTACACCAAAATTTTGCGTTCTTCGAGACCTCTGGGAAATCGGAATAGTGGGAGGGTTGTGCGCACGTAATCCAGGATAACCACACCGTCTGCTATTTACGTGGCAAATGGCCGTCCTAAGTCGGCACCGGTTGCCCATTGGTCTCGTTGGTTTATGCGTGGTCTTTTATGTTGAATGTTTCTATGGTGTGAGTGTTCCTAGTCCCTTTTGCGTCTCTTTCTGTGGGTGTCTGTTCTGTGTTGTTTTTTTTTTTTTTGCATTGGGTGGTTTGAGATGCTGCTGTGGGTGTTGCAACCTAGTGTTGATCCCCTCCTTTCTTCACTCTACAGCTCCACAACGAGTTTCATTCAAATTTCTGTAACGATTACAGAGAACAGTTAGAGGAAATGAGTTCTTCAATAACTTCTGTAAGAGAAGGTCAACGACATCCACATTCAATCTTGACCTGTGACTTATCACTCTAAAGCTGTACACCAAGCTTCATTGAAATATTTATAACATTTACAGAAAAGTCCGGAAAAAAAATTTCCTCAAAGGGCAATAACTCCTGAAAGACAGGTGAACGACAACCACAATAAAAACTAGAAAGGTTTCTTGTTGCGGTTGCAACAAGAGTGTCTTCCTCCTATACAATTTTTGGTTTGGAAATATGAAGGACGTCACATTACATGTATTTATATTATATATTTAAGTTTTCAAATAGCAGTAACATTAAATTTTCAAACCGTTAATTGTTGGTGAGCAACCATTTGATTGGGGGGGGGGGGGGGGGGCAGGAATTCTATTGCCAGCCGGTAAAATTTTTTCAGCAATTTTCTGAGCAGGCCATTTTTTTTCAGCCATTACCAGAGTCGGAGAAAAATTTTCGCCGGATCTTCGGGCCGGATTTAAACAAATTGTCAAATGTTGTGAATGTCTGTGTAAGTTAAACTCCCCGCTGTTACAGAGTATGAGTTAATAACCGTTCCTTCAGATGTCTCTTTGCAATTAGCGAATTTCAGACAGATTGTATGTTTAAATAGAACCTTTTCTAGATTTTTGTGCCTATGCGTATTAGGTCTCTGGTAGATACAGCTATGTGAACAGTTTGTAATTATATTAATTAATTTTTTGACTTTAAATTGTCTAGCACAAAGGGCCAGCAAAAATTTCCATATCATGCAATGTATCCTTACTTTTGCATGGTCCGGGAAAAAAAAAAATTGCCGGCCCTTTGGGCCGGAATATTTTTTTTCATCATTTTTCAGAGCCGGGTTTTTTTTTTTTGCAAATTCTTCCTGCCCCCTTCCCCCATAAAAAAGGCGAGCTCGTAGCTGTAGAACCAATTTTCTTGAGAAGAGAAATGGTAATAACAAGTTACGTTCAATATATATATATATATATACCATGAGGTTCTCGCTGTGCAGGTTCAAATTTGGACCCCCCCCCCCCTTCCCTTTTTTCAAAGTTTATTTTGAATTTTCATCATGGCGACATCGTTCAATATAAACAGAACTGTTTTCGAAAAACGAGGGGAGGGAAGAATGTTGGAGAAATTGTTCATCAATTTGTAAATAAACCAACCGAAAATTATGTTCGAACGTTTGCTAGAATTAGAAATTAAACTCGATGTTCAAAATATAGCTATTGAAGTTTAGAAACAGGTTTGTAGGTTAGAAATCGGAATCAAACTACCACTTTTTGTGTGTAAATTCTGGTTTGTAGCTGATCTCTTCTAAATTAATCAACTGTTTTAAAATCAAATTGTGTATATCGAAATGTATTTATGAAATGCATATTCATCATTGCCGTGAAATCGGAATTTGAAAATCTCAACACTGCTTTTCTCGAGTCGGACTCGGACTACCAATTTTAGTGTGCGCCCGATCTGTTGGCGTGAAGGTGTATCGAAATACCCAACTCAAAATTTCGATGCTCATATCTTTTCAACAGTAAGAGATAGGAAAAATCAGAAAGACTAAATAAGACAGATATATGGATAAAAAAAAATAATATTGAAATTTTTAGGAAACTTCATAAGCTTAATTTTTGTTTACTATTATAAGCAAAAAAGTGTCTTCCTCCTATGAACTTCTGAATTTGGAAATATGAAGGACGGTGAAGGACGTCATCGTAATAAATCGTTACAGTGTGCATCTAGCATTTCATATCTTGCATGGCTGTCGACTTTCAAAAAGAATGGAAATTGTAGATAGCAAAATACGAGATATTTAAGCTTACAAATAGCAAAACATGAAATTTTCGGTCCTTTTGAGTAATTCGACGCTCCCGTCAAATATTTGAATCTACTAAAAACATGATAAAAAAAAATAACAGAGACCAAAAATAAAAAAGACCAATCTAGCTTTTACTCCAAACGTAACGTTGGAGAACTTTCATTGTCCTAGCTTACAGGGTTCTTGAGAAATCGCTGATCCAATTTTCCACGGTTACGAAAACAATAGGTCTTCCGACGGAAGTCGGAAGACCTAATTAGATATGTAAATTTATTGATCACTCTAAAGCTCTACACCAAGTTTCATTCAGATTTCTTCAGGGAGTCAGGAAAACCACCAAATTGAACGTTCTTCAAAGGCCAAAAACTCCTGTAAAAATTTTGTCAACAGCAATGATTAATTATCTCGTCATTCCCAAGCTCCACGTCAATTATCATCCAAATAAACGCATTGGTTACAGTGGAAAGTACGTTTAACTACTGTGCACAGAGCACAAAATCTCCCGCTAAAGTAGATCAACAGCAATATAAGCCCAACCGTAACGGATGTTCTTGTACTGAGAATAGTTGCATCATCGTTACTCCAAAGATTCCAAAAAACATCCAAGAACGATGTCATTTCAACAGTTTTCCTTCAGGATAGAACAACGAATACTATCTTCTTCAAAATGATATAATGTAGAGTAGAATGAAAACTTTTTCGAAAAATCGTCTTTTTCTGCCATTATCACAGGTAAGTGCAAGGTATTTGAGTAAACGGCGCATTCCATGATACCGTAAATTGTTTGAAGAGGTACCTCTGACATCCCTTTAGTGCAACGAATGACTCATTTTTGGAAATTCAATCTTGAACAGAATATAGACTTCGAAAAGACAACCATAATTTTTCTCCATGTTAAACTGCCATGGGGAATAGTTGCATCCGACATTACAGAGTAGTTGCATCATGGTCACGTTGATCCCGCCCACTATGTTGACAGAGCACAACCTTGACCTCTGACCCTGGTGATAAACAGTATTTTTTCGCATGCCATAGTGAACCTTCCCGACAAGTTTGAAAATTCTATAACTAACGGTTTATAGTCTGCATTCTGCCTACCATGTTTAAAAAGAGCACATTAAGATGACCTTGACCTCTACTCCCGATTGTAAAGAGGGTTCTTCCTCCTCATGTAGAGGCACCGCTAACCATCATTAACAAATACCCAGTCAATACCTTTTTTGAACGAAATGAGCCATTTAGGTATCCTTGCAGGATGAATCTTCCAGCTATCACTTCTGGTACGTTTCACTATCTAAGGTAGAGCATCCCTCAGGTCTCAGATGCTCATATTTCCTAAATTACAACGTTTACTATATTTTCCATTCCATAAACTCAAAGCTTATGTTAAACCTGATATACAAACAACAAATAATTCGTGGTTTCATGATTATATCGAGTACTTATGAAGTTTGAACTTTAACATGTATGGGGAAAGTGAGAAAAATCCCTTTTTAGAGGTGATAAAAGGTAACTATAAAAGTTTCTTTTCCGAAAACCAAATTAGTTTAGTAATCTGAACAATACTCTGAAGAGAAAAAAATAGGATATCCAGACAAAAAAATACCAGTTATTCTGACCTGAGGGATACTGTACCAGAGAAGCCGAAAATGTAAAAAGTTTACGCCGGACGGACGGAGGGACAGCCAGACGGCGCGCTATCACAATAGCTCACCTTAGCGAATAAAAAAGGATCGAGCTCGAAGGTCAAGGTCATGGGGTCAAAGATTTAGGTGTCAAATGAAAGGTCTTGTCAAAGGCAATCCACAAGGAAAATATATAAACTGCAGTATCTCATGTAGTTCAAAACTTATTGCCAAAGTTAAAGTTTTTAAATAAAATTTTGAAGTTGAGGTCAGTTATGGAGGTCAAGGACATGGGTAACAAGACATGTTATCCTTAGAACTACTAGTATCTTGTCATAAGAACGGCACGTGTGAAGTATGAACATCACATCTTTATAGATGAAGAAGACATTGCTGATTTGTATTTTTCTAAAAGAAGAACAAACTCCAAGGTCAAGGTCACGGGTTCAAAGATTAAGGTGTCAGATAAAATGTCTTATCACAAACAATATAAATACTAATACCAGTATGAAACATCAAAGCTATATCTTGTTTGGTTCAAAAGTTATGGCCAATAGTAAAGCTTTTGTTAAAATCTGTCATGAAGGTCAAGGTCATGCGATCAAAAGTCATTCAATGGTCTTGTCATAGTAAAGAAGCATATGAAATATCACGCAAGGTCAAGCTGTCGAATGAAAGGTCTTGTCAAATGCAATCCAAATGTGAATTATAAAAGCTTGTTCCCCCCTCGCAACTCTGTTGCGGAGGGGATATAGCATCGCTGTCTTGTGTCTCTCTGTGTGTGTTAGGGAGGGTGAGGGTTTGTTAGTGTGTGTCCGGATTCTTGTGAACAGAATAGAAGACAAAGTTATGATCATAGAAATATCAAACCTTCCACAAATGTTTCCACGGAGAGAGGATAAACCCTATTGATTTTCAGGGTCAATGGTCAAGGTCACTGTGGACTTTGACTTAAAATCCTTGTGAACAGCATAGAGCAATCATCGTATGAATATCAAACCGTCCATAAATGTTCCCCGTGGAAAGGGGATGAACCCTATTGATTTTCAAGGTCAAAGGTCATGGTCATCGGGGACTTCGGCTTAATAAATCATTCTGCCTAGTGATATAGAGCATGCATACAATTGCTTGCATTGACTTTATTCGTATATGGTTCAAAGGTTATGTCCAATTTTTAAGATTTGGACAGACAACCAGACAGACAGGTCAAAAATAATATGCACCAAAAGCTTTTATCCAAGAAATGAAAAAAAAAAAATCCTCTGTGACGGTATCCTTTAAATGTTCAGGAAAAGTATGCAGGGTAGACGAACGGATTGGTACACATACCGACGGACACATACCCCCACCATTTTAGCGGGAGTTCAAAAATACATGTCATTGAACACATTCTGTAAAACAGAACAGGTTCCTAAAAAGTGCCATGACTTCTTGAACTCAATGAAGTTTTTTATGACAATGGATGGTGATCTTTGAAAAATTGAAAATTCAGTTCGGCTTTGTTACAGAATAATGATCTGATATTATTATCTGACTCCCACTTACACATTCTTCTGCAGCAATCAGCTAAAATGTTGTATTTCAATCACAAGAGAGTGCACACATACAGCTGGCATTGTCGAACTGGTTACATCATGTCAAATGTGCTTCAGTCAGCCAATGTTGTTCACTTAAATAATGACTGTCTTACTGTTGGTGTTCATGGGTGCATTATTCTGGTTGGTCACGTGTAAATTCGGAAAATTTGCACATGTCCAACCAGAATTATACACCCATGAACACCAAAAGTTAGACAGTCATTACTTATATTTACATTTATTCTAATTATCAGTCTTTTTTACTTACATGCACATAACAAATTTTGCCTGTAGCAACATGAAATGTATTTTAACGTTGGTAAATTCTCCCTACATTCAAAACTTGAAGGTGACGTCACAATAGCAACCCAAGTTATTGGAATATAATTCTAGTTACCAAATGGGCGTTTAACATGAGAATTCAATAGTAATGTAAATATATATCATTGTATAATCAATTTGTTCAAATTTCTTATATGATGTCATATGTGTTTCAATCAGTTGATGTTGTTCACATGCAAACCACTGTATAATCAAATTCTCAAACTTCCCATATGATCATGATGATGTCATGTGCTTTAATCAGCCAATGTCGTTCAGAGACCATTGTATTATCAATTTCTCAAACTTCCCATATGATCATGATGATGTCATATGTGCTTCAATCAGGCATTGTCGTTAGAGACCATTGTATAATCACTATCACAAACTTCCCATATGATGTCATATGTGCTTTTATCTGCCAATGTTGTATACAGATCATAGTATGATGAATTTGTTAAACTGGTCATATATTCAATTTGCCAAAGTTGTTCATAGACCACGTTACATTCAATTTGTTAAACTGTCCATATGTTGTTATATGTGTTTCAATCAGCCAATGTTGTACACAGACCATGGTATAATCAATTTGTCAAACTGTTAGCAAGTCATGTGTGCTTTATTCTGCCATTATTGTACACAGACCATGGTATAACCATTTTATTAAACAGTTAATATATCATATGTGCTTCAATGACCCGATACTGTACACTGATCGTGGTATAGTCCACCAAACTGGTCATATGTCATGTGTGTTTTAATCAGCAAATGTTATACACAGACTATAAAATAATCAATTTGTCAAACTGGTCATTTGATACCATATATACTTCCATTTGACAATTCATTTAGCTGTTAATATCATATCGTATGTGCTTCAATCAGCCAATGATGTATCATGCCATATTGAAATCTATTTGTTTATCTATTTGTTCAACTGTTCATAAGATGAACAGATGTTTAAATTTGCAAATGTGGTACATGGTAAAATCAATTTGCCAAACTGGTCAAAAGGTGTCATATGTGCTTCTTTCAGCCAATGTTGTACACCGACCATGGTATAATCCATCTGTCAAACTAGTAATGTGATGTCATATGTGCTTCAACCAGCCAATGTTATATACATACCATGGTATAATCAATTTGCCAAACTAGTCATATGAAATCATATGTGTTTTTCTCAGTCAGTTGTATATAATCAAATTCAGATTTTTTTTTCTCCATTCACTGACATAAAGTATGGTGATGCACTTCATGATATCACCTGAGTGTTTTAGTAAATTTTAATTTGTTAATCTAAATTCTGTACAAGCAATACAATGATCTATTTGTTATGTTTACTCTCATTGGTCCAAACAATGATCTTTTTGCCTTGGTCACTCCCATTGGTCCAAACAATACTAGTAATCTTTTTGTTATGGTAACTCCCATTGGTCCAAACAATGACATATTTGTCTTGCTCACTGACACTCTTATTGGTCCAATCAATGATTTGTTAATTTAACTCTCATTGGTCCAAACAATTTCCTAGATACTTCGTTTTATGAGTAGTGTATGAAAAACACATTTCCAACAGAAGGCTTACTGTAACTTTGACCTTGACCTTAGAAGTGTCTTTGACAATTGCTAGGTATTTTGTCTTTGAATATTCAAACCATTAACAAGTTTTCTGTAGGTCCTTTATGTGAAAGTGTCACTACCAGACAAAGGACAAAAACCCATCAAAGGGATGGTTTACTGGAATTATGACCTTGACCTTCAATGTTTCCTTGATAATTATAGCAAAGTCTGCTTAAACTATCCTTCAAAATTATGTGTAGTATACAGACTAATTATTCTGTATTTGTACTTATTTTAGTACAACCAAATTTTAGCTCAAATAAGGCAAATCGACAAATGAATAAGTGTACTTTGCTATTTCCAATATAATCTATAGAGTTGAATAATTTTTCTATAGTCTTGAATTAGCACGATTTAAATGACCCATCTGGTTATCAAAAAGAAGACAATGTTTTTCATTTCATTTTTCTTTATAATTTCAAAACATCTTTACAAATTGAAAGAAAATATTTTAATACACAAGTTATTATAAATAATCGTATAATTCTATATAAATAACAAGAATTCATAAGAGATCATTAACATGTCTGATAAAAGTTCATAATATATAACTAATAATTATGTCATAATTGGTGCTATTGGAGGATTGTGTGATGTTTTGTTACTGATGGAGGATTGTGTGATGTATGTTTACTGATGGAGGATTGTGTGATGCTTTCTTACTGATGGAGGATTGTGTGATGTTTTGTTACTAATGGAGGATTGTGTGATGTTTTCTTACTAATGGAGGATTGTGTGATGTTTTGTTACTGATGGAGGATTGTGTGATGTTTTGTTACTGATGGAGGTTTGTGTGATGATTTTGTTACCAATGGAGGACTGTGTGATGTTTTGTTACTGGTTGAGGATTGTCTTGGTTACTGATGGAGGATTGTGATTTTTTTGTTACTGATGGAAGATTGTGTGATGTCTTGTTACTGATGGACGACTGTTATGTTTTGGTTATTGATGGAGGGTTTTGTAATGGTTGAGGATTTTTGATTTCATTTTTTTGATGGCAAACTAATGGAGGACATTATTATATGATGTTATGTTACTGATTGAGGATTGTGTGGTGTGTAATTGATGGAAGGTAGTTTGATGTCATGAAACTGAGGTAGGATTGTGTGCTGTTTTATTACAGATTGAAGATAGCAATGTTTTAGTAAAGTTTGTGTCATTACACAATTATGTTATTTATTGAATAATATGACATGTTTTGTAACTTAGTAGTAATAACATATTCAGACAAAGTTTCAATGTGCACATGGTAGGTCAAAAGTAATGTTCTACACAATACCTTCATACAAAAAAAAAAAAAAAAAAAATATTATAGTACCTACCAAATTGAAATATTTATACATGTATACGTATTTAAACGGAAAGAATTTAATTATACTTTTCTAAAATCAATTTCTTTCAGAGATTAAAAAAACCCAATGGGATAAAAAAAGTCTCTGAAACTTTCTCATTGCCTTTAATCAATGATGCACTAATAAGAGAACACATTATACAATATAGGCAAAATAACAATGTGGCTTATTTGAGAGTGAATGAACCTCAAAACTTCATCATTTGTTTCAAAGATTGCTTATCAATACTTATTTTTCTTTGATACAAAAACAATTTAAAAATGAAGCTCTCCTATTGAAGACCAAATACACAATACAATATCATTAGAAAATACATTGTAAATGTAACATTATTGAAATTGTGCTGAAGGTAGATTTAAGAATTGTTATCTCTTTGAATCTTTGTATAACTCATTTAAATTATTCAAGAATGTTCTTTTATTTAGGAAGTTGTGATATTACCCTACATGTATATGTGAAACATATGGTATGATTGATATAAATGATGGAGGATAGTGTGATGATGTCATAAATCTGTTGGATAATGTCATGTTAAAGATGGATGATAGTGTTATGTCATGTTACTGATAGTGTGATGATGTCATGTTACTGTTGGAGGATAGTGTGATAATGTCATGTTACTGTTGGGGATAGTGTGATAATGTCATGTTACTGTTGGAGGATAGTGTGATGATGTCATGCTACTGATAGAGGATGGTGTGATGATGTCATGTTCCTGTTTGAGGAGTGTTACATTGTTGTCATGTTACTGCTGGAGGATAGTGTGATGTTACTGTGTGAGGATGGTATGATGATGTGATGTTACTGTGTGAGGATGGTATGTAATGTTACTGTTTGAAGATGGTATGATGATGCAATGTTGCTGTGTGAGGATGGTATGATGATGTCATGTTACTGTGTGAGGATGGTATGATGATGTCATGTTACTGTGTGAGGATGGTATAATGATGTCATGTTACTGTGTGAGGATGATATAATGATGTCATGTTACTGTGTGAGGATGGTATAATGATGTCATGTTACTGTGTGAGGATGATATAATGATGTCATGTTACTGTTTGAGGATGGTATGATGATGCAATGTTGCTGTGTGAGGATGGTATGATGATGTCATGTTACTGTTTGAGGATGGTATGATGATGTCATGTTTCTGTGTGAGGATGGTATGATGATGTTATGTTACTGTTTGTTGATGGTATGATGACATGTTACTGTTTGAGAATTGTATGATGATGTCATGTTTCTGTACGAGGATGGTATGATGATGTCATGTTACTGTGTGAGGTTGGTATAATGATATGTTACTGCGTAAGGATGGTATGATGATGTCATGTTACTGTGTGAGGATGGTATGATGATGTCATGTTACTGTGTGAGGATGGTATGATGATGTCATGTTACTGTGTGAGGATGGTATGATGATGTCATGTTACTGTTTGAGGATGGTATGATGATGTCATGTTACTGTTTGTGGATGATATGATGATGACATGTTACTGTTTGAGGATGGTATGATGTCATGTTTCTGTGTGAGGATGGTATGATAATGACATGTTACTGTTTGAGGATGGTATGATGTCATGTTACTGTGTGAGGATGGTATGATGATGTCATGTTACTGTTTGAGGATGGTATGATGATGTCATGTTACTGTGTGAGAATGGTATGATGATGTCATATTACTGTTTAGGATGGTATGGTGATGTCATGTTACTGTGTGAGGATTGTATGATGATGTCATGTTTCTGTTTGAGGATGGTATGATGATGTTATGTTACTGTGTGAGAGTGGTATGATGATGTCATGTTACTTTTGAGGATGGTATGATGATGTCATGTTACTGTGTGAGGATGATATAATGATGTCATGTTACTGTGTGAGGATGATATAATGATGTCATGTTACTGTGTGAGGATGATATAATGATGTCATGTTACTGTGAGGATGATATGATGGTGTAATGTTACTGTGTGAGGATGGTATGATGATGTCATGTTACTGTGAGGATTGTATGATGATGTCTTGTTACTGTTTGTGGATGGTATAATGATGTCATGTTACTGTGAGGATTGTATGATGATGTCTTGTTACTGTTTGTGGATGGTATAATGATGTCATGTTACTGTGTGAGGATGGTATAATGATGTCATGTTACTGTGTGAGGATGATATAATGATGTCATGTTACTGTGAGGATGATATGATGGTGTAATGTTACTGTGTGAGGATGGTATGATGATGTCATGTTACTGTTTGTGGATGATATGATGATGACATGTTACTGTTTGTGGATGATATGATGATGACATGTTACTGTTTGTGGATGATATGATGATGTCATGTTACTGTTTGTGGATGATATGATGATGACATGTTACTGTTTGAGGATGGTATGATGATGTCATGTTACTGTGTGAGGATGGTATGATGATGACATGTTACTGTTTGTGGATGGTATGATGATCTCATTTTACTGTGTGATGATGGTATAATGTTGTCATGTTACTGTTTAAACTTTAATGATGGTATGATGATGTCTTGTACCTACAGATACTTTTATTGCTTTAAAAAGGATACTAAGCTTAAGAAATGACTTTAGATTAGGTTGATTTTTTATTTATCAATTGTTTAAATTTGCAGATCTGTCTTGCCTAAGGTATTGCACAAAATCAAATTTAATTTAGGGAAAAATATCAAATTATGTTAATAACAAAGAGCATTTAAACCTTTGAAAGTATCAATCAATTTGGTAATGATGGTTCATTTTCCCTATAAATGAAAATAAAATTTTATATAAAATTTCAGTAATTTAAAAATATCTTGAATCAGCATCATAGTTACAGATTGTACAACTGAATCTTGTATCAGATATTTTGGTTTCAGGGGGTCATAATATAAAGAGGAAACCGGAGTGCCAGGAGAAAAACCTCTTCTGACCGTTGGTGGCCACAAACTTAACCTCATAATACCCGTGCCACATTGTAGATGGATTGTAAAGGAATACAGATCAAGAGAGTTCATGTTAAGGGATTTGTCTTTACATATAAATAAAGATTGCATTATATCTGAACAGCAAGTATAATAACAGACAAATTAGTAGACAGATCTGCAACATGACCATTACAGCACAATTTCAATCGATCTATATACAAATTACCTCTTTTAATCTCAATACCATACCAAAATAGGATTAAATCTAAAACCTTTAGGTGTTACAAATTCATATTTGTAGATATTTACATCACTCATTAGTGAACAGACAAGTTCAAACATAAAATGAATACAATTAAGTTATATATATCATAACACCTGCATATAGCAATATTTGCAAAAAATGTTGACATCTTTAAGTACCACAAACCATAATAGCAAGGCTTGTGGTGTGGAATGGAAAAGTTTGGCTTCATGTTACATTAACCTAGTAACAGGACTTGACCTGAGGAAAATAAATTGGAGAGACTATATAGAACAACTAGATGTGAGAGGTCCTGGCAGATTGATTCAGAAACTTGTTTGGCCATGCTTGCTTACATCAGTCTACCACGAGCCACCACAACCAAAAATCTAACCCAAAAATGTCCACCTGAAAAACTAAAAAGAAAAAAAAGGAAAAAGACCCAATGTAATCAAGATTAGTCAAGCAAGTGTTTGAATCAAGCTGTGATAGGACATCACATCTGTGCTGTTCCATGGTCTCTCCAACTTAGATTCCTCTCTGCAAGTACTGTTACCTAGTTATTGTAACATTTACCTCCCTCTCCCAATCCACATCTCCTACAGATAGCAGTTCTGTGGGAGATTTAAGCTGAGGGCTGGACACAGGCTGGATAAAATCCCTAAACTACCTATTCCTCCATGGTTTGAGGAGAATGTACCCTGTTCATCAAGAACAGTACAGGCTGGACGAAAGCTAGATAAATTTCCCCAAAATGTTCATATCGGTCAATTACTGAAAAAGGTACATTAGCCCTCAGCTCTGTTCTTAAATTCAAATGTAGGAGGAAATTATGTTACTGTTTATGGACTTGATAAAAAGAAAGCAATTAATATAAATGCTTTAAATTCTTTGAATACCAAATTATTAGGGAGGACACATCCACTATGGACTATATACTTGCATTTAAAAGATATTGACTTACAACATACTAACTAATAATATCTACCCTTTATGATCTTATAGCTGTATAGTTCCTTCTCACTTAGGTCAGGTCTTCCTAAGGTTCAGGGTTCCATATTTCTTCAAAGTCTGTAGTTATTTCCACAAAACAGTTATTTCTACACAATACAGTTATATCTGAAGCACTACAGTTATTTTCTACACAAGTTATTTCTGCACAACAGATTTGTACACTTGTCTTGTATTAATTTCTCCACAAGTTATTATTTTCTGGCACAATGAACACATCAAATTTCTACAGCACACAACAATATTCCTAGTGTCTACTTCTTCTAGTAGGCTGACTGAATCCTTCCATAGATTTTCTCTCCCTAAGCTTCATCTTTATGCCTGAAACAAAAAATTGTTATTAAATTTTAAGCATATCAAAACTTAAAACGTATTAAAATAACATCAGGAAACTCAGTACACAATTGTATAACCAGATTGCAAAACAGTACCACCAGACAGCCATTCAAGTGGAAAACCTAAGGTCAAAAGTTATGGTACCAAGTAAAAGCTCTGGTCACAGGGAACCTACTTGTGAAATATCAAAGCTGTATTACTTGCAGTGCAGAAAATAGTATGGCCGGTATACAAATAAAAGGAGCTGTTCAGATAAGGGCTTGATTTAGCCCTGAAATCACTCGATTATTTCTCTTACGCTGTCCTTCTATTTCAATTAAAAAATGGTTGAGATTAAAATATAAAGTATAAGAAGATTCCTAGTAGGTATTTTATTTAAATAGTTTTAGTGAAAGATATTATAATAACGGGTTGAAGAGGTAGGGGTACTGATATGAGAAAACGTCAAATATCGAGCAAAAATTCACAAAAAATGCATTAGTTAACACAAATTTGATGTTTATTATACTTCTCTACCTTTTGATGTCAAACTTGGATAAGAAAAAATAACCTTGAGGTTATGATATCAATATAATCGGCAAAAACCGCAATCCGGAAACTGAAAAACGGTTATATTTCGTATTTATCAGCCACATATGTAGCTTTCAGGCGCGAAATACGCACTGTGTAGAAATAGACAACTTTCTCGTTTATTTCCTTCCTAATGATTTAATATTTGATCGGAACACACTCTGAATGGATTGTTACATGATATTAAAAGAAAAAAATGCAATTTTAATTTATTTTACCGCTCTAAAGACTGATTCTAAAATAGTCGTCCATCCCCCCTTTTTTCCGTTTTTCGCCTCTGGGACATTGTTCCCCCCCTCGGTTCAGAACCCCACTTGGTCAGAAAATTTGTTTTATTGATATACACCTTTGGTAACAGTGGAATTCTGAACCGAGGGGGGGAACAATGTTGTAGAAAAACTTTTCCGTTTTCCATTGATTTCTATAGGAAAAACAACTTATTTTGACCCAAAAATCAGTCTTATTTTGAAAAATATATCCAACCTGACAGAAGATTTATATCTGTACCAAGTAACTTCTTATTTTTACCGAAAAAAATTCTCAATTTTTGCATTTTGAAATTTCGACTTTTCAGGGCAGATTTTACGCCTTATCTTAACAGCTCCTTTGTGAGTAAAAGTTCAAAATAAAAGGTTACAGGCTAACTAAGGTAAAGGTTAAGGTCTAAAACATAGTACTGAACTCAAATTTGCTCTTTAGATAAACACATAGCATTTAAGTTGACATAGTCCTATTCAAAAGTCAAATTTAGCTTATCAGAAAAGGATTCCAAACTCAAGGTCACAATGACAGGCTACCAATGATGTCATCCTAACAAAATCTGGCAGTGGGAGAGATGTTGTTGGATATGTGTTGATCCAGCAATTCTACTTCAACCAAAATATTGAACCAAAATGTTGACAAATGAATGGACAGACTACCAGATGTACAGACCACCATTTCCTATAAATCTATATATAGAAAGTCTGCTTTGCAATCTGGCCTGGAAATAGCTCTATTTGGTTTATAAGTGAAGTTGAAATATACAGCTGACAATTCTTCCAAAAACAGAAGAAAAAGTTTTCAATGAAATATTAAAAAAACACTTTGTATTTAGATATAATTTTGTATAACTTAGCATACAAAAATCTGAGCTCCCATTTGAGACCTTTATCTTAAACCTATACATTACTTTAAAACTTTAAAATATCTGTGAAAAATCTAATATCTGATTCTGGGAAAAGTTGTCATTCTTTGCAATCAAAACATGTTTTTGGTCTTAAAACTCAGTATTGTAATAAAATTGTAAATCAGTGATGTCATATCTTCATTTATTGAAATTGAGTTGTGCTGAAATAAATGCAAAATGCACTTTTTTCCCAATTAAATATACGCTACCTTTTTAAAATTCTGAAGTTGTTCTATCTAATTTTTGGATAAGCTTCTTCTAACATCTAGTTCTTGCAATTGCTGAGTCATCTCCAGCCATTACTCTGCAGTCCCTATTGATCCAGCCATACAACCAGTGACAGTAAGCTCAGTGTGTCCTTACTGAGTCCACTCCAGTCATTACTCTGCAGTCCCCTTTGATCCAGCCATACAACCAGTGACAGTAGCTCAGTGTGTCCTTACTGAGCCTACTCCAGCTATTATACTGCAGTCCCCATTGATCCAGCCATACAACCAGTGACAGTCGCTCAGTGTGTCCTTACTGAGCCTACTCCAGTCATTATACTGCAGTCCCCATTGATCCAGCCATACAACCAGCGACAGTGTGTCCTTGCTGAGACTATTCCAGCCATTGCTCTACAATCCCCATTGATCCAGTCATACTACCGGAGACAGTAGCTCAGTGTGTCCTTACTGAGTCCACCCCAGTCATTACTCTGCAGTCCCCATTGATCTAGCCATACAACCAGTCACAGTAGCTCAGTGTGTCCTTACCGAGTCCACTCCAGTCATTACTCCGAGTCCCCATTGATCTAGCCATACAACCAGTGACAGGAGCTCAGTGTGTCCTTACTGAGTCCTCTCCAGCCATTACTCTGCAGTCCCCATTGATCCAGCCATACAACCAGTGACAGTAGCTCAGTGTGTCCTTACTGAGCCTACTCCTATGATAACTGCAGTCCCCATTGATCCAGTCATACAACCAGTGACAGTAGCTCAGTGTGTCCTTGCTGAGACTACTCCTATGATAACTCTTTAGTCCCCATTGATCCAGCCATACAACCAGTGACAGTAGCTCAGTTAAGTCCTTACTGAGTCCAATCAAGCCATTACTCTGCAGTCCCCATTGATCTAGCAATACAGCAAGTGACAGTAGCTCAGTGTGTCCTTACTGAGTCCACTCCAGTCATTACTCTGCAGTCCCCATTGATCCAGCCATACAACCAGTGACAGTAGCTCAGTGTGTTCTTACTGAGCCTTCTCCTATATAACTCTGCAGCCCTCATTGATCCAGCCATACAACCAGTGACAGTAGCTCAGTGTGTCCTAACTGAGCTTTCTTCTAAATAACTTTGCAGTCCCAATTGATCCAGCCATACAACCAGTGACAGTAGCTCAGTGTGTCCTTACTTAGCCTACTCCTGTCATTATTCTACAGTCCCTATTGATCCAGCCATACAACTAGTGACAGTAGCTCAGTGTGTCCTTACTGAGTCCACTCCAGTCATTACTCTGCAGTCCCCATTGATCCAGCCATACAACCAGTGACAGTAGCTCAGTGTGTCCTTACTGAGTCCACTCCAGTCATTACTCTGCGGTCCCCAATTGATCCAGCCATACAACCAGTGACAGTACCTCAGTGTGTCCTTACTGAGTCAACTCCAGCCATTACTCTGCAGTCCCCATTGATCCAGCCATACAACCAGTGACAGTAGCTCAGTGTGTCCTTACTGAGCCTTCTCCTATATAACTCTGCAGTCCCCATTGATCCAGCCATACAACCAGTGACAGTAGCTCAGTGTGTCCTTACTGAGCCTACTCCTATGATAACTGCAGTCCCCACTGATCCAGCCATACAACCAGTCACAGTAGCTCAGTGTGTCCTTACTGAGTCCATTCCAGCCATTATTCTGCAGTCCCCAGTAGCTCAGTGTGTCCTTACTGAGCCTACTCCTATATAACTCTGCAGTCCCCATTGATCCAGCCATACAACCAGAGACAGTAGCTCAGTGTGTCCTTACTGAGACTACTCCTATGAAAACTTTGCAGTCTCCATTGATCCAACCATACAACCAGTGACAGTGGCTCAGTGTGTCCTTACTGAGCCTACTCCTGTCATTATTCTACAGTCCCCATTGATCCAGCCATACAACCAGTGACAGTAGCTCAGTGTGTCCTTACTGAGTCCACTCCAGTCATTACTCTGCAGTCCCCATTGATCCAGCCATACAACCAGTGACAGTAGCTCAGTGTGTCCTTACTGAGTCCACTCCAGTCATTACTCTGCAGTCCCCATTGATCCAGCCATACAACCAGTGACAGTAGCTCAGTGTGTCCTTACTGAGTCCACTCCAGTCATTACTCTGCAGTCCCCATTGATCCAGCCATACAACCAGTGACAGTAGCTCAGTGTGTCCTTACTTAGCCTACTCCTGTCATTATTCTACAGTCCCTATTGATCCAGCCATACAACTAGTGACAGTAGCTCAGTGTGTCCTTACTGAGTCCACTCCAGTCATTACTCTGCAGTCCCCATTGATCCAGCCATACAACCAGTGACAGTAGCTCAGTGTGTCCTTACTGAGTCCACTCCAGTCATTACTCTGCAGTCCCAATTGATCCAGCCATACAACCAGTGACAGTACCTCAGTGTGTCCTTACTGAGTCAACTCCAGCCATTACTCTGCAGTCCCCATTGATCCAGCCATACAACCAGTGACAGTAGCTCAGTGTGTTCTTACTGAGCCTTCTCCTATATAACTCTGCAGCCCTCATTGATCCAGCCATACAACCAGTGACAGTAGCTCAGTGTGTCCTAACTGAGCCTTCTCCTATATAACTCTGCAGCCCTCATTGATCCAGCCATACAACCAGTGACAGTAGCTCAGTGTGTCCTAACTGAGCTTTCTTTTAAATAACTCTGCAGTCCCAATTGATCCAGCCATACAACCAGTGACAGTAGCTCAGTGTGTCCTTACTTAGCCTACTCCTGTCATTATTCTACAGTCCCTATTGATCCAGCCATACAACTAGTGACAGTAGCTCAGTGTGTCCTTACTGAGTCCACTCCAGTCATTACTCTGCAGTCCCCATTGATCCAGCCATACAACCAGTGACAGTAGCTCAGTGTGTCCTTACCGAGTCCACTCCAGTCATTACTCTGCAGTCCCCAATTGATCCAGCCATACAACCAGTGACAGTACCTCAGTGTGTCCTTACTGAGTCAACTCCAGCCATTACTCTGCAGTCCCCATTGATCCAGCCATACAACCAGTGACAGTAGCTCAGTGTGTCCTTACTGAGCCTTCTCCTATATAACTCTGCAGTCCCCATTGATCCAGCCATACAACCAGTGACAGTAGCTCAGTGTGTCCTTACTGAGCCTACTCCTATGATAACTGCAGTCCCCACTGATCCAGCCATACAACCAGTCACAGTAGCTCAGTGTGTCCTTACTGAGTCCATTCCAGCCATTATTCTGCAGTCCCCAGTAGCTCAGTGTGTCCTTACTGAGCCTACTCCTATATAACTCTGCAGTCCCCATTGATCCAGCCATACAACCAGAGACAGTAGCTCAGTGTGTCCTTACTGAGACTACTCCTATGAAAACTTTGCAGTCTCCATTGATCCAACCATACAACCAGTGACAGTGGCTCAGTGTGTCCTTACTGAGCCTACTCCTGTCATTATTCTACAGTCCCCATTGATCCAGCCATACAACCAGTGACAGTAGCTCAGTGTGTCCTTACTGAGTCCACTCCAGTCATTACTCCGAAGTCCCCATTGATCCAGCCATACAACCAGTGACAGTAGCTCAGTGTGTCCTTACTGAGTCCACTCCAGTCATTACTCCGAAGTCCCCATTGATCCAGCCATACAACCAGTGACAGTAGCTCAGTGTGTCCTTACTGAGTCCACTCCAGTCATTACTCTGCAGTCCCCATTGATCCAGCCATACAACCAGTGACAGTAGCTCAGTGTGTCCTTACTTAGCCTACTCCTGTCATTATTCTACAGTCCCTATTGATCCAGCCATACAACTAGTGACAGTAGCTCAGTGTGTCCTTACTGAGTCCACTCCAGTCATTACTCTGCAGTCCCCATTGATCCAGCCATACAACCAGTGACAGTAGCTCAGTGTGTCCTTACTGAGTCCACTCCAGTCATTACTCTGCAGTCCCCAATTGATCCAGCCATACAACCAGTGACAGTACCTCAGTGTGTCCTTACTGAGTCAACTCCAGCCATTACTCTGCAGTCCCCATTGATCCAGCCATACAACCAGTGACAGTAGCTCAGTGTGTCCTTACTGAGCCTTCTCCTATATAACTCTGCAGTCCCCATTGATCCAGCCATACAACCAGTGACAGTAGCTCAGTGTGTCCTTACTGAGCCTACTCCTATGATAACTGCAGTCCCCACTGATCCAGCCATACAACCAGTCACAGTAGCTCAGTGTGTCCTTACTGAGTCCACTCCAGCCATTATTCTGCAGTCCCCAGTAGCTCAATGTGTCCTTACTGAGCCTACTCCTATATAACTCTGCAGTCCCCATTGATCCAGCCATACAACCAGAGACAGTAGCTCAGTGTGTCCTTACTGAGACTACTCCTATGAAAACTTTGCAGTCTCCATTGATCCAACCATACAACCAGTGACAGTGGCTCAGTGTGTCCTTACTGAGCCTACTCCTGTCATTATTCTACAGTCCCCATTGATCCAGCCATACAACCAGTGACAGTAGCTCAGTGTGTCCTTACTGAGTCCACTCCAGTCATTACTCCGAAGTCCCCATTGATCCAGCCATACAACCAGTGACAGTAGCTCAGTGTGTCCTTACTGAGTCCACTCCAGTCATTACTCCGAAGTCCCCATTGATCCAGCCATACAACCAGTGACAGTAGCTCAGTGTGTCCTTACTGAGTCCACTCCAGTCATTACTCTGCAGTCCCCATTGATCCAGCCATACAACCAGTGACAGTAGCTCAGTGTGTCCTTACTGAGCCTTCTCCTATATAACTCTGCAGTCCCCATTGATCCAGCCATACAACCAGTGAGAGTAGCTCAGTGTGTCCTTACTGAGCCTACTCCTATGATAACTGCAGTCCCCACTGATCCAGCCATACAACCAGTCACAGTAGCTCAGTGTGTCCTTACTGAGTCCACTCCAGCCATTATTCTGCAGTCCCCAGTAGCTCAGTGTGTCCTTACTGAGCCTACTCCTATATAACTCTGCAGTCCCCATTGATCCAGCCATACAACCAGAGACAGTAGCTCAGTGTGTCCTTACTGAGACTACTCCTATGAAAACTTTGCAGTCTCCATTGATCCAACCATACAACCAGTGACAGTGGCTCAGTGTGTCCTTACTGAGCCTACTCCTGTCATTATTCTACAGTCCCCATTGATCCAGCCATACAACCAGTGACAGTAGCTCAGTGTGTCCTTACTGAGTCCACTCCAGTCATTACTCCGAAGTCCCCATTGATCCAGCCATACAACCAGTGACAGTAGCTCAGTGTGTCCTTACTGAGTCCACTCCAGTCATTACTCCGAAGTCCCCATTGATCCAGCCATACAACCAGTGACAGTAGCTCAGTGTGTCCTTACTGAGTCCACTCCAGTCATTACTCTGCAGTCCCCATTGATCCAGCCATACAACCAGTGACAGTAGCTCAGTGTGTCCTTACCCAGTCCACTCCAGTCATTACTCTGCAGTCCCCATTGATCCAGCCATACAACCAGTGACAGTAGCTCAGTGTGTCCTTGCTTGGTCAACTCCAGCCTTTACTCTGCAGTCCCCCTTGATCCAGCCATACAAGCAGTGACAGTAGCTCAGTGTGTCCTTACTGAGACTACTCCAGTTATTATACTGCAGTCCCAGCCATACAACCATTGAATCTAGCTCAGTGTGCCCTTTACTTTTCTGATGACTGTATACTGTGGTTCCTCACTGTATTAAATGCAAATCTGAGTCCTAAAACAGAAATCAATCTGTATTTATAATATAAATATACCTTTATGATATGAAATAATAAAACGCCACTAAAGATGGTATGGCCAGACTGCGAAGTAAGTTTTTGTCACTAACTGGGTCAAGGTCAATAGGTCAAATAATACGGCATAAATTGAAAGGTTTCTACTGTATACAGTTCCATAGATTTTGCTTAAACCAGAAACTTTAACCAAAAATTTTAACTAGGTCAAACTCCAAGTTCAAGGTCACTAGGTCAAATGTTACTGCATTAATTGAAAGATCTTGTCATGGGCAACCTATATGTACAATATAAAGTTTCTACTGCATACAGTTCCATAGATTTTGCCTCAACCAGAAACTTTAAACAAAATCTTTAACTAGGTCAAAGTCCAAGGTCAAGGTCACTGGGTCAAATGTAACGGCATAAATTGAAAGGTCTTGTCATGGGGCAACCTACATGTATAATATAATGTTTCTACTGAATATGGTTCCTCAGATTTTGCCTCAACCAGAAACTTTAAACAACATCTTTAACTAGGTCAAAGTCAAAGGTCAAGGTCACTAGGTCAAATGTTACGGCATAAATTGAAAGGTCTTGTCATGGGCAACTTTCATGTATAATATAAAGTTTCTACTGCATACAGTTCCTCAGATTTTGCCTCAACCAGAAACTTTAACCAAAATGTTGACGACAGATGGAGGGACGGACATCGTCAATCTATAGACCGGAATTGCTTTGCAATCCGGCCAACAAAAACACTGTACTAGTAGAGTTTAGTATGAAAAGAATTTGTTGTTGATCAACTTTATTAGACTGAGGAGGGTAAAATAGACGTATTGTAAATGATTCTACAATAAAACACCGCTAAAGACGGTATGGCCGGATTGCAAAGTAAGTTTTTGTCACCAACTGGGTAAAGGTCACTAAGTCAAATATTACAGCATACATTGAGAGGTCTTGTCAGAGGCAACCTACATGTATAATATAAAGTTTCTACTGTATACAGTTCCTTAGATTTTGCTTAAACCAGGAACTTTAACCAAAGTCTTTAACTAGGTCAAAGTCACTAGGTCCAATGTTACGGCATAAATTGAAAGGTCTCGTCATGGGCAACCTAAATGTATAATATAAGGTTTCTACTGCATACAGTTCCTTTGATTTTGCTTAAACCAAGAACTTTAACCAAAATCTTTAACTAGGACTAAGTTCAAGGTCAAGGTCACTGGGTCAAATGTTACAGCATAAATTGAAAGGTCTCATCATGGGCAACCTAAATGTATAATATAAAGTTTCTACTGCATACAGTTCCTTAGATTTTGCTTAAACCAGGAATATTAACCAAAATCTTTAACTAGGTCAAAGTCCAAGGTCAAGGTCACTAGGTCCAATGTTACAGCATAAATTGAAAGGTCTCGTCATGGGCAACCTAAATATATAATATAAGGTTTCTACTGCATACAGTTCCTTAGATTTTGCTTAAACCAGAAACTTTAACCAAAATCTTTAACTAGGTCAAAGTCCAAGGTCAAGGTCACTAGGTCCAATGTTACGGCATAAATTGAAAGGTCTCATCATGGGCAACCTAAATGTATAATATAAGGTTTCTACTGCATACAGTTCCTTAGATTTTGCTTAAACCAGAAACTTTAACCAAATTCTTTAACTAGGTCAAAGTCCAAGGTCAAGGTCACTAGGTCCAATGTTACGGCATAAATTGAAAGGTCTTGTCATGGGCAACCTATATGTATAATATAAAGTTTCTACTGCATACAGTTCCTTAGATTTTGCTTAAACCAGGAACTTTAACCAAAATCTTTAACTAGGTCAAAGTCCAAGGTCAAGGTCACTAGGTCAAATGTTACGGCATAAATTGAAAGGTCTTGTCATGGGCAACCTTCATGTATTATATAAAGTTTCTACTGCATATAGTTCCTTAGATTTTGCTTCAACCAGAAACTTTAACCAAAATGTTGACGGCAGACGGACAGACGGACATCGTCAATCTATAGACCGGAATTGCTTTGCAATCCGGCCAAAAATGGGGAAGGGGGCCCCGGCCTTCATGTACCTTAATTTTTTTTATTTGCTCATCAAGATCATAGAGATATAATAACAAATACATATAGCTGTTTTCACCTCTTCAATTTTTCTTACCCCAGAAGCTATTACAAATGACATTCAAATTCAAGAGCAAGGTTCTCAAGCTACAAGACATATAGAATTTCACGCTCCCACAAAATCACCTGTATTTATAAGTTACAGAGGAGAAGTGTGTAAAGGTTGGCACAAAGAGACTGTCAGAAATCTATAGTATATAGAACATATTCACTTTTAAAGGGGGATTATAAAATGAATATTGCTTAAATACCTAACATACGGCTGGTCTCATTGTCCTTGATGATAAGGTGTCTGTCTACATCTATGTCGTAACTCTGTACCACTGCATCTTCTGAAACAATAAAGAATCTTAATTTAAACTCTTCATTATTTTCAAAGATTTATGACAATGACTTTCATTATTAAGTTGAATCCGATTTGATGGTTGGTGTGACATTGAACAAGAATTCACAGTAGCATAGGATTTCAAGCCACCACAAAACACATGTATTTATGAAGTGTTATAGTGATGTTAATTAAGGCAAAATTTATGATAGGGCGTACCGATTTTTGATCTAGAAAGTCACTTATTTAATGAATATTGCCTAAGTACCTTAATTATGCAACTTGTCTCATTGTCCTTTATAATAGATCTTCTCTGGTCTCCTTCTCCTACATACATAATTAGTTTTCCTTTCTCTGTATCTCTGTCATAATTCTGTACCATTTCATCTTCTGAAAAGTAAATAAACCAAACTAAATCTTCGTAAAACATAGAATCTTATCTCCTTTTAAACTCTTCATCAGTGCTCCAATTAGAATTCAAGATTTGGTTGCCAAAAAATGACCTTGTTTAAATTTTGGTCGCCATTTCCAAAATTTGGTCGCAATAAGCAAATTTTTGGTCGCTACTTGTGTATGTTTGACTTTCCAGAAACAAAAATCTGTATTTTTTCATAAATAACAAACTTTTGAAGTCTACAGTATACAGGGGAAGCCTTGCTAGAAAACACTTTGACGTAATCAATTTCATCCCTACATTGGCAGGACTCGCGCTAGCTATCTTTCACCAGTAGCAAAAGAAGTTTTAAAACGAAGAAAGAAAATTGTCTTACATGTACTTTCAAATCAGACATTCTAAAGTGTATACGTGTATGAAGCCATTCATTGTACGTTGAAAACAACTGCATTCATCGCTAAATAGATAACTGCATGGTTTAAAGCGTTGCGCAAGGGTAGACGTTGCCGGGGTATGTTACCGGGGTAGACATCGTTTATCAGTGTATGACTACGTACATGTGTCAGTAGTAGGCCTCTGTTAGCTCGTATATTTTATCAATTTTATAAAAACTGATTTTTACTTCACCGATGCAAATCTGTAACTCATGTGCATCTGAAAGATTTGTTTTAATTATCATAAATTGTCGAAAAAGAATAAATGTGCATTTCTGAGAAAAAAAGTTTCTAATTTAAGACTGACAAACGCCCCTATTCCTGTCCACGTAGTTTACCCCTATAGTATTAGACAGTCCTTTAGAAGATCGAAGGTTAGCAGAAAAACTGAATATGACTGAGTAGTTTTTACCGACCAAAAACCGGTTACCCACCCGTAGTCTCTCCTTTACTATGTATTTATTTGTTTGTTTGTGTAATACGTACCCGCACAGTGTATTGGGGTTAAAATTTAAATTAATTTGTATACATCAGTACAAAATTTGTTTAACTCTGTGCCTGATTTAGTTAATGGTCGCGATTTTACCAGTTCATTTAAATTTAAAGGTCACAAAACCAAATTTTCAGTCGCAAATGCGACCAATTTTGTCGCAACTTGGAGCACTGTTCATTATCTTCCAATATCTTCAAATATTCAAATATATGACACCGACTTGTATTTCTAAGTTAATTTATTTAATCCATATAGTGTAATCTGATTTCTTGGTTGGTATGACCTTGAAAAAGTGTTTAAGAGATAGTGAAGTTAGACAGCAATCATAATTATAAGGCATATTAACAATTACTTAGAGTGTATTAAATAAATAATTGCCTAAATACCTTAATAAAACTTGTCACATTGTCCTTTATAACATATCTTCACTGGTTTCTGGATCCTACATACATCATTCGAGTACTTTTCTTTGCATCTCTGTCACAATTCTGTACCACTTCATCTTCTGAAAAATACAGTAACCAAAATAAATCTTAGAATCAGAGTAGAATCTTCATATCTCCTTTTAAACTCTAACATCTACAAAAATTTAAGAACTGATGTTCATTTCTAAACATCTCTATTAACCTAGAGTTTGATATAATCTGTTTATATGTATGACCTTGAACTTTGACCTTGATCCATAATTGACAGTATAATACGGTTGTATTTGATTTTTTAAATTAAATATTGACAAATAAGATTTTTTCATATGCAAATGAACATTCAAAATAAATGAATTATACATTTTCAAAGTGAATAGAACAAACCTTGAACATTGATGAAGTCCTTTTGTCCCCGATCCTTGATTTAACGCTGATCTGAATGCCGATGATGACGTTAAGTTGGCCATTCTGTGTTGTATCCATGAATGTTAACTTCTGTCTTCCTGCCTTGATATTCATGCCTCATTTGATCTTGTGACTGGTCAATTTTTGTCTTTCTTCGTTGATTTACAAACACCAATTAGTCTAATGAAATGTTAACTTCTGCCTTGATATACATGATGCATTATTTAATCTTTGAATCTTTTCTGAAAGTTTTCTGTCCTTGTTGACAAGATCCTCTCTTTTAAAATTCTGTTTTCATTATTTGTCTTTTTTCAAATCTTATTACATCCTTTCATAAATTACTATCTATAATTCCATGGATTATAATATTACATAAGGAACAATGTTTTGTCTTTTAAGCTTCTACATCACACTTGCAGAATCACATTTGGACCGGGGAACATTCAACATCATCAGCTTTCTTATACACTGCAGGTTAATTAAGGATGTTAACCCAGAACCAGGACATGCAGGAAATAGGAAGTAGGATAGTGCAGTGCTAGGGAAGGGTGAGGGAACGTGCAAAGGTTAACATGCAGAGTTAGATAGTGGGAGATCGCAATGTATAATAGACTGACAATGTGAATTGGACGTCAGCAAACACAGCTGTTGGAAGGCTAATACTATGGACACTGGTATACACCCTGAAGTTTCCATCAGTTTGTTACACATACATCTTGTCCTCAGATAGGCTGGTTGGTAATACACAGAACACAGAATTTGCTGGAGATGTTTCCCATTTACATCTGTACGTGCATATTCAGGGTATTATTGGAGCAGCAATGTTTCTTACAAATATCTTCATTTTATATCCTTCCACCAATTATGGACATCAGTTTTTGTACAGGGCTGGATCCCTTTACTTCTTCATAGCTCAGCTTCCCTCCATTTTCACCTGATAAATGTGATCATAAAATGTATTTATTCATCTACTTAATCATCAGAGGATAATGGAAACTTAATTGGTGCTTTAATTGTTTCATACATAGGAGTAAAGCAGATGCATCATTTATATTACAATCAATTTATATAAGATGTGTTTTCTTGAAATTCTAGGAGTGAAATATCAAATCCCTTACCCCAATACAGTTTAACAGATAATTAGCTGATTTCAACTCTTTAATGTGGGTCAAAGTTCAAGGCAAAGGTCTCAAGTGAAGGGTATGTCATAAGGAATCTTCAATTGAAACATAAAAGTCTAACTACTCATGGTTCAAGAGATATCGTCCAGTTTTAAGTTTTTGAAAATCAAATTCAAGGAATTGCGGTTCCCCCGCTTTTGGGTTTTTGTCTTTAGAAAAATGCATACAGACCCCTCCCCTTTCTTAAGTTTTCTTAATATAACTTATGTATCATCGAAATTCTAAATATCAAAGATTAAACTCCAGGAAAAGGTCAAAAGGTCCAAACTTTTGTTTTGTTACCAAAGGAAAGAGCTTGTGAAAAGGAATGCACATGTGAAATATGAAATATGAGTCAACCTCCAAGGAGGAGGTCACAAGGTTAGAATGTTGTTAGCAAGAGAAAGGTCCTTTCACAAGAAAAACACTAATAATAATAGTAAAATGAAAGTCTTATCACTTTCCATTCAAAAGTTATGGTCAAGGTTAAAGTTTTTGAAAAGTAGGGAAAAATTCCAAGGTCAAGGTCACAAGGTCAAAAGTTTTGGTATCCATGGAAAGGTCTTGTCACAAGGAATACACATGTGTAATATGAAAGCCTTATCACCTTCCATTCAAAAGTTATGGTCAAGGTTAAAGTTTTTAATACGCTTTTAAAAAATGCATCAAAGATGCAAAGTGCCGAGTTGCAAAACTTGAATGTAAGTATGAATATTCAGACTTAAAATATACATGAATTGTATACATATATGGTCTCGACAGATGGGAGACATTACTTGAATGTTTCAGGTTGATGCACATTCATATATAATCCAGAAACCATTTTCAATTATCCGAGTCCTACGAATTTGACCTTTGATCTTTCGATCCCAAAATAAATAGGAGTCATCCTTGATTCATGGGAAACATTTCTGGCAAGTTTCAAGATCATATGTGCAATACATGCTCAAATATGGTCCAGAAACCAATTTCAATCATCTGAATCCTAAGACCTTGACCTTTTGACCTCAAAATCAATAGGGGTAACCCTTGATTCATGGGAAACATTTCTGGCAGGTTTCATAATAATAGGTGCAATACATGCTCTAATATGGTCCGGAAACCAATTTCAATCATCTGAGTCCAGTGACCTTGACCTTTGGACTCCAAAATCATCAGGGGTCATCCTTCACTCATGGGGAGTAAGTGTATGAAGTTTCATTGCTCTAGCATGTATCGTACTTGACTTATGGTCTGGAAACCAATTTCAATCACCTGAGTCCTGTGACCTTGACCTTTGACCCCAATATCAAAAGGGTCATCCTTCACTCATGGGGAGTAGCATGTATCATACTTGACTTATGGTCTGGAAACCAATTTCAATCATCTGAGTCCTGTGACCTTGACCTTTGAGCTATTGACACCAAAATCAAAAGGGGTCATCCTTGACTCATGGGAAGTGTATGAAGTTACATTGCTCTAGCATGTATCGTCCTTGACTTGTGGTCTGGAAACCAATTGCAATCATCTGAGTCCTGTGACCTTGACCTTTTGACCCCAAAATCAATAGGGGTCATCCCTGACTCCTTGGGGAGTAAGTGGCTATAGCATGTATTGTACTTGACTTATGGTCTGGAAACCAATTTCAATCATCCGAGTCCTGTGACCTTGACCTTTTGACCCCCATATCAATAGGTGTCATCCTTGACTCATGGGGAGTAAGTGTATGAAGTTTCATTAAACTAGCATGTATCGTACATGATTTATAGTCCGGAAACCAATTGTTGATGCCCGCCCGCCTGTCTCGCATCAAATTAAGAGCCGAGTTTTGCAACATGGCTAAAAAGTAGGTCAGACTCCAATGTCAAGGTCACAAGTTCAAAAATTTTGGTATTCATGGAAAGGTCTTGTCACAAGGAATACACAAGTGTAATATGAAAGCCCTATCACTTTCCATTCAAAAATTATGGTCAAGGTTAAAGTTTTTAAAAAGTAGGTCAAACTCCAATATAAAACTCACAAAGTCAAAAATTTTGGTATCCATGGAAAGGTCTTATCACAAGGAATACACATGTTAAATATCACAGACCTATCACTTACCATTCAAAAGGAATGGACAAGGTTAAAGTGACTGACGGACAGACGAACAAGTTTTAATGTCCCTGCGCTTTAAGTATATGAATGGTACTGTCATATGGAATCTACTTTGTGATAAATGTATATGGAAGCCGATCCCAACAGTTTAAGAGATATAGCCATGCAAGGTCAATATCTTTTTTAAAGTAGGTCAAACTTCAAGATCATGTTTACTAGTTCAAAGGTCAAGAAAATGAGAAAACAATTGTAAGCAATGAATTGCAACATGCCCCAAAATTGGTAGGAAAACATTGAATCTGATGCCTCTGGGAGTGTTAAAACGCATGAACTTCAATGTTTTGCATCATAAGAAATTGTAAGCTAAAGCTCTTATAAGGAAACTAAGATGAATCATAAAATACAATGATATAGATCACATACCTAGATACGAGGTGACAGGGCTGTTTGGGCTGATGTCCATTTCTGACTTGCTGGCTTGGCTGGATGACATAGTCCTTTTTCCACCATATAGATCCACATTCTTGACTGATGTGGATACATTTGACACTTCTTTCCTGTAAAACACAAGTTAAAATACATCATACTGAATTAACCAATGCACTGTTCTTTTAATTTAATAATTATTATTAGAATTACAAACCATACATTCACAAATAGAAAAGTCCATTCCAAAAAATTAAGCAATTCTTCGAACAATGGCAATTTCATACCATAATATAATAATAATTTCCCGACACAAACTTAGTGTTACATACCTAGTGTCAAGCTGACGTCCGGCTGCTTATTAACTGAATGGCTCGGTATTTTAACATCACATTCATATTACAGGCTTGAAGATCATTAGACACTACCATATTCTCAGGAGTGCTTATGTCCATTTCTGGCTGGCTTTCTTGGAAAGATAGCTGGCATTCTGATGCAGTCTAACCCATAATCTTAGGCTTGTGGATTAGATATGTGCCTTCCCTGTTTCTGTAAATAAGAAATCAATTAACACTTAAATTAATAAAGGCAACACGAACGTAGCATCCCCTCGTAATTGCATGTTCTATGCATCAGCAAAAGGATCTTAAAATAAAGTTTACTGTCATCTTATCCTTGAACCCTTGACCTTAAAAAATAAGAGGGTTCATCCTCTCCCTAGGGGATCTTTTGTGAAAGGTTTAGTGATCTTGTGATGATTGCTATATGCCTTCTATGCTGTTCACAAGAATTTTAAAAGCAAGTCCACTGTGACCTTGACCTTTAACCCTTGACATTGATAATCAACAGGATTCATCCTCTCCCTATGGTGAGCATTTGTGGAAGGTTTGATATTTCTATGATGATTAATGTCTTGTATGCTGTTCACAAGAATTTTAAACCTAAGTCCACAGTGACCTTGACCTTTCTTTGACATTAAGAATCAATAGGGTTCATCCTCTCCCCATGGGTAATATTTGTGGAAGGTTTAACATGTTTGCCGATTCCTGTGCCTTCTATGCTGTTCACAAGAAAATCCGGACATGCGCACCTACCCTCACACACGACGCACCGCAGCAATGCTTAGTAATATCCCCTCCACAACTCAGGGGATAAATATTACTACATGCAATAGTCCATTTTCCAGAAAATATTTAAGACCGTTTTAAACCTTCATATTATATGTACAGACACCAGACATCACATCATTTGGCAAAATTTTCAATTGTGACGTCACATCTGATCACAATGTCTTGAAGCACCTTGATAAGTTGTCATGCTTTCGATTTTGACGTCACAATGAAAATATCGCCAAATTTTGTGATGACTGGTGTCTGTCCGCCTTATGAATCTATTGGAAAATCATCTATTGGAAATAATCTAAATTGCATATATTAATTTTAATCTTGTGCGATTAATGGAAATAATCTAAGAAATTTTCCTACAGGTATCACAAAATTAAATTTCAAGTTGATGTATGAGCTATCTCACTCTGTAGCCAATCAAAATACTGTGGAATCATTATATTTTTAGGGGGCTCATTTTTGTGGTTTTCGTGGATAGCTGCATCCACAAATGTTCATCCCCAACAAATTACGGTACATTAAGCAAGAAATTGGAGCAATTTTTAATGACAAAAAAGTATGCATATTTTACAAGAGATTGATGTATAAACACCTTCCACTAACATGGACACATACGTTAATTGCTTTTAATTGCAATGTTTGTCTACACTGTTTTTACAAATGTTTGTTACAGGCCAACTTTGCCAGCCCGCTTTTAATTAGGTCACATTTCAGCAACAAATAGTAGCGAGTGGTAATAAGCCAGTTGGCACAGAGGGGCTTAATTCAAGGCGACATCCACAAAATTATGTCCCTTCGGAAATACTGAATCTCACAAATCCATGAAAATTGGGCCCCACCAAAATAAATCATTTCACAGTATCACATTTGTTAAATCTGCTTTAGAATTGAAAGAAATTCACTAAAACTATTACATACATACCCATTAACAAGGAGCCTTGGTCTGCTGATTTAAAGTCTCAGGTTTTATGTTCCTCTTGGCTGGAGTTTATTGCCCACATGTTGGCTTGGTTGACTGGCCTTTCAGCTTTCAGGCCTGGCCTCCTTTCCACCGCATCCACATTTTCTAGCTTGTGGATACATTTGATACGTATCTTCTTCACTGTTAAAGAACAATAAAATCATCTTTGATTGCTGATGCTTTAAATTACAATGGTATCTTACATTTAGAGTATCAAATTAATTTTTCAAGCGGTGTATAAATTTTCATTACAAGGCTCAGTCAATCTTTCGTACATTAGACATGAGCTACAATCATATTACTATGCACACACATATAAACTATACGTTCTTGTATCATTACCCTCTGTGACCTTGACCTCTGACCTTTACATCATGAAATTCAAGTCTGACGTTTCAAGTGTCCAGACTGATACCCATACTGCTGTGACAAACCCATGCTTACACATCCAGTTCCACCCAACTACTGTAAACATGGACATTTTTGCGTAGAGGCAATTTCCACACTTCTCAATTATTGCAAAAATAAGCCCCACCTGAAAGTTCCAACCAATATAAAAGACTGTTTCAATTACAGTTATATCACAAAAATTTTCCCCAGCGAAAATAATCATGTTTACTGTACACATGATGGCGTAGGAGGAAATTTGTGCAAGTAGATAATAAGAGTGTACATACCAAATGAGCGAGTTATTTCGTTATCTTCCGACATCCACATCTGGCTTGCTAACTGGACTGAATGTTGGCTGGATGGCTGGGTGTTTGCAGTCAATTTGATGTTATGGTGGATGTTTTAAATGCTTTCCCTGAAAATAACAGAATAAAGACTACTCTAAAAACAAATGAAATTATACAGAAGTAATTCCATTAATGAAGAACACTTTCATTCACTCTAGCTCATTCTCTGACAAGATGTCTGAGATATACTTTTTAAGTCACACTACATTTTACTGTTTTACACCACTTTCAGGATGTAATAAGGTGGGAATACATACTGTGCATCAAAGAGGTGTCCATGCTGTTATGTCGTCTCTGCCTCGGTCGTCCCTGCCTTTGTGACCAGTGTCCTCCCTGCCTCTGTGACCAATGTCTTCTCTGCCTCTGTGACCAATGTCTTCTCTGCCTCCCTGCCTCTGTGACCGTTGTCTTCTTCCCCTCTGTGACCAATGTCTTCTCTACCTTACTGACAATAGTTAACTTGATACTGAACAAGTTTCTCATAATAAGGGCAAGTTAAACCTAAATAATCAAATGTAAGGAATTGTGGTCTCCCACTTTTCGGTGTTTGTCTTTACAGATCCCCCCCCCCCCTCCCTAAGTTTTTATAATATATCTATACATATCTAATCATAATACTAGATCTTAACACTATGATCAAACTTCAAGGTGAAGGTCAAACGTTTTGGTATAAAGGTAAGGTCTTTTTAACAGAGATTTTACAGGTGAATATGAAGCCCTATCAATTACTCAAAAGTTATGGTCAAGGTTTAAGTGTTTTTAATTTTCAAAGGAAATTAAAGTCAAACTCTAAGGTCAAGGTCACAAGGTTCAAAAACTGATATCTACAGATAGGCCTTGTAATAAGAAACAAACATTAGTAATACCTGGTTTTTTTTAAAGAAGGCCAAACTACAAGGTCAATAAATTAGGCATCCATGGAAAGGTCTTGTCACATACATATCTTAAATATGAAAGCCCCATCACTTACCATTCATAAGTAACTGTTATGCCAACGGTTAAAGTTTTTGTGATGGACAGACAGACAGACAGATGAACAGAAGAACCGGTTTTAAAGTCACAATAACTTGTATTACTATTACTACGAGAGGGCATGACCAGCTGCTCATATTCATATAAAAAACTTCATTGAAACAATCCAAATGCAGAACTTTTTAATGTTCATCCGATCAGAATGTATATTGCAAACAGAACGCATAAGAATCAAGATTTAAAGTAAGAATACATACTTAGCAACAAGGAGGTGTCCATGATTTTAAGACCAGTGTCTTCTCTGCATCGTCCCTGTCTTCATCTCTGCCTTACCTAACAAAATTACCATTAATTACAAATTAAGAGCCATAAAGAAAGAAGGGACAAACTGTTGAGAGTTTTTGCACAGACTGAAAACTTTATGCTCCTTGTCTCCACATACAGTGAAATAGAAATACATCAAACATTAACTTGCTTACCCTAAGGACTGCTGTTCTGTTGTTGCCATGCTTGAAATAGGCCATCTTGGTTAAATACTCCTCCATATTGGGTTGGTTGGTATGTGACATCCTTCAGTGGTCCTTTTGTTCCAAGTACCAGGGATGATGTCCACCCTCAATAGGCTGGGCATCATCTCTGTTGGATGCTTCATGGTATGATCCTCATCTTGGGTTGGTTGGTGTGCCCTGGTCTTGGGTTGGTAGTGTGCCCCTGGTCTTGGGTTCGTTGTTGTGCCCCTGGTCTTGGGTTGGTAGAGTGCCCCTCGTCTTGGGTTGGTAGTGTGCCCCTCATTTTTGGGTTGGTAGTGTGCCCTCTCTTGGAATGCTTGGGTTGGTTGTGTGCCCCTCGTCTTGGGTTGGTTGTGTGCCCCTCATCTTGGGTTGGTAGTGTGCCCTCATTTTGGGTTGGTTGTGTGCCCCTCATCTTGGGTTGGTTGTGTGCCCCTCGTCTTGGGTTGGTTGTGTGCCCCTCATCTTGGGTTGGTAGTGTGCCCCTTGTCTTGGGTTGGTTGTGTGGTTCTCATCTTGGGTTGGTTGGTGATGTCCTCATCTTGGGTTGTGTGCCCCTCATCTTGGGTTGGTTGTGTGCCCTCATCTAGGGTTGGTTGGTGTGGTCCTCAACTTGGATTGGTAGGTGTTCATCTCATCTTGGGTTGGTTGGTGATGTCCTAATCTTGGGTTGGTTGTGTGCCCCTCATCTTGGGTTGGTTGGTGTGGTCCTCAACTTGGGTTGGTAGGTGTTCATCTCATCTTGGGTTGGTTGGTGATGTCCTCATCTTGGGTTGGTTGTGTGCCCCTCATCTTGGGTTGGTTGTGTGCCTCTCATCTTGGGTTGGTTGGTGTGTCCCTCATATTGGGTTGGTAGGTGTGCCCCTCGTCTTGGGTTGGTTGGTGTGTCTCTCATCTTGGGTTGGTTGTGTGCCCTTCATCTTGGGTTGGTTGGTGTTCCTTGTCTTGTCTTGGGTTGGTTGGTGTGTCCCTCATCTTGGGTTGGTTGGTGTGTCCCTCATCTTGGGTTGGTTGTGTGCCTCTCGTCTTGGGTTGGTTGGTGTGTCCCTCCTCTTGGGTTGGTTGGTGTGTCCCTCCTCTTGGGTTGGTTGGTGTGTTCCTCGTATTGGGTTGGTTGGCGTGTCCCTTAACTTGGGTTGGTTGTGTGCCCTCCTCTTGGATTGGTGTGCATCTCAACATGGGTTTGTTGTTGTGGTCCTCATCTTATGTTGGTTGATGTGGACTTATCTTAGGTTGGTCTGTGTGGTCCTTTAGCTTTCAATAAGATCATCAATCATTAAGTAGCAGTCAACTTTAAAAGAATATCATTAAAATATACCATGCAAATGAAAGTCATGTTTGAGCCATCTAAACCTCTAGCAGTATTCACTGAAAATGCCACAACAATTACTAAGAATCCTTCCAAGTTCAAAGTAGGTATTCAACATT
>VSWD01000001.1:3872890-3921925 GCA_033119305.1 Pinctada imbricata | reverse complement strand
TATGACCCTTAAAGTGCTGAATCTGGAATGCGAAGTCCGAAGTACGTCAACTTGATAAATGTCCAAAAGCCTCTATATTGACAGAAAGGAGGGGATCTCCAACAGCCTTATCGAAAACTCAGAGAAGATAAATGATAGATGACGAAACTTTGAAAACGCCGACTTACATAAGACAGTAAAACGCAAGGGTCAAAGTAAAAAAAAAAGATGAATTTGTAAGGGGATATGAAAAACATACAGGCTCTAAAAAATAAAAAAAAATCAACTGGTTTCTTTAATCAATAATTTATGAGATGGTTAACCAGGTACATGCGCAGTACGCTAGGTGGTATCATGAACTCTTGCCAATAGTCTAATTCCTTCAAATTATTGCTGTATTTTTTCCTTTTGAAATAAGTTATGTTAGCTTATTTTTATTTTACCATTTTGTCAATTACCCCATAAATGTAACTTGAGGACAAACCAAAGACCTTAAAAAGATTTTTTTTTTAATTCTAAAAATATATTAGTATGTTTATCTTTAGGCGAATGACTAGACACATACAGAACATGACAACGATTAAAAGTAAAAAATATATTGAAAGAAGACCATATTCATGTCGAATAACAACGTTTCAATGATAGTTTTAGCTTTCGCCCTTAATTTCAATGCAACTCCATCTTTCAATTTCAAATGTTCTGTCGGTTTCAATACTATATTTGGGAGTACAACTTATGAGAAGAAGACAAATTTTAGTATTTCAAGTCCAAGGGTATTCTTTCTTTGACTTGGACTTTAACTTAGGATTTTCTTGAAGAAAGCGATAAAAGTTTTTTTTTACGTATGTATTGTTTTCACCTGTTGTATTTGTTAAACGTTCAGATGATCCAATTCTCATCTATTTGACTTTGAATTTAATTTACGAATATTTGAGCTTATATGAGTATTAGATGTAGAATGAACAAAATCATGTCCAAAATATTGAAATTTATGTGTGAATTATTTCATATTTGATGTTACACAACTTTTGAACTATGATGGTAGGTATCCAGAAAAGTTTTTTTTTTGATAGGGTCATTGTAGGAGTTATCTCCTTTTGATTGAGAATACTTTAAAAAAAAACAATTGCAAAAGATCTAAACGGTTAACTGGAGACTTTTCGGTGAAATATTAGCTTTTATACATTTTTCATCCATCCATATTTGTGTCCCGATCATTTCCATTACAAAAATGGCAAAAATATTAGTTCTTCAAAGTACTTCAATGTCAACTCTAGGGGCCGATAACTCTTACAGGAACTAACCTTTTTTTTCAAAAACGCATTGGTGAAAATTTTTCATTATTTTTTTATATTATAACTATGTCATTTAGTTTTGAATTATGAACTCAATAAATGGATGAACCAAATATCCCTCATTATACATCTAATGCCTGAATACAGTTTTAAATATATTCAAGTAATGCAAAGATTTTGATAAAATCTGGAGAAAAGGATATATGGAAAACTGGGAGTATCCATGTCATAAGTAAATGGATGTACTTTACAATACATTAAATAAAAGTGAGTTAAAGAAGATCCTGACGATTATCTCAACAGCACTCACAATAGAGCACCAAATTGAGCACATGCACTGTCTGAGGTTATGTCTATATATAAAGTGCCATGGCGACAACGTCAGGGAAAAATATTCAAAACATTTACTGTCGAACTCCTCGTATCTATTTAACTATGCTACTGATCGACCCTTCAGGAAATTTGGAGACGAACACTCTTTGCAAAGTAGACACGCAAAATTAAAAAAAAATCAAACTACATAAATTCAAATGTCTTAAAATCACATTGGCTTTAAGTACAACAGACGAGGATTAGGTATCCATAGCACGTGTCTGGTTCGTTAAAATATTTTGAAATTTTGTCCAAGAAGGAACCAAGTTTGAATGCATCCATCGCTTCAATCTTCTCTGATTATAGGACAACACGTGCAAGTTTTGAATTTCAGAAAAATATGACGATGTTAAGATACTTTTAATAAAGCCTACGCTCACGCAGCAAGATACGCCCGTTGGGATTTTTTTCACAACACCAAAATATTTAAGTCCCATAACTCCATAAGGACAAATTGGATGAACCTAGCTTAAAATCGAAAGGCGGCTTCCTCTTCAAAGTCTGATCAAAATGTACAAATATCATGAAAATCTGTTGACACATATTCAAGTTATTGCGTTCCATGCACCTATATTTTGCCCTTAGCTTAACATGTATGTGCATACAACCCCCCCCCCCCCCCATTACACATAATTTCTGGATTATGTGACAAAAAATTCAAGAACCCCTTATAAATGTGAAAGAACATCCTTTCTACTTGAAGTATACAAAATTTCAAAACATTTCAACCAGAAATAGATTTTTAAATAATTTTTAACTATTTTAGTATATTTTCACTGTATTTTAAAATATCTAAGTCCCATAACTCTGTAACGACATATCGAATGAACCTGAAAATCGAAAGGCGGCTTCCTCTCCACAGTCCAATCAAAATGTATGAATATCATGAAAATCCGTTGACGCATATTCAAGTTATTGCGTTCCATGCGCCTATATTTTGCCCATAGCTTAACATGTATGTGCATATAACCCCCCCCCCTTCCTATTACACACAATATCTCGCTTATGCGACCAAAAAATTAAAAACCCGTTACATATGTCAAAGAGCATCCTTTCTACCTTAAGTATACAAAATTTCAAAACATTTCGACCAGAAATAGATTTTTAAATAATTTTTAACTATTTTAGTATATTTTCACTGTATTTTAAATTGTCTAAGTCCCATAACTCTGTAACGACATATCGAATGAACCTGAAAATCGAAAGGCGGCTTCCTCTCCACAGTCCAATCAAAATGTATGAATATCATGAAAATCCGTCGACGCATATTCAAGTTATTGCGTTCCATGCGCCTATATTTTGCCCTTAGCTTAACATGTATGTGCATATAACCCACCCCTCCCCCCTTCCTATTACACACAATATCTCGGTTATGCGACAAAAAAATTAAAAACCCGTTACATATGTCAAAGAACATCCTTTCTACTTGAGGTATACCAAATTTCAAAACATTTCGACCAGAAATAGATTTTTAAATAATTTTTAAATATTTTAGTATATTTTCACTGTATTTTAAAAATCTAAGTCCCATAACTCTGTAACGACAAATCGGATGAACCTGAAAATCGAAAGGCGGCTTCCTCTCCACAGTCTGATCACTATGTATAAATTTCATAAAAATCCGTTGACGCGTATTCAAGTTATTGCGTTCCATAGGCGGACGGACAGACGGACAGACGGACGGACGGACGGACGGACGGACGGACAGACGGACGGACTTCGCCATACCATAATACGTCCCGTCAAATGACGGGCGTATAAAAAACGTTATTCCTCGCGAGATAATTGCTAATTTCGATTGAGAAAATTAAGTACTGATATAAACATAAGAATCTGGTCAGCTTGGGTATATTTGAATAAGTGACGTACAACCTGGTAGTACCTTTTATTACACAATGTGATATTTGTCATTTTCGTGCCGACTGCGGGTGCTGCTAGCCAACAGGGGATGCTGACTCCCCCGGGCACCTGGTCCCACCTCTAGCTTGCTAGGGGTCCGTCGATGCTCAATTATGTGCTCTATTTGAGTATTGTTGAGATTATCGTCAGGTTCTCCTTTAACTCACTTGTGTCACACTTATGCCCTTTGTTGTGTGGACTTTGTAAAAAAGTTCCCCGCGAGAGGTTTGACATATTTTTCCCTGACATGGTTGCCATAACACTTTCTATATAGACATAACCTCAAACAGTGCATGCATTTCATATATTGTTTTCATTTTCGCGCATAAACATCGACAGCGGGTGCGGCTAACCAACAGGGAATACTTACTCCCTCCGGGCACCTTGACCCACCTCTAGCTTACTAGGTATCCGTCGATGCTCACTTTAGTTCTCTTTTGTGGATGATGTTGAGATATACGTCAGGATCTTCTTTAACTCATGGAAGAAAGAACTCATATTGTAATGGGAACCAATTTACATGGTCTATCGTATATCCATATCAATACCTTATCATTTTTGTATTGAATAATATCATACAATTATGGCCTTTGGGTGGGGTCAATATCTCTTTTAAGGGACCCGATAAAATTTGTTATTTCGAACATGGGCTTGTGCTGAGGTCGATATTACAAATAACGTTACCTAGGTATAATGAAAAATCCTTTCTCTCTTGTATTTTATAGGATACAATTATGTAATTCTGACTTTCAAATAAAAATAAAATTGTTGATATTGTATTAAAATTGAATAAATTATCTCGGCAATTTTGTGTAAGAAATGGTCAAAAGTGAAATAAAAATTCTTAATTTATTTTCTTCTTGTTTTAGTTAAATACATACAATAAAAAGCCGGAACATGATGCCAAATTAATATCACACCAGCGGTCAATGTCGTGAAATGACGACCTACAATACGAATGTCTCACTTTACGATTGTTAAATTCTAAACATTATCATACTATAACATTTTATATGTATGGATAGTCTTTCAATGATGATATACATGTAGGTCCAAAGAATGACCATTAATCTGTTTTCATGCTACTTCCCTCATAAGTACGGAATCACTTTTCTTCTTGAAATAACAGAATAATAAATGCTATGTGACACTTAATAGACCTTATTTAACATGAATCGACATAGCTAAATCACTGCGCTGATTGACATATAATGAGATACAAAGCGTGAAATTGGCAATCAAATGCACATGGGAAAACCAGACAATCTGACCCAAACCTCTTTTGGAATCTTTCATCCAAAAATAAGATGGATTTTTTTTTATTAATTTCATAACTAAATCAGCTGTCTCATCTCCTAATATTGTCTGAAGACAAAATGATAGAAATAATTATGTAATAGTAATAATAATGGAAATACTCATTAGTACGTACCGCTAGCTAGATAACTACTCAGTCGTTTTATTGGAGATTTTTGCTAACAAGTGTTGGCTACCTCAATCATAAACGGAAGAATTCTCCATTTACTTATGCATTTAGTAGGCATCACTGATGAGGATTTGCTATCCGAAACTCGTGTCTGGTGCAATAAAATTGGTTAGAAATTTTCGCCAAGAAGGTAAAGTGTTGGAACATACTGTATTCTTCATATATTACAAAAATTAAGCAAGAATTGTCAACCTTTACATGCTTAATCTGCAACTTAATATAAATTGAAATATAAAATAAACAGAAAATAGAAATGCATCCATTCTATTGTGAGAGAGCAGCATGCTTACAATTTCTGATCATTTCTTTTTTCGATTTCAGTTTAACAGACATACACGTGACACTTCAAGGAATAACTCCTGATTCGGAAACCTAAACCAATTTTACAAATATCGCAACTCCTCTTTTAATTTCTTAATTTCAAGTGTGTAGTCGTATTTTGTCATGAGAGCGAAATAGCTAAACTTGTTGTGTACTATTTATTCAATTCACTAATACCGTATAACCAGAATTTTTTTGCGAGTATCAAATTTCATGATTTTATGGTAAAATAAGGTATCTTTATTTTCGCGAGTACAATTTTTCGCGATGTCTTAATTAAAGACAAATATAAATATTGTTCGACAGTATATTCTCGCAGTGGTATCAACCAGATGTGGATTTTAAAGAATTCGAAGGAACTTTTAGAACATCTGAAATCCACTCATTTTAGTAGAGTCCATTCGATCAAAGCCTTTGATTTTTCGACACTTTACACTACAATTCCACATTCTAAATTGAAAGAAAGACTCGCAAAAATTATAAGTAATGCGTTTACAAGTAAGAACGGTAATCGCAAATACAAATTTATTGTTGTTAACTATGACAAAACCTACTTTGTAAAAGAAAAGTCAGATACTGAAAATAAGTACACTGAAACAGACATTATTCAGATGTTAAACTTTCTGATCGACAACATTTTTGTGGTGTTTGGAGGAAAGGTCTTCCAGCAAATTGTCAGAATTCCAATGGGGACCAATTGTGCCCCACTCCTTGCCGACATTTTCCTTTACTCGTACGAAGCTGAATTCATTCAATCTTTGGTCTCTGAAGGGAATAGATACTTAGCTTCTGACTTCAACTTCACTTACAGATACATAGACGATGTGTTGTCCATCAATAATCCAAAATTCGCGGATTACCTGAGCAGTATCTATCCTTCGGAGCTTGAAGTCAAAGAAACTACAGAGACAAATAATTCAGCATCCTATTTGGACATAATGTTGTCCTACGACACTGATGGTCACATGAACACCTCACTCTATGACAAACGTGACGACTTCAATTTCAGCATTACGAACTTTCCTTTTCTGAGTAGCAACATCCCTTCATCGCCGGCTTATGGCGTGTTCATATCTCAGTTGATACGCTATGCCAGAGCAAGTACCAAATATACGGATTTTGTTCTGTGAGCTAGGCGTCTTTCAGATAAGCTTCTCAGTCAGGGATATGTTTGTGACCGACTAACATCGTCACCGAGGAAGTTATACGGTCGTCATACACTATGATGTCCCACTTTCCAGAATGGTGGATGATATTCTGTCATAGACCATTTGAACCATCCAACCAAAGATTGTACTCTTTATCTTCCAAAATGGAAGTAACCGGATGTGACAGTTCTACCGAATTGAGGCGACGGGTGTTGCATGCAAGCAGGAGATGCTTACTCTTCCTGGGCACCTGGTCTCACTCTCATATCGGGAGTTCGCTTCTTTTCATATGGTGGAGGTTTTTGTTTTTGTTTGCTTTGGTTTCTGTTTTGTCCTGATTTTGTATGCCTTCGGTTTCTGATTTTCTGAATTATCGATTTTGTACTGTAGACAGGGATATGGTCATTATCCATATTTGTCATGTACATATGATTCCATGTTTTATACCTTCAGTTGTGAATGTTTTATGTATTTCTATCATTAGAATAGACTTGATTTTCTTGTATTTAGGTTTAATCGGGATGCATGTACAATAAGAACAAAATGTAACTGATATACCAATTTATGTTATACCTTACCACACATAATTTTTCGCGAGAATAATTGTTCGCGATTTCAAATCACTCGCGAATATAGCAAAAATTAGTATCGAGCGAAAATTTCTGGTTATACGGTAATTTCCACTTTTTAGATCATACGATCTTCATGTAATCTTATTCCATAATCACTAGACTTCATTTTCTATGTAAAATCGTGTCTATTTTAAAACAAAGGAGGGGATCTCCAACAACACCAGGTTGCAGCACCAACAGCAAAACCCCAAAACACCCAATGCAAAAACACAAAGCAGACAAGGATAGAAAGAGACAAGGGACAAGGAACGTCAAAGCACAACACAGAAACATCAAACATAAAGGACTACACATAAACCAACGAGACCAATGGGCAACTGGTGCCGACTTTGGACGGCCATCTGCCTCGGAAATAGCAGAAGGTGTGGTTATCCTGGATTACGTGCGCACAACCCTCCCACTTTTCCGATTACCCAGAGGTCTTGAAGAACGGACATTTGTGGTGTAAAACAACCTCCTCACTGTCAGATGACTACACACAAACATGACCGCAAAACGCAGGGACCCAAGCCACAGATGAGTATGTAAATGGATATCAAAAGAGGGCGTACGTGATATAGTCCGTGAATAAACTAAGCTTTCAGCTTCCCTTCATGGATACAATTTGTAGCATGATTGATGTATTATTTGATTATATTCAAACGGTATCGCGTTAAAAGCGCCACCTCCTTCAAGTTTCGTGTTTTATGTTTCTGTGGGCTTGTGTTGTTGTACCCGTCTGTTTGCCCTATTCCGTATTTTCGATTTTACTGTCCTTTCTTCCATTTATGCAGGTATCTGACGTAAAAGCATTGTGACGTCATTAAATTTCTTTGGAACGTTATATAAGTAAACCAGTTTCCCTGAATTTCATGAAGTCGAATTTCGAAAAGTCCGAATTTTCTTTGCTCGTGAGTACATTATGCTTTTATGGATTTGTTAGCCTTCTGAATGTAATTTTTGGAATATGATTTCCCTTATCATTAGCTTTACTGCTCCGATGTGTATGAAATATATGTCATATCATTTACAGGAAATTTGAAGCAGAGCATTCTCTGCAAAGTAATTGCACAAATTTAAATTCAAAAAATAAAACTAGAGGCCGTTACTGAAATGACTTTTGACAGTGTCTGAAAATCATTTTCTCTGGAAGCATCACTGATGAGGAACACGTACCAGGCGGCCATTTTACGAAGGCTCAACTTTGGTCGTAAGTCGTAAGTTTGGTCGTAAGTCACATTTTACGACTTACGAGCGTTTTACAAAAAGTTACGACTTACGGCCAAAATCGGTCGAAAAGTTACGACCGCCGGGGGCGACCCTAAGTCGCAAGTCGTAAGCCTCAAATTATCATTGTTGCCATGAAAAAATAAGGAAGGGAATGTGCCCGTCTTTGTGTTATTGCGATGTGACGTTTTAATGAGATTCTTTCAAGTAAATGTTTTATTGTTTTTTATGTATGTCGTCTTCAAAATCTTATCTGACCGCTGATGTTATTATTTTTATTTACGACTTCTTGTTTAAAGTCTTGTTTTTTTTTCTTTTCAGACAGGCTCGCACGCTATAATTTGGCGCCTATGACAACTTTATAAAATTCTAGTACATGTATCCTCGTGTCTCTATTTTGCTCATCGTTGGTTAAAGATACAGCGTCCCTAAAACTAAATTTTACTGAAAATGTAAAACTTATTCCTGAGGGTCTAGATACTGAAGAAAAAGGAGCTATAAAAAGTTTTATTTGAAAATATGCAGTAACGACCATACTATTGCTGAATTGTAAAATTAAATCCCCATATACTTCTATAGATGTTTTGCACGCAGCGACGTCATGAAAAGGTTAAAGGTCATAGGGGAAAAACTTTACATCCGGGTCCTCTCTCCCTTCGATAGACGAAGTAAATACACCGGGAAATTATGGTTTTAAACGCTGTTATCTCGACTAGAAAAAAAAAAGGTAATTGTAGTGAAAAATCGATCTATCTAAATAAGAAATTATATGTTTACATTGTGTGCATAAGATTTTTCGTGATTTCGTACTCATTTGCCTGACGAAGGTGTGATATTATAGCACAATAGATCAGCTGATTGCCATGTGTTATGCTATGTGTACCATGCTGTTTTGCCCTAATCTGTTTAATTATACTGAACTGGTGAAATTAAAGTAATATATTCAAATTTTACAACAAATCTTCTCAAGATCGTGAATTTAGAGCATTGATAACTGTGCAACTGCAAAATAGGCTCTGGCCTTTTCTTGAATAGGCCCCAAATCATTGTCATTGAATCATACTGCATACTTACACATGTGTACTTGTAATCATTATTAGATTTTCATAACTTTGGGAGTTTTATTTGATTTTAAAAGTATTTAGATAAATAGAAATAAAGGTTTGCTTGTAGAATTTATACTGTTCAAGAAGTAAAATTGTAACAATAAGTGAATAACAATAATTTTAAAAAGTCAAAGCTATACCCTATGATTTTTAAAACCATTAGCATGATTAGATAGAGAATCATACAAGCTATGAATGTAGCAAGTACTTGACAAGTATACATTGAGTGAAATTATTAAATTGTTTTTATTAAAATGTGGTAATTTATTTTCATTTCTGGCATTGGTAAGTAATATATGCATAATGATACCAGACTAACATGAAAGTGAATTAACCTTTAAGTCATAGAACTTTTAAAGTTTCTGACATGAAGTTTGGTAATAATTTTTCCATTTCTTAAGTAATATTTATCTGATATTTCTTTAATGATATGATACCTGATATGATTTCTTCAATGATATCTGATATTTCTCTATTTCTTCAATGATATCTGATATTTCTCAATTTCTTCAACGATATCTGATATTTCTCCATTTCTTCAATGATATCTGATATTTATGATGTCTGAGATATTTCTTCAATGTAATATTTCTCCATTTCTTCAAATGATGATAGCATTGAATAATTCTTGACAAAAATCACCCATGATTTTCTTTTAATTTTTTAATTTTTTGTTATTATTTTTTTGTTTGTTTTTTCGCTTGTTTGTTCGTCTCTGTATTTGCTTTTGTTTATGTTTTTGTGCGTGTGTTTTTTCCCTCTTTTTTAGGGGGGGGGGAGGTTCAAGTTTAGCTTGAGGTTCTTTTTTACACCCCTATTTGGCTTTTTCCAAGACTTCTTTCTTCACTTCGAGTAATATCAAGTTCATAATTAAATTTTATTCGAATACTTTTTGAAACAATGCTTTATAAGGCCACCTCTTTGTTATTTTCTGTTTTGCTTCCTCAGGTTCCAATATACAGTTTTCGCACACTATTCCAAAAGCGCAAAAAGTATGCGCGTCATGCTAAAGTTGAAGTCTTTTAAAGTAGTCTACATAACTTTATCAACCAGACCTTAGTACAATCAATACATCTAGACCTACAAAACATGTGAAAATCATTGCATCCAGATTTACCGTTTAATCGTTAATCAGTATCGAACGATGTGAAAATGGCAGTCGAGCGCTTGCGTTCAATGGATGCAGTAGCCCAAGTAGTGAGGTCAATACAGCATTGTTCTCAAAACATTATCTACATCATTTAATACTGAATTGAAAGAGAACATCAGTAGCTTTTATCATGAAAAATTATTTGAATTTTCAACATCTGGATTTTCAGATATATCCGGAAGAGTGCGAAACACCCCTCCGGCACTACTGGCATCAGGAGCCCAGGACGCGCGGTACTCGCTTCGCCTTTGTCTCCTATCGCTGTTTACTATATGGACAAATGGCTAAATTTGATGTCCAGTTCTCTTCTTCACATCCTTCCAAACTCATATAAACCCCACAATTACAAGTTTTTTTCATTAACTGTGCCTACTACAAAAAATTCAAGTCTCAACACTTAGAAATAAAAAAATCATCCCTGGCCATTTCTTCGAATACGAAACTAAAACTGTATATTGGAACCTCATGCTGGTAGGTTTTGAGCCCAAAGTCATAAAACAAAACAAAATTAGAATAATAGATTCTTTTGCAAATTCAATGTGTTTTCTTCAAAAATTAGAATATTTTTTTTTTTAATTTTATGAAAGAATTCAAGAGTACTGCAAAGTTTTAAGACATTGCCTTATCTACCATTCTTTTGTTGACCTAAATATGTTAAATAATAAAATGAAACAAGTTTCTATCAGATTTCACATAGTCACATTATATGAAATTGCAATTTTGTTTTATATCTAGTGCTTGTTTGTTTTTCTCCCTGGCTGGCTGGTAGGTTTCTCAATTTCAAAAGGACGCAAAACAGAATAAAACAAAAAAATGGCCTAAAGTTTAATGAATGGTTATAAAGATGATGATGGAATCATAACATCAATTAATTGTCATTCGTTATATATACATAGATAATATATAATACAGCGGAAAATGTCGGTTATCGTGAAGTCGCGATCCTTCGTCTCCCTCAACATGAGTGCATAGATCAAGGCCTACAAACTTTTTTCAAAATAATTTATAAAGTAATTTAAATTAAGAATCTATTTTTCATTATTTTCGTGAGTTTTTGAAATATTAGACACAGATCGCCAATACCGCATAGACCGGTCGATTATACATGTAAGTTGTTTTACTGGGCTACAATCACACAATTTAGATTTAGAAAATGTAAAATAAAATGAATGTAAATTTTGTATTTGACTTATTATTTATTTAGTCAGTATTTATATTCGTCAACAACAGCCTTTTTATAAAAAATTCCGATCATATTAATTTAAAAAAGCTACTTATAAAATGCACCCGCGCCACTTTTTTACGTTATCGCAATGCGACAATGGAAAGATAACTCGTGTTTTTTCCCTTTTGATCTTTGACATGCATATATAATGAGGTGATGCAATATGGCGGCGCGTTACGTGCAAAACATCTATTGTAAAAACTCAATACATTGTAGGTGGCGCTAGTGGAATAACTTTAGAGCTGCGCATCCCAAGTTAAAAATTACGTTTTTAAACGGCTATAACTGCGAATGTATGCGTTAGATTCACCTGAAAATTGAAGTTTATCAGATGAGAAATTCAATGTAAACTTTCATATGAAAAGAAAGATTTTGCATTATGAAATTTTGTAAAAATAAAATATGAGATATCTTTTGAATTAATATTTTTTTATTGAAAATAATTGAAAAAAAAAGTGTACTGTCCTATAAAACGGTCATAAACTTGTCCGTACATTGCGTTTTTAGCGCAAGCGTGCCGTTTTTTTTTTTTTTTTTTTTTTTTTTTTTTTTTTTTTTTTTTTTTATGACGAGTAAATTTTACGGCACTGGCTCATATCTGGGGGAATAGTATTGGTGACAGAACTGTATTCATTTCTCCTTCATACACTCAGAACAGAAGATTTTTATGGCTATAGTATGGACGATTTTTAAAACGGCCCATTAATGTTATTACAAACAAACACAATCTGTACGAAAGAAGTTTAATTAAAATATAATACAGTTCTTTGTCGTATTGTCGTGTAAAGAGACAATCAACCCCCCCCCCCCCTCCCCAAATGAAGTTTCGTTTGACGGGCTCCGCCTTAAAACCACCACTTTCAGGATTTTTCTTTTAGGGACTTAAAATTAATCAACATTCGTTGTGCTTTTAGCTAATGTAGTTCCTTCTCTTCGCTAAATATAAAGCTGCGACACAATATAGTCTGGGATGTATCACTTGGTTGGGTGCAACCCCCCCCCCTTGATCCTCCAAAACCGGCCTAGTTTTGTAGCATTTTTTGCGCTCTTTCAGATAAAAATTTTTAGTCAAAAATCACTGAAAATAGGAAAAAAATTGGAAAAAAAATATAACTTTATACGATTGATGTTTTTAAAAATTGAAAAGTGTGAATATATAGTATTTTTGATGCTCTTTCAGATGAAATAAGTTGCAGGTTCCAATTCCTATTTTTACTGGGTGTTTTGGGTAAAAAAGTCGAATTTTTGCCAACATTCACGGAAATGTGAGGAAATTTTAATTTATTCCTGCTTCTCAGCTACTCAATATTGCATATGATCGTTCAATGATGATTTAAAAAACATCTTTAAAGTCTCCTCTTTCAAATGACATGTATTTTATATTCTTATTTTTTTGCAAAATCTTCGAAATTAATTATTTTATTCAGAAACCTGTATTTTCAAGCAGAAATCTCAGATTTCTGTATATTTATTTAAAGAACCCTTATTTGTTATGAAAGCAATGATTGAAAGCAATTTTCTAGTGTAACTTTTTACACTCTATCAGATTAGATATGTTTTATTAACATTTCATTCAAAATCAAAGTGTTTTTGGGGAAAAACGTATTTTTTCATTTAAAAATAGCTGATTTCTGGAGAATATTTATTGAATCTTTAGAAGTTCTTGAAATGATAGCAGGAATGTATTGTATGAAAACGATCGCTGGTGCATTAAAATTGGTTTAAAATTCTCTTTAAGAAAGTAAGGGTTGGGACACTCTCGTATCATGAAATCATGAAATTTATGTTATCAGATAACGCGGGTATCATATGAGATAAAGATATTCTTTCACTTCCGATTCGTCTGTCTAGTGGAATGCTAACCAGGAATATTGTATATCATGGCAACGAGTAATAACAAACTGATTCCTAACGATTTATCATTTTTTACGACCATTAATTAATTGAAAATTTACCACAGAGAATACACAAATAGATAGACGATGAGCTTTCATGAATAAGGATTTCATAACATCTGTTATAATTCATTTTACTCTTTTTTTGTCGGCCATAAGTGAATGAATTCAATTGTAATGTTTGAAAAAATGAGCTTCTGAAAACAAATAAGAATATTTTTTTATCTTGAACATCACATTTTCTCAAAAATCTTAATGTCTTAGAGATGAGACAAATCGTTTCTGGTCTTCTATGTTTCAACTCCTGTTATTATGGATACTGAAATAGTTGCAACACCAAACTTTCAAATTGATTTTGTTGTTTTTGTTTAGTTTGGTCCAAACTTTATATAATAGAAAGGAGGGGATCTCCATAAACACTCTGCTTCAGCACCCACAGCAAAACACCTAATGCAAAAACACAGAGCAGACACCCACACAAATAGACACAAAAGGGACAAGGATCACCAACTCACGACATAGAAACATGTACCAGAAAAAATAACGCATAAATTAGCGAGACCAATGGGCAACCCTTGCCGACTTGTCACGGCCATCTGCTACTGCAACCCTCCCGCTTCTTATAAATTGTAGACATGATTATTTAGCATTCGACAGAAACACAAAACTTCATACCAACTCGTTATTTGACGTTATTTTTTATTATGACGACACAACATTGAATTTTGAATATGTTTATTACCCTCACATACGTATGGAGCCTTTCCATGTTGGTCAAGATGCACATTTGTCCTTTCTTATATTTGTTGTTATACCAGTTTCACGCGTACGTTGTCTTTGTGTGGATCATTTGTCAATATGTACTCTTGGTTTTGGTTTTCTTATTTGCAACTACAAATGTCTATAAGCAATATTGATTTGCTTCGTTTTCGTTATTTCCTTCTGAATCGACCGTACAGGAAATATGGGACCGCGCATTCTTTGTCCAGCAGATACACATTTTTTTTTAAAAATCAGATCAGAGGGCGCTGTTTAAATTAATTTGGTTTATTTTTAATATTATTATACCATTAAGAACAACGTATTTAGATGTTCAATCCGAAACACATGTCTTCTTCAAGAAGGTATAGATTTGGAAGACTTCCATCTTAGTGTTGCAATTTTGTTTTTGTGTTTAATTGTTTTCACAGCAGAGTTGTTTTGTTTGATATATTCTCTATATCTCCGTAACTATGGAAGAAAAGATTGAATCTTTAACATTTTGAAACATTCGCGTTGGTGTCGAGAACAGAGGAGAATACAGAAGAATATTACACGATGAGACAAGAATGTCCGCGATTGAAAGGAGAATGCGCCACAATTAACCAAATTCATATAATCGTAACTCTATCGCCTCTGCATTCCCGACAGTGGAAGCCCGGCTGAACAGACTTTGGTCCAACACAGCAAAACACCCGTATTCCCTCCTAACTTTCAAATTGACACATATCGAACGTCTGACCTGAAAACCAAATTGTATGATCAAGATCTTAATTACTCTTCATTCTTTTCTACATTAAAAAGTCATCATACGGTTTATGAAATTTTTTTCTTCATATGTCATATCCCCTCCTTTGTTTTGGTCTCATCATTTCCGTTCCCATGATGATCGCCTATCACTATATTCTTCATTATTGCAATTTGTACTCATGTATGTTTGCTACACTGTGCTTATTGCAATGTTGTAAGGACTGGTTAGTGCAGTGGTAACTCACCTCTAAAGCCTCGGGATAGAATCCTTAATTCGGCAAAGGGTTTTACGTTGAAGGGTATGGCGGTCGCCCCCCGCTAGGAGGTTTTCCCGGGTATTCTGGCTGCCTCCTGCTCCAATGATCCCTAACACCATCACACGAGTCAACGTGAGCCTATGATAGAAGTTTGTAACGTGTTTGTCAAATGTTGTAAATTCTATCACAATGTAGTAGTTTTGTTTCATTCTTTTCAGTTATTTTAACTGATTTGATTGTAAGTTCCTTTATATCCTAACATGGAATGCGAATTTATTAAGAATTGCGGTTTTTCCTGGCGTTGTCCTAGATTTACGACATTAAAATACGTAGATGGTTGTAACAGGGCTGAACATCATTAGAATTCGGTTTAGACTGAAAAAATGCCTTAGAATAAGGTATCAAATGGCAGTAAGAACTTAATAATGAAACTTCTTTTTTCATATCCTATGAAAAGAACGATGTTTAGCACATTACAAGACGCTAACGAACCATAGTAGAAATGGAGAGGTATCATTTTCTTGTCCCTAGAGATGTTTTGACAAAAACTCGCTTTAAGAGTACACCGTATGTCTATGAACTTCTTTCAAATTTCTGCAATTTTCTGCAAATCTGAACCACACAGAAAAGAAAACGAAAAAGACAATTTTGAATAATAGTAAAATGATATTCTAGACGATCATCCCATCAATCAGGACTACATGTATTTACAAAACATTATTAATTTCGATTTTGAGTAATAGTTCTCCGCTAACTTGTAGATAGTCCAATCAATGCTTATTACTCGCTAATGATTGACAATTACGAAACGTACGTGCTTATTCAAGTCTTTAAACAAACGGCAATCCATTTAATTCTATATATGTTATAATTACATAACCATAACCATAAATAGATAATTTGTTATTGAAAAGGAAAGAAAGGAGGGCTACCTGGATTCTGTTGTAGTGCAAAAGCACAGAGTGGTCAAGCACCAAAGATAGCAAAAGAGACGTAACAAAAAAGACAAGTGATTTTTATTATTTAGAACATTGTAGATATACAGAGGAACTCGTAGACAATGAACGTGGCTACTATAATATTTGCATTACTAATTACATACATTGCCATTTTGGTCATTTCGCTGTCGGATTCATTTCTGTGCTGCTCGGGTGCTTCTATGAGAGGGTTATTTTACCCTACACTTGCGCGTTTTTGAAGATCTCTGGATAACCCCAAAAATGGGAGGAATCTGCGGACGTTATCAGGATTACCATATAATTTGCTACTGGCATGGCAGATGGCTGTCCAAAATCGGCACTGATTGCCTATTGGTCTCATGGGTTTATGTGTAGTCTTTTGTGTTTAATGTGTCTATGGGGGATGCATTTCTGTCTGATCTGAGTATTTGAATTTTGTGTTTTTGGTGTTTTGCTGTGTGTGCTGCAATTTAGTGTTGTTGGAGATACCCTCCTTCCTTTTAGGCTAACATCGCTGAGGTTTCACATCGACTGTGTAAGCTTTAAAAATGCGTACTTGAAATAATCAACTTTAAAAAAGTTATGTTTGTTTTACAGATTTCTTGGCTTATACTTTAAATGAGTTAAAGAAGATCCTGACTCGCATTATACACCAAATTATGGAGTAATATAAACTTTAAGCTAGGGTGAATTATAGAATAATTTTAATTTTATTTCATTTTTTCAGAAGAGAAATATTTTTAAATAAGCTTGAAGCTTCAATATTTGTCCCACTTACTTAGATGATTTACCTTGTATCATATATGTAACATGGTTCATGTGATAGTTTAATATTTGAATATATTATAGGACAGGTTAATGCTCGCTTCTCACCTTTTAGATCCCGGATTTCAATCCCTAATTGGGCAAATGGTTCGTATGTGGGAGGGTATAGCAGTCGCTCACCCAGTCCTTTGAGCTTTTTCCCCGGTTACTCCTATTTTTACCTGCTTCAAACATCTTCTCACACCAACATCTGACTCAACGTGAGGCATTTGTAAAAGTTATTTTAATATATTTAGGCAATAACTAGCTTCTGACGTTATGTTTGCGGACAATAAATGCTGATTTTACGGTCGCAAACTGAGTTTTTCTGGCAACGCGTTAGCGGAACCAGAAAACAGATGTTTGCACTGTAAAATCAGTTTTTATCGTCCGCAAACATAATGTCAGTATCTAGTTATTTCTATTCTAATGCAGTCTATATTTTTGTGAAAAAAAAGGCGAAATGTGACGCTAGCAACGTCAGAGCCTAATTTGTACAGCCGTAACTAACGAGCAAACAACAAATGAAATTCGACATTATAGCGACATTGCATTAGAATCTAAATTTTCTGTCATCAAATTAGACCTGAATTTCTAAAACTAAGGGGTATTTCCCTCATTGCCCAGTTCTGTCGTTAGCTGGGATTTCGGTATAATTTTTTCGGTCATGTCCTTCCGCCTACCCTCCAACGATTTTGTTGCCATATCTTACACTTGAATACGCTTCTGAATACAACCTACACAAAATTTGAAGGCGTTCAATATATGGCTAGAGAAAATTAACTTTTCTATCACATGAATGGTTAATTTCCTGCGGTCTGATTGGCTAAAACAACGCTTCGATAAAAAAAAACTGAACCGTTATATTTACCTACGTTGACGTCATCCGAGGTATATGTTAATATATATGTTTTTCTAACAACTCTCCATATGCTAAAATAGATCATCGATGTTATTTCAATGATCTAGTACAACAAAATTGGTACTATGGAACATATGTTTCAATATTGACAATTTGATTGTTTTGTCGATGATTTAAAATAAATAAAGGATCTTAAAGCGATTTTCATTTCATACGATGTACATTTGTAATATGAAACGAGTTGTGTGTTTTAGGCGAGGGGATATAAAACTCACGTACGCCCTCTTTGTATATCCACTTACATATTCATCAGTGTTACTTGGGCCCCTGCGTTTTGCAGTCTTGTTTGTGTGTGGTCATCTGACAGTGAGGAGGTTGTTTTACACCACAATTGTACGTTCTTCGAGACCTCTGCGTAATCGGAAAAGTGGGAGGGTTGTGCGCACGTAATCCAGGATAACAACACCTTCTGCTATTTCCGTGGCAGATGGCCGTCCTAAGTCGGCACCGGTTGCCCATTGGTCTCATTGGTTTATGTGTAGTCCTTTGTGTTTGATGTTTCTGTGTTGTGCGTTGACGTTCCTTGTCCCTTATGCGACTCTTTCTGTGCTTGTCTGCTTTGTGTTTTTGCATTGGGTGTTTTGGGGTTTTGCTGTTGGCGCTACAACCTGGTGTTATTGGACATCCCCTCCTTTGTTTCACAACGAGTTTCATAAATACATCGTATGAAATTAAGATTCATTTGAGATTTGTGATATCACATGATTCTGCCTAACACTGTGTATTTCCAACGTGAAATCGACGTTTCTGAGAAGTAGCGGCGAACCATGTCATTACCTAGATGTCGTCCTCTACGCTATGAGAAGTTCCCCATCGTAAAGACGTTCTGCAAATAAAGAGAAAAATATTTCAAAATTGTATTGTATTTTTCTGCAATAATTCATTCAAAAGCATCAATCTTACTGTAATCATTGATATTGAATGTTAAACGTCTTCAAAATCGATAGCATCTTTTAAGAACAGATGAATTATATTTGCATCATGGGCTAGACATGCACGTTTCGGGTACTTTACCCTCGTCAGTGATCCTCAGTCAAAACAATGTAATATGGCCAAAGAATGTGAAAATTATTATTACACCATTATTATTATTATTATTACAAGCTAATCGGTTCCATAATAATAATATGTTGATTTAAAAGAATCTAGCCAAAAAGTATCTGAAACCAGGAAACAATGACATCCCCTAAAATGCCTATATTCCATTTTAGTGGATTATACTTTTCCATCGTATGATCCATGGTGATCATGGTTTAAACTTTTCTATCTCAAATCACCATATTATTAATCATGGAACCGATTAACTTGCGGTACATGTAATATTAGTACATATATAGTACATAGGTAATACATGTATGTTATTTCAGTATTTTCAAGGTAATGCACCAGCATCATCCAAATGGAATACGAGGTCAGAGTCACGCAAAATCTAATCTGTGACCTTTCCCAATAAACAATTGTGGGATACATGATGATATACTCATAAGCAGCCTATATATATAGATTCACCTGAAGATATGTGTAACAACCATCCCCTCCCCCTTTGGCACAAAATTTCTCATCAACTCAATGAAAAATCTCAAAAGAGATTTCTATTATACATTTTTCTATCATTATTCAAAATTTCAGATCATTTGGACAACACACTGATTTTCAATGAATTTAAAAGTTTTGATTGCACAAGAAATATACTTTCACAAAAAAATATACTTTTTTAGCCTGTAATAACCTTGACCTTTGATAATTGACCTTAAGTACCTTTGCCCCAGAGGATCTATCCTAATGAACATTAATATTGAATATGAACAAATTCTGTTGTAGGGTTTAGAAGATATGAGCTTAGACAGACAGACGGACAGACAGTATGGTGACTTTATGCTCCTCAATCATGTCCATATGTGAAAGGTTTTCTATCTGGTCATCATACAGTCAATGAACATGGTAAATTGAAGAAATTTCTATAGGGCTAGGTGTTTGGTCAGTATCTTATCAGCTGTGGCACACAGAAGAGGAGGTGGACAGAGATACAAACATCCAGATACTGTGATATTTATGTCTAAATATTGGTGTGTCATAATACTTAGTGATAAATCACATTTCGTTTTTCAAAACTGTCACATTTAAATCAATGTGCAATGAAGTGAAATGAATTTCAAACCGATTCTGAGTGAATATGTACAGATAATGGAATACCTGTTAAGAATGTTTTGTTTTCCACTTAGCCAAGAATAGTGAAGGAAATCAGACAACATGAACAACATGTATAATTTGTTATGGCCTGGCCTTGAACTTCACTTACCTTCATTTAGCAGCACAGTCACATTAAATTTGATGAAATTATCTATCATATCAAATAGGTAACAAATGCTGATTTTGAGAATTTTCATCAGTCAGACAAATGTTGCCCTTCATTATTTCACTTCACATGAAAGAAAAATTCGACAGCAGGTTGCATCTGTTGAGTCACATTTGGAAATTGTGAGTGGAAGTGCATCAAATATCATTCAGTTTCCAAGTATACTGAAAATAGAAAAAAATATGTACATGTATATGATAAAAGAAGGGATGGATTCAGAAAGTCAACTCAGAAGGGAATACTTGATGTATAGGTTAATACTGACTCATTAATTTTAAAAGTGTGCACATATTATTAAGTCATATGAAGCACAGGTATATGAAACATGCCTTATGAACCAATAAATGTCTCCATCATTTCGAATAAAGCCTATGCAACACAGTAAATTATGCCTGTCAGAATTGATTTTCACAAACAAAACAAATTTAAGAGCCATATCTCTGTAACACCATATTAGGTGAACATGAAAATAGAAAGGCAGCATCCTCTCTACATTCTGATCACCATCATCACTGCAGTGTATAAATTAATATCGGGCATATTCAAAAATGTTATGATCGCTGAGCGATTTAAGTCCCCTACCCGCGGCATAAATTTATGTCCTGCAACTCTGCCTTCTAAAAACTTTTCAATTGAACATGAATAATTCGGGTCAAACTTGCTCTGTAACTATCCAAGGCCAAGCTATGTGTTGCAGAAAGATATCTGGAAAACTTTTTTTTTTTGTGGTTTTTTGGTTTAAGGAGCATAACTCCTCTAAAAAGGTAATGCATGACCCAAAGTCAAACTTACTCTGTAACTATCCAAGACAAAGGTACGTACAAATTTCACCTGAATACCTTATTTGTTGCAGAACAAAAGTCAGGAAAACTGAAATTTGCAAGTCATGAATTTTGCAAGTCATCAAGGGGCATAACTCCTTGGAAAATAGGTCAAGAGTAACCAAAGTTGAACTTGCTCTGTAACTATCCAATCTGTGTATCAAATTTCACTTGAAAATCTCTGTTTGTTGCAGAAAAATCTGGCAAACTGACAAGAACTGAATTTTTCAAGTCATCAAGAGGCATAACTTTTCGAAAAATAGGTCAAGCGTGAGGAAAGTTGAACTTGCAATGTAACTATCCAAGACTAAGCTGTGTATCAAATTTTAACTGAATATCTCTATTTGTTGCAGAAAAAAGTCCGTTAAACTGAAAGAAAAAAAAACAAACTGAATTTTGCACGTCACCAAGGGGCGTAACTCCTCTTAAAATAGGTCAAAAATATGTAATGTATCTGGGTAACGTTTAAGTACATGTACTTGTGCATTTGTGACTGCAAGTTAGAAATAAAACATGCTGATTTTTAATTCATTATTTGAACGTCTACACAGTTTAATTTTGATAAGTAGCTCTACAGTTACCGGACATTCAAAATATTATCTATCGCGGACTTAAATTGGTTTCAAAAAATACTGTTGATGTTGTAAACATATACGAGTCATGATAATCAATCGATTGTTGATATTGTTTGTCCGTTCCTGGTAAAATATTATTCGTCACTTTGTCCAATCTATACAGAATTCTAACATGGCTTGAGATTTTCTCCAAATATGTACTACAATACTCGCCTGGTGTACTTCAGTTCGCTAAGCTCTGCCCCTTCACGTGCTATAAAGTTTGTGCAGAGCAATATTTGAATAGAAATAACAACTAGAAAGCTGTGATTTGTTGTCTAGTAATTCCCCTTGTCACATGAACCAATCAAATTATCAACTCGCCAGAGATTAATCTACAATTTGATCTGAATGGGTCCTTTGGACCCAATGAAATTTGACCAATGGGTCAGCAGAATTTTATGTGTCCCAAGTACTATAAAGCAAGGTACGCCTGTTGGGATTTTTTTCACAACATCAAAATATCTTAGTCCCTTAACTCCATAAGGACAAATCGGTGTACATTAAAATCGAAAGGCGGCTTCATCTTCAAAGTCTGAATACAATGTACAAATATCATGAAAATCTGTTGATACATATTCAATTATTGCGTTCCATGCACCTATATTTTGCCCTTAGCTTAACATGTATGTGCATAAAATCCCCCCATTACACATAATTTCCCAGTTATGCGACAAAAAATTAAAACCCGTTACATGTACATATGTCAAAGAATAACCTTTCTACTTGAAGTATACAAAGTTTCAAAACATTTTGACCAGAAATAGATTTTTTAAAGAATTTTTGAACAATTTTTTGTATATCTTCATTGTATTTTATAAATCTAAGTCCCATAACTCTGTAACAACAAATTGAAATCAAAAGGCGGCTTCCTCTCCTCAGTCGAATCATAATGTATGAACATCGTGAAAATCCATTGACGCATATTCAAGTTATTGCGTTCCATGCGCCTATATTTTGCCCTTAGCTTAACATGTTTATGCATATACCCCCCCTCCCATCACACATTACACATAATATCTCGGTTATGCGATAAAAAGATTAAAAAACCCATAAGATATGTCAAAGAACATCCTTTCTACTTGAAGTATACAAAATTTCAAAACATTTTGACCCGAAATAGATTTTTAAAGAATTTTTAACTATTTTAGTATATTTTCACTGTACTTAAAATCTAAGTCCCATAACTCTGTAACAGCAAATTGGATGAACCTGAAAATCGAAAGGCAGCTTCCTCTCCACATTCCAATCATAATGTCTGAATATCGTGAAAATCCATTGATGCGTATTCAAGTAATTGCCTTCCATGCGCCTATATCTTGCCCTTAGCTTAACATGTATGTGCGTATAACCCCCAACCCCCTCCCAGTACACATAATATCTCGGTCATGCGACAAAAAAATTAAAAACCCATTACATATATCAATGGACATCCTTTCTACTCGAAGTATACAAAATTTCAAAACATTTCGACCAGAAATAGATTTTTAAAGAATTTTAAACTAATTTAGTATATTTTCACTTTATTTTAGTAATCTAAGTCCCATAACTCTGTAACGACAAATTGGATGAACCTGAAAATCGAAAGGCGGCTTCCTCTCCATAGTCTGATCACAATGTACAAATATCATAAAAATCTGTTGACGCATATTCAATTCATTGCGTTCCTTCAGCGGACGGACAGACGGACGGACTTAGCCATACCATAATACGTCCCGTCAAATGACGGGTGTATAATAAAGGGTCTTTTCTTCGCTGCGTCTTAAGCTTGAGAATAGAAGTGATATGAATGGCTTGCGGCGTTTTATGTCCGCGAGATAATTATATTCCAGAAAAAAATAGAAATAAAACAATGTATCCCACAAAATTCCATCTAAAAGTAAAATTTGCCAAATTAAGTAATTTGTTGTTTATTTAGTTGCTTTATTTATGCATGTGAGGCTTCGTACATGTGTATAGTACAAACCAATTATATTTGGTGTACAAAGACGGTACTTACTACACTTAGGTGTGAATTAAACAATTTGAATTTGTTGATACATATTACATGTATCTTGCAAAGTTTACCACGGCATGGAAGAATTTTTGCGTTACATGTACCTCTGAATCCGAATGATAAGAAGTTAGACTCGCATCGGACTGCATATAACTTTTATATCCAAACATTTTGATGTGCAACAATGTCTCTTACAATACCATGTCTGTAAGGTTTAAATGACCAGACAAAATATAAAACACGAGACAGTAATTTTACATAAAACTTTCAATGTCGAGAACGATGAACTAAAGGGTACACATTGTACAAAAATGAATAATGCGTACGGTGGGACGCACGTTCTGGAATCAATGGGTCCTGGGGAATTTTTATGCGTCAGAAATGCAGGACGCAGAAGTAGATTAATCCCTGGCCTCGCTGCTTTGCGGCTCGGTGATAATTTGTTTGGTTGACATACAACTGGGGGAATTACTGGACAACAAACCATGGCTAGCTAGTTGTTATTTCTTAAGCAATAGCTTCATTTTGGCAGATGCAATATGCATTTATCGGCCATTCCATAATTTTTCTCGAATTTCAATCAAGCCTGTACTGATTTCAATGCCTAATAATCATAAAAATTTACATGTTCTGAATATATAGTTACATAATATATTCATCATAAAATATCTTGATAATTTCAAGCAGTCTTTCCAATAACTCAGTAGCCCAACTCCAGAGTTCATAAAATGTATCGGTTTAATCGGATTTGCCGATAAAAAAATGATTTGGTTCAATAAAAACTCACATTGTGTCTAAAAATTATTTGAACCGATAAAAACCTCATTTTCTATTCATCATTTGGACCGTTAAAAACTCTAAAATATCCGACATTTCAATATGGGAAGAACTCTGTGACGCCCGAGGCTACCAATTTTTTTCTGGGCTAGTAGAAATTCTTTAAGAAACTATACAAAAAACTAGCAAAATTTATCTTCGGGCTTGTGGCTGAAAAAAGTTTTTGGAGAGACTGAATAATTTCAGGTCACTTATTTGAAAAAAATAATTTTGGTCAATTTATCAAGAGAAAATAGCAGATAATTGGCTAATAATAAGATAAAGAAAACACGGAAATCGAACCACAAAATTAATTTCTTTATAAAAAAATCAATTACAAAGGGTCATAAAAAAATCAAGTTGCAGTATTGCGAGTGAGTAACTTGGTTGTGTTATATTTAGCAAACGCACATTTTTCTGAGGATACCATTCATACAGACTGAGCTTATACATGATCGATGCAGACTTATTATAAATTTACCCTTTCGAATGCAGGAAAAATTTGAAAAATTCCATGACGTCACAATGCAATTTCGATGTTTGACCGAGATTCGAAGCTTGTTTGTACGAAGTAAAAGCATTGTGACGTCACAAAATTTTGCATTTTTTCCTGCAATCGGAAGGATCAATAAGCCTTTTTCACGTAACTGCGTGACTAACATTTTGTGGACGGCAAGTACCGACTTTCGTTACGTCACAGTTAAAGATTGATTGTCCTTGACGTCATATTGCGGGAAAAGTAGTTATTTTGCCATCCAAAATAACTGGACCGCAGTTATGCGAAAAAGGCTAATTAAGACAGGCACTGGCACCTTCCCCAAAATAAAAAAAAACCCTGTTAATCACTATAACTGTCAAACACTTCAATCAATTTCAGAACATGTTGACTTCTGCATGCCATGCATTAACATTACAGCATGAGCATGATGAGAAAATATCGAAAATTTTCAAAAATACTGTTAGTAAACTGGCGCTTGTACTAGGACGTCTCTTTGGCTCATTCGGTAGAGCATCAGACTTAACATCAGAAGGTTGCGAGTTCGATCCCAGGTGGGGGTAGTCTCGTGTTTTCTACAATGGCGCCCAACATAAAACCCATGGACAGATGGTGGGTAGGAGGGTTGTCGAGGAGGGGTAGGGAGGCCCAAAATTGAAAGGGGAGAGTAGTGTAGTAAACTGGCACTTGTACTAGACTGGGCCAGTGGGACATCTCTTTGGCTCATCAGTAGAGCGTCCAACTTAATATCAAAATGTTGCGAGTTCGATCCCAGGTGGGGGTAGTCTCGTGTTTTCTACAAAACTCCCAACTCGGCCCTTTGGGCCTCGCAAGTGTTTCCAATCAAAAATTTTATGTGGCCCCCCCCCCCCGTGCAGTTGGGGGCCCCTGAGCAAATATTAGTAGCCCGAGGAAATTTTTGGTAGCCAGGGCAGTTGGGCTAGTGAGTTTTCGCGATGACTGTGAAAACTTTTACTCGCACCTGCCAGCCTGCAGGCGATCATTGAGTTTGACCCGGTATGTCTTGCACCGTCACCCTTGGCTTACAATTTCTGTTAAGCTTCAATGAAATCAAATAAATAACTTACCTTACCTAATTGAAATGAATTAAATCAGCATATAGAAGGTAATATTCAGCTCCATTTTAAGCGTCGTGCGGAAAATGCAACCTCGGCGTCCATCTTGTTTTCCTTGGAGATTTAGCTCGCCTGGCTCGCTTGGGTCCGCGAATTTCCTCTACATAGTTGAAAATGAATTTCTAGATTTCAACGTGCTAAATCAAAGTTTCAGTGCTTATAATCAAATGCTACTAATTTTTAAAGATGGAAAATAATTATTTTCTGCACAAGCTATATTCATACTAGCTGTAATAAGGGGTTATCAAAACAGGTTGGGGTCGCTTATGTGCATGTTAATAATCGGAATCGGGTCCCGATTTCGATTAATTCCTTTTTATTATATAAACATGCTAAATCGTTATTATTTGTCCGATACATAAGCGGGCCTAAAAACGCAGTATCATTATTATTATTATTATGGTTAATTACACCACAATTGTACGTTCTTCGAGACCTCTTGGTAATTGGAGAAGTGAGAGGGTTGTGCGCACGTAATCAAGGATAACCACACCATTTGCTACTTGCGTGACAGATGGCCGTCCAAAGTCGGCACCGGTTACCCATTGGTCTCGTCGGTTTATGTGTAGTCTTTTATGTTTGATGTTTACATGTCGTGTGTCTCTTTTCCGTCTCGTGCTGTACTCGTCTTTTGTGTTTTTGCATCGGGTGTTTTTGGTGTTTTACTGTTGATGCTGCAACGGGGTCTTGTTGGAGATCTCCTCCCTTCTTATTAAGTTCAAAAATGTACCGAAAGACGTAGCAGGACGGGTGGGATATGTTGCTACAGGACCTACGTTTTAGAAATTTCAAGAAATTTGGTAACAGGAATTTTCGAATGCGTTGAAGAGACAGACGATCAACCGAAGCTGATCGAACTTGGCTACATGTGCCCTCGGGGACTCCTGGTCCACCAGCAGTGACACTCACCAAGTAGTTCAAATGTTAAACGTCTTCAAAATCGATAACATCATTTAAGAACAGATGAATTTGCAGCATGGACCAGACATGCACGTTTCGGGTACTTAACCCTCGTCAGTGATCCTCAGTCTAAACAATGTAATATGGCCGTGGAATCCTCGTATGAAATTTGAAATTTACCAATACTTGTGATACAATTTAGGTGATTAAGCTAGTGTATCGACCAGTAAGATATATTTACGTAGACACACCTCCAAAGTTGACCAATCGCATTCAAGCAGAGCGATATGGAACGACGTGTTATCATAACATTTGGTTATAAAATGGCTTTATTAAACTGCATAACGGGTACATCATGTGATAAATATAGCTTCGCCATATTCGTTAGATATTGAAAAGAAGGGTTAATTTGGTGTTTCACGTAGACCTAATCTGTTTCGTTCTTGGGTTCATTCATCTTAAGTGAGAATATCAATGTTTATTATATGTTATTCTCTGGGAATACGATGCACAAAACGTTTCTCCATACATGTATCACGACAGTAAAGGATTTAGGAGTATTACAAGAGAAAGTCCCATGTGCACATGTAACCAAGTGCGATCAATTTCGGTTGATCGTTTCTTCAAACGTATTTAAAAATTTCTGTCTACAAAATTGTCTCAGATTTCTAAGACCTGGGTCCTGTAGCATGTAAACGTCTTCAAATTGAATATCATCATTTAAGAACAGATTAATAGGCAACGTGGACCAGACATGCACGTTCCGGGTACTTAACCCTCATCAGTGATCCTAAATCTAAACAATGTAATATGCCAAAAAAGTATGAAAGTTACTATGTCGAAAAAGTACCGAAAGAGGTAGCAGGAAGGGTGGGATATGATGCTACAGGACCCACTTTTTAGAAATTTCAAGAAATTTTGATAACAGAAATTTAGAATGCGTTGAAGATACGATCGACCAAAATTGATCGAACTTGGCTACATGTGCCCTCGGAGACTCCATCATATCCCAGTCATCTTGCTACGTATTTTGGTATATTTAGGACATGGTTTTCACAGATTTTGGGCATAATACATTGTTTAAATTGAGGATCACTGACGAACGTTAAATACCCGAAACGTGTATGTCTGGTCCATGCTGTAAATTTATCTGCTCTAAAATGATGCTAATGAAATAGTTTCCTGTAACAAGTAGAGTTATATTTCTTCGTTCACGTCTAGTTCTCAATGAGAAGATATGTCGGCTTTGTCAGATCGAGTATTCCTGTCCATGCTTTATCCCTTTGTAACATAGTTACAGTGGAATATAGTAATGTTCGTGTGTAAGTAAGTGTTTTAATGTGTAGGTCTCTTTTTATGTTCACAGCTTATAAGGCACATCGTAGTCGGATCTTTATCAAACTTCATAACCTATATGTCCATAGTATAATATAGAACCCTTTTCATTTTCAAAGCCAAAGTCAAGGTCACATATTGGAAATGTTGAAACCGTATATACAGCCTACTAGAAAGCAAATTACTATATTCATGTATCCGTTGTACAATAGAGTCATTTTACAGAGCGATCCAATCATCTCCATTGCAAAATATGGTAAAATCTATGCCTCTTAAGGCGCTAAAGCTATATATACTAAACTTATTTTTCATTTTCCTAAATATATTTCTCATTTTCCTAAATTTATTTTTTCATTTCTCTAAATCTATTTCTCATTTTCCTAAGTATATTTCGCATTTCTTCCTTTTTTTATTTTTTCATATTTGGCACTTACGGGCTTCCGTAATTATCATTATTTTTTAGTTTATATATATATATTCCTTTGGAATAGCTTTCCTTTAATATATATAATTCCGAAGTACAATTTCTTCTGTCATTCAATATCATCACTGTAGAAATTTTAACAATTATATTCCAAATATGTTCGATCAGAAAGATACCGCTTTTTGTAAACGAAGGAAAATAAAGAAGCGTCTTATTGAAAAGAAGTTTTGAGTTTCCGAAGATAAGTTGCTTGCAAATTTGTGATTTTCCATTAGGATTTGTGATTCCTGATATTATTTCCATAATTTTCAGAATGTTGTATAAAATTCTGGCATCTTTGTGACTTTGGGACCTTTTGTGGTTGAAATTGTACGTAATATTCTTATCCAAATTTAGAATTTAATCTTGCCTATTGTACAATGTCATCTAGGTTGCGGCGATAACAGATATTCAGCTTGTTGTGGCTCAGTCAATGTTACATGGCTGCTGATTGGTTCCATGACAAATATAAGGAACCAATCACGACTGAAACCACGAAATGTAATAGTAGTAGGTCAAGATGAGAAGAGTAGAGAAGCTAATCAATCACCTTGACTCGTGAAGATGTTTTCCACACGGTACTCTATCGATGTTGGCACATGATTTGCATGTATGTGACGTCTGAAAATCAAGTTCATAAGTTAAAGCACTTTAAGAAGGGTTGGTGGTTTCCAGTTTGCATAGATTGAAGGTCACTGCTTACTTATTTGGGAGCACATTGATATTCACACCGTGTGAGGATATTTTATGCTTTGTGTTACATTATTTTTATTGATTGTAGAAGTGTTACTCTTTCTGATCGCTTGTCACCCTAATTACAGGGAGACTGATAGCAGGTTACATACATATGTTTGATACATTATGCTCATAAACGTCTGTCTGTCTGTCTCTCAGTCTGTCTGTCTGAGCTCATATCGAATTTGAAGACGTTTTACATTTGTACTACTTGGTGAGTGTCACTGCTGGTGGACCAGAAGTTCCCGAGGGCACATGTAGCCAATACGTTAAAGAAGATCTTAATTTCAAGAGCAATCACAATAGAGCACCAAATTGAGCATCGAAGGACCTCTAGCAAGCAAAAGGTGGGACCAGGTGTCCGGGAGGAGTAAGCATTGTTGGCGAGCCGCACCCGCCGATGTTCATGCACGAAAATACAAACAATATATAAAATACATGAATTGCACTCTCTGAGGTTATATCTGCATAGAAAGTCTTATGGCGACCATGTCAGGGAAAATATTCAAAACATTTACTGTCAAATCCCAAGTTCGTCAACTTCGGTTGATCGTCTGTCTCTTCAACGCATTTGATATTTTCTGTTACAAATTTCTAAAAATGGGTCCTGTAGCATCATATCCCACTCATTCTGTCACGTTTTTTGATACATTTTGGACATAATAATTTTAACACTTTTTAGCCATATTACATTGTTTAGACTGAGGATCACTGACGAGGGTTACGTACCCGAAACGTTCATGTCTGGTCCAGGCTGCAAAATTATCTGGTCTTAAATGATGCTATTTAATTTGAAGACGTTTAACATCCTTCCTCATATCAGAATTTGATCACAATGTCATGTCACACAAATCTTAATTAGAATAGATCCTCTGGGACAAAGGTAACTTAGAATAAAGGAGGGGATCTCCAACAACACTCGCTTGCTGCACTCACAGCACTCACTGCAAAACTCTAAATCACCGAATGCAAAAAAAAAAAAACACAGAACAGACATCCACAGAAAGAGACACAAAAGGACAAGGAAAACCAACTCACACTATAGAAACATTTGATAAAAAAAATATCGAAATTAAAGGAGGCTACTTGCGAATGCCGGCAACGCACCTGTTTATTGACATTACATTATTCCCTATACTTTCAGATATTTTACCAACACATAAAATCCTGAAAGACCATAGGATAATCCGTACCACGTTTTCGTCGTGTATATCTTATATCCTGCACCTCAAATTTATATCGGTAGACGCTACTATGATATAATGAATGCCCAATGTTTATTGACGTCATAGCGAATATTTTCCATAAAATATTCCCATATGAAGTTTACAAACACCATATATCCTATCAATATCCTACGCATGCATCCGATTTCAGCTCCGCTTTTCTTATCTTTGAAATCTACCTCTTACGTCATCGCCTATTCTTTGTCTGCAAAATTCTTGCAGACTGAAACCGGAGCTTCGTATTTGTAAATAATGTATAGTCTGTACTTACCATTAGGTATTACATGTACTATATTTATGAGGTATACAATATACACAAGCATTGTCTTTGTTTCAATACAATACGATGCAGTATCAGGGATTCTTTCTTCATTTGTGCGTTGCCAACAAGATCAGTTCAGCAAGGAGTTTCCACTAAAAATACAAATTATATATACTATAAATCGAGACATACCGTCTCCAGATGCTAGTCTTGTAAATTTTCCAAAATCAAGATTAGAATCGTTTTCTTCATTGCCTATATATTCACCATTTAACACTCAAATTGGTGTCTCTACCTTTGAATCTTTTGCATTTTTACGTCAGACTTCCGAATGACGTCATTGTGACGACATTCCGTACCTGCGATGCCTCTCGGGTTTTTTCAGCGCATGAAATGGGGTGGGAAAATAGCAATGACGGCAAGGTTATATTGCAAGCCTGTGTCGCCAATGACCTTGTTGCAAGTTTATATCCTAAATCAGGTAAACTACACACTATGTAACTTATATTATTTTGCCATGGACTAGTTGGAACCAATCAGAGAGCGTAAAATCGCGTCACGTGCACGCCGTCTATATTTCTATAGACCATCAGCAATTCCGCCATAACCGTATGTAAAAGGAGTAGTGAAATGCCAATTTTCTGTAAGAAAAAACGGAGATTTTGATCCTCGACAAAATAAAACAGTTATAAGGTTTACTGCTGACCGTCCATATAGATTTGTCGGGTTGATCAAGTCAATAAAAGGCTCTGCTTCGCCTCGCTTTATATGGGCTTGATCAACCCGACAAATTTCTGTAGATGGTTAGTAACAAACCTTATAACTTATAATATACGCTGATATTCGAAAGCAAATATTAAAGGACTAGGTGCGCTTACCCCTCATATCGCCCCAATTATTTCGACAAAAAATGTTTTTAATGAATTATTAAGTATCACTTTTTGCAATGTTGAATGTTTGAGAATAATAGCTTCTATCACGACCTACTGAGTAAGACATAAAAATTTACACGACTGAACGAAATTTCGTCTTCTCCCGAGTGGAGTACGGGCAAAATAGCACTGTTTCGGGTTCCCCCGGATTACCGTCTTTATTCTAACTTTTATAACGCAAGTCACGTGATACGTCAAAAATGTTCCGCAGTGTCACTTCCGGTAACGATAGTTTACATTGGAGACGAAGGAATCGACATTGAATTTGTACACTGTCAGTCTGTCTCTGGTGCCCTAGGATGTAGTCTCGATAACCTGAAGAGGGAACGGAAAGAACACATGTCAGAGATCAGTTAATTTTTGTATTTTTCGACGAGAAAGAAGGCCCAGACTTTCAGTAAAAGGTGCCAGTAACCGCTCCGCCGAGAAAAATTGTCATGCCTGGCAGGGTTGTTCAAGGCCCAGGGCCGGGCACGCATACTTAGTCAATGGTAATTCACATAACCATCAACCCTATCCTGAGATGTTGAATCATAACAGCTTTAAAGAGAGTAGACAGGTATTTTTTTTTTCAGTTAGACCATCACTGACCATGTACTCTGATAGATACTGGCCAAGATAATAAATTTTCAAAATGACAAAGATTTTAAGAACTACTGATGTCTTTTCCGAACTTTGCACTTTTTGTTCCAAAATCATTATCTGTGACAACATTTGAAATGATTCATAGTGGTACAGAGACCAATGATCTAATAATTTTACCTTTGAGCTACTTTTCAAAAATAATTCTTTACTGCTATTGACCCTTCCGAACGTGGGAAAATATTGAGAAATTCCATGACATCACAATGCAATTTCGATGTTTGACCGAGGTTCGAAGCTTGTTTGTCCAAGGTAAAAGCATTGTGACGTCACGAAATTTTGCATTTTTTTCCCGCAATCGGAAGGGTCAATTTCTACCTGTACTATTTAAATCTCTTTTGATATTCTGCAATGTGGCTGTTTACTATGCTGACTTGTTTACTGCTTCCACTTCATAAAGCTATTTCAGTATCAACATCAACAGAGTGAACACTTTGCTTGAAAGAATCCCAAAAAGAGATTAATGATATACCTGACCTTATCCAAATTTATGGGACATTGCCTTATTTATCTTAAAAATGTTTATTCCTTGTGATCCGTTTCTGCACTCATTTGGTACAATGCTTTTTTGCCCTAATGTGACCTTTCCCTATTTTTTTTCTTATTTTCTAACAAATGTAGCTAAGTGGTGCAATCCAGAAATACTGTCTATTGCACTTTTTTTGTTTGTATATACATTTTAATATTTACTTTTTGACAGATATTCTTGAAAGAAATGGCATCCCCTGAGATTGGATAGAACAGATATAGCTCAATCAAGAAGCGATATCAGACTAATGCTCACCAGCAAACCAACTGGACCCATGAGAAAACTAAGTCGATATCAGTTCCTATGATATTAATCAGAATAAGAATTTTTAATATGCTTGGCTGATTTGTTGATTCGTCTTCTGTCAGAGTCTCGCTTTAGTAAGCAACATGACTGTGCCTCCGCAGTGAGAGAATGATCGATGCAGTAGTGACCCTTCACTTTACTGGAAGAAGGAAGAAGAAGAAGACTTTCCAACCACTTCTAAAGTGTGGCCACCCCAGAAAGATAATAATTCACAAAATTCAGACCAAAATCTTTTATTGGAAAATATCCAAATGCATTGAAGCTTCCTAGAAATCAAACTGCCCAGTCCCAGACTTTCAGTATATGGACAGACTGTAGCATACATGTAATACATACAAGTCAAGTAATTCTCCTTGGTTCTGTAACTTACAATTTCTAAGTTGTGGGAATCGATGAAATGTAATATATCTAATACACAGATATATGACAAAAGAATCATGTGGTCACTGGTTAAACTCCTTGACTTTGTAAGATCTTGAGATAAACACTGTGAGGCCATCGATATTATGCTGATAAATCAATTACGTTATAAAACAGAAAGAAATATTGATTTACTTTCTCAAATGTAATATAGTATTGGATGAAGATGTGTATAAATGAAAATTAATTGTAGCAAACAAAACCTTTTATTTTGCAACAAATAACATATCATAAATTATTAAATACAATTAATGTCCATTGCAAACTTTTATTCCATCTTCTTTTATTTAATGTACATATTTGTCAATTAAATATTAAGCTCTACTGTACATACATTTGTATTCTGTGATTATACATTTACCTAATTATTTCATATCAGACAGCAAACTCATATCACACTTAATGTATATGGTACTTAAAATTTCTCACAAAGTAAGCAACATATTTATTATATAAATGTATTGCTCAATAAAACTTTTTTCAACAATACCTTTGAATAACTCGTAATCAAATTGATAATTATTTATCTAGTATAAATCTCTTTATGGTAAAGAATGCAAAGTATTACAAACACCCACCTGATCCTGTATTTGAATATACTAGTCAAATTTTAAGCAAACATTTTTCATTTGACATGATAATGATTATCAAAACATGCATCCCTATAATCTTTGTTCAGGTACATTTATATGAATAAAGTTACATGTATCAGCATTTGATATTCAGTTAACAGTCTTACTAGTTTGTGTGTCTGGAGATGTATTACTAAGTAATTGACGGATAAAATCAGGGTGCGAACAATGTGTGGGTTTTACTTTGTTGATGTGGTTACAATGCCATGTGAAATCTCAGTATCCATTGTCCTGCTTATAAATTTGTAAGACAGTCAGCAATCCACACACATGCATCAGGTATATAAGCACATCAAATGATTCTGTATCTGGAACATCTGGCAAGTCATCTTCCTATTTTATATAAAATTACACACAAGTATCATAATATATGACTGTATTAAAATAAATGATCTCTATAAAGAACTGCATAAATATCTTTGACCTATTTTGATGTTCATTTGATATCATATTGAATTGAAAAGCTCTCTAAATTTGTAACAAATTTGCAATTATTAAAGCTTTCCTCATGTAAAAACTGAGAGGATCAGAGTGATGGGAGTTTGACCATTTACATAAATTAATATACCTACATGAGGGGGTGGACAGGGTGAAAGGGAGGTGGGAGGAAGGGGTGTGGGAAGAGGGAGAGGGAGGGAAGGGGAGGGAGGGGGAGAAAGGGGGTAGGAGGAGGGAGGAAGGGGGACAGGAAGGGGAGGTAAGGGAAGAGTGAAAAGGAGGGGGAGGAGGAGGGGTAAGGGAGTGGGAGGGGGAAAAGAGGTACCAATTATTTCAAAAACTATTCACTAGAATCCTTACCGGTAGTCAACTTTATTCACTTGGTCCAAGCTTATGCATGATGATATCTTAAATTTTCAGAGCAAAATTGGTACATGCAGATCAACACATTTACATTTCAAATCCAGAGCTCTGTATTCACTTTCATCGTCTCATGTTGTTCATAAATACCTGAAAATATTAAATTACAAACATGATGATCAGTCTGTACAATTTTCCTGCGAATATCTGTATCAGCTCTAGATCTAATATTACTAAGTAGATACTTGAATATATCGAGAACTCACAAAGCATAAGGTAATGGGTCAATTTCCAGTTCCTGCAATATCTTCATTGCAGTGTTTTATGTCTGCACAGCATTTCGTTCGATATCTATGGAAGGGGACATTCATTTGATTTTGAGGGAAAAAATGGGAAAAGGGGCCTTGGCTAATTTTTTTCTGTTCTTGGAATTTATGGTAATTATATAATTTACACGCATTAAAAAAAATTGGAACCAATCACCTTTTCTTTCCGATGATTTTACTTATAGATAGTTAAATGTATTTGTAATGAAAACATTCAAACCTCTAATCTGCAGTCTAAATCCAAGTCGTACTCAACTCCGATATCAACAAGCCTTACAACGGTGACGGTCCAGCTTCCTCCCTATGCCTCTTTTTGGAGGTATTTTTTTCAATTCTGTGACATAGTAGCTATGAAAATGTAACTCGTTATCTCTTACATCCATCACGAGAGGAAAAAGGTGTGTTATGATAGATAAAATGCAGTTAAATTCCGATTGACGTTCTTGGTAGTTATGCACGCTTCGCAACCGGAAGTACGCCAGTGGAACATTTTTGACTCGGCGTGACTAATCCCGGAGTCGTAACGGTATTCCGGCGTAACTCGAAACTGGGCTATTGGAGAAGAAAAAACGGCATCATAATTTTGAGCCCTCGTAACATCAGGCGCAAATGTATGACGTCAAGTTCTGACGTCATTTGCCCTGAATGACGCTAAATAAATGAAAATCATTATATTTCACAAACAAATCTTCAAAATTCATCTACGCGCCAGGCCTTGTCCACATATTTTTTTTTATGCAAAGTAAAGGGCCGATCAAAAATCCATCGATTGGTACAAAAATCAACATGGGCAAGGCCAAGTCGCTACTTGATTTCATAATTCTATGCTCTGCTATTTTTAATCATTTCAATATTTAAGACGTTTTACGAGGCGTAGTATCCAGGTATTCAGTATATGACTGTGAAATAAAAATAGGCTTTCCTGATTTGGATTCACCATACATTTGACATTTAATAAAATAGAATATTATGGATGTATGAACAACTTTGAAAATAGGGCCGAAATGGCAGGTTACCGCATCTACTCCTTTTCAATCCCCTCTAGTGACTAAAAGCAATTTCAATGTACATGCATGTATTATTATATAATTTCAATTCGCTGAACGCTTCCCATCTTATATGATATAAATTTGAAAGTTTAATACAATTTGCAATTACAATTTACCACAAATACAATTTGCAATTCAAAATATCTTACCTTTGCATGAGTACTCGAGTGATAAATAGAATATAAAATACACCAGCCCCCTCACTTTTCCCTTTAGGACGGACTGCGAAGCGAAATTCAATGCTTATCACTATATGGAACGTGCGACTGCGATATAACATTTTTTACGGTAATCGCGACTATTTTCTTATGGTTTTTGATGCATTATGGGTAATTTACTGTGTTTCTAGAGTTTTCTCCAAAAAACTCTATCCGTTTTAGTTCCTTTATAAAAAGTAAGTATCAATATGTGTTTATAATATCCACATCTATAACTCCAAAGCATAAAAGATAAGTAAGCAGTGTTTCTGCCAGATTTTCCTCTTTATGCCTTTTTGACATTTCTAAACGTAAATCAAACGAATCTTTGATGCTTCAGTCTTGTGTATGTTCGGTTTGATAGGATAAAAAAACATAATAGTTTGAATGTCGTTTGGGTATGCTTTCTGCTAGAAAAATACAAATAACATACATTCATGCGACACTTTTTTACGGTAATGGCGACACTTTTTTACGGGTAAAGCGACTGTTTTCTATGGTGAGAGAATTGAACCTGCGATAATTTTTTACGGTAACTATATATTTGTTCTACAGGCGAAATATCATTTATCTGACGGAAATCTCATTGGAAGGACAGTTACTTCTGATAAGTCCCTATGCACTTAAACAGTAAAAAATATACAACATCATACAACTACAAGGGCATAAAACAAAGGGATAAATGGTCTACATAATGATAAGTTTTGTTGTTATACAGATAACCTGCATGGAATCCAAGTTTGAAAATAGAATAATACGAAACCAATTGTCATTAAGAGATGAAATTAACCATTTATATATAAAAGAAAACATGCTCCTGTATCATACCCTTGTTTGTTAGACTTGAGTGTTAATGAAGAACTTGTTATCTATATCGTTTTTATAAAGCGCATGATATACTAGTAATTTAAGGTTTTCATATTATCTGCTCGGTGATTTGAAATCACGAAAACGTATTGCACAATGGTAAAAGGTTTGGGAACAGGTTAATATTCTTGGGGGAGGTTAAATGAAATTGAAACTCCCGGTTTCGCATAAAAATGACGGAAATGTACAACTATGATGCTGTAAATGTGATTTTTACTTAATATTTCATAATACGAAAACAGCCCATACTGATCCCCGATCTACTACGATTGAACAAAGACTTCTACCGACATTACTACTACGTGCGTTGCAAATTCATTTACATATGTAGATATACGATTTTTTTAAGTACCAGTAATATTTGCTCAAGTCAGGGCAAAGTCGAGCAGATCGTCTTCATCAGTCGTATATATGCCATAGGACAGTAGTTAGACCGATATCAATAGAGAAGGTGGGGCGACTCGTGGTAAAGTCAGGGCTTAGTCTTGGTGAGTCGGGCCTAAGTCGGGGTGAATGATTTTCTGAATTATCGATTTTGTGCTGTATAGAGGAATAAAGTCATTTTCCATATTTGTCTGTTTAGCTCGGATAAAGTCATTTTCCATATTTGTGTTCTTAGCTCAGTCGCGAAGAAGGTCTGTTCCCGATTATCCCCGACTGAGCTACGATTTACGCCGACGTACATGTAGTCGGGGAGTCGGATCTAAGCAAGGGTAAATAGTAGCTCAGTTGAGACTCATCGGGAACAGACCTTTATGACTGAGCTACGAATCACCCCGTTTTAGCCCCGATTCACGAAGACTAAGCCCCGACTTAACCACGGGTCGCCTGGACCTTCCCGATTGACGCCGACCTAGCTATAGCTGATGAAGACAGAGCTACAATCTGTCTGACTTAGCCTCGACTAAGCCTTGACTTGAGCAAGTATTTCATTATGTCTAATAGTTGACCAGTTTAGTTTCACCATGCCATTAAAAAGAGAAAGAAGCTCTAAACAGGTTCCAAAAAGACTGATACTATAAAAGAACAAGCTTAGCCTTCGAAAAAGCTTAGAGTGCGAACCCATAGCCGTTGTATTCACACGCGTAGCCAGAGGAGAAATTATGTGTACTCAAATCAATCTAGACAGGGGAACTGGGGCCGTAAAACGCCCAAACATTATTTTGAAGGATGACTGGCGAGGCCCGAGTAGGAGAGGGTATGGGGGATTACCCCTTCACATTTATGGGGATTCGGGGGGCCTCCCCCGGGAATTTTTGAAAAAAAAATGAAGCAAATTGGTGGCTTCTGGACCATATCTGAACTGAATTTAGAAGCGATTCAAGCATAAGAACTAGTGTCAGCAAACGATGAATTATTTACTGAAAAATATAAAACCTGTTATCATATCAATTTTGACATTTCTTAATGCTAGCTAATTCCTTTTTTTTTCCTTCAATGTCAATATAAATTCAATTTTTTCTCAGGAAAATTGGAGGAAAAGTTATCCAAGGGTTCAGCAAATATTCGGGGAGATCCAGCCTATGGTTTTGAAAAAATAAATAAAAAACTGGAAAATAAACAATGTCCAAGGGAGGGGGGTTCCTGACAAAATAGGGCATGAAAAATTCCCTGAACATCAGACTACGTGTGTCCCACGTCCTGATTCAGCTCAGATAAAGAATAAGTGTCTTTTAAATTTGTGTTTTGTTATGGATGTGCAATACACAGCAAACTTGTGCATTTATCGTACATGTAATCCCCAAAGCCCCCTTAAATCCGCCACTTCAAACCACTTCATCGTACAGCGCTAAATATAGAACATCGCTAGATATAGAACAGGTGTGTGTAGTGTACACATGCAAAGTAGTGCCGAGGAAGTAAACACTCACCGAACATTCTCGAGACACTGTTTTCCCAGCATGCCACGCACATGGAGTCTGGACATGCAAATTACAGCAATTTGGACTATTCAAATATGCTCACCCCGACGGGTTCGCAATATCAATTTGCAACACAAGTCGTGGTTATGTCGGCGGAAGTCATTGTTTATCCGTGGTAGGTCGTAGTTAAGTCGGGGCTCAGTCTACTCAAGTCTTGGTGAGTCGGGGTAGGTCGTATCTAAATCGGAAAGGTAGACCTGGGCTAAGTCGGTGTGAAGTCGTAGGTAGATTGTGGTAAATCGTAGTCAAGTCGTATTGAGATCGGGACAGAGTCGGTGTTATATTACAGTGCCAACCTCCATAACGTCATCAAAATTTTAAGTCGGGGCTAATCGGGGAGCTAAGTCTGCTGCACAATTGCTTCAGTACCTGGATATATTAATAGCATACATGTCTCTGCCTATCAACATATCTACGTATACCATGTATTTCAAGCGCTAAATAAAAAAGTTTACACGTTTTATGGACGATATTATATGAACAGAAAGTAATATATTCCCTTAAAAAACAGTCGCCTATACCGTAAAAAAACTGTCGCCTAATACGGTTCTATACCGTAAAAAAGTGTCGCAACACGGGACAAGTAAACTTATTCTCAAGAAGACTTATAGATGAAATAAAATGTTTCATATATTTTAATCTGGTATATTTCTTACATGAAAACGTACTTTTGACTGATAACATCAGTATTTTCATTTTGGTACTGGGTTTAGGGACAAAAACTCTAAAAATCGCTAGAAATTTATGTTTCTGGCGGTTTTTGTCGTCAGAAACGCGATTTAGATTGCTTAATTTCCCAAATATGTAAGCATTTGATAGTCATAAAGGAAATTTCGAAATTATTTTACAAGATAAACTTTGAAAAAGGTCGGAATCTGTATTTTATCAACCGATCTCTCAATAAAATGAAAGATTAACCGTAAAAAATGTCGCGATTACCGTAGAAAATGAATTCCCGCAGTCGCACGTTACATAGAGTGCTTATGCAATGGCGATGTGTATCCGTCCCTCTATCAGTTTGCGTCAACAATTTTGGTCTAGCAGTTGCGTTCAGGACTATAAGGGATCAATCCTTAAACTTGGTATAGACAAAGTGAGAAGATTTTAAAGCAGGTATTGTCTTTGACCTTAAGGTTTGACTTTGACCTTAAAAATATTATTAAGAGTTAAGTTCTATTGTGCAAATACTACATGGAATATGCATGGAGGCTAGGTGGATATAAGGGGTTGACTTGAAGTTGATTTCAGGAATAAACCTTGACCATGAAGGTAAGGATTTGCATTGGACTATTATGCACAAATACCGTATTAAATGTTCATTAAAACTAAAACCCTCGCAGCTATTTGGAGAATTATATATACTCAGATATATTTTCAAAATAATTAAAAAAGATCGAAACAAGAGCCCCAGGGGGCACAACGCTCACCTGATACCCATACACACTCTAATTGACATACTGACATTGAATACTGATAGTGACAGTACCAGGATTTTAGCCCACAACCTATCTAAAAAGATTTTTGCCGGATGCAGAGAAGTTCTTTTTTCAGACAACCATTAAAAGTACAAAAAAGAAAAAAATAGTCACATTTCAAAACAATAACTTTTTTACTGATTTGAAAAGACGGATAAAGTGGTCCAAGGTCATATGCCCAGCTAGTATAGTTTAATTATGCAACATCAAAAATAAAATCATATTGTAAAATTCCACATTAATGTGCAGCAGAAAAAGAATAAAAGAATGAAATGATTTCATAAATTAAGTTTATTTAAAATTGAGCACAAAACCTTTCATTATTGATAGCTAGCATGCCAGAAATCATAAAGCCTGTGTTTGTGATACGAGAATGCCCCCGGCGGCATCTTTGTTAGTATAAACGCCATTTTCTGTTAAGTTTGTTAGAGGTCAGGGTCAGCGTAATATTGGTATCAATGGAAAGATCTTGTCACAAGGAATACACATGTAAAAATTGAAACCTCTTTCACTAACCACTCAAAAGTTATGCCCAATGTTAAAGTTTTTGAGAAGGATGTCAAAGGTCAAGGTTATGGTCACGAGGTCAAAAATTTTGGTATCAATGGAAAGGTATTGTCACAAGGAATACACATGTGAAATATGAAACCTCTATCACAGGGGAATCCCCTTCGGGTACACGACAAAACATGGCCGCTTTTGAAATCTTGTTCCCGACTTTAAAAATAAAATTCCAAATAAGTATAAAAAATTTAAATAATTGAATCATATCACATAAAAGGTCAATCAATAAGACATTGAAGCATGTGTCGCTTGTTGAATTATCAGCTGTAACTATGGATGAAATGTAAAGGTCGATCTAAAAATGATTAATCATACAAAGAAGGTTTTTTTCCTGTAGTTGCACCTGTAACATTGGGCATGGAAAACATACATTATACCTATGTACAATCTTAAAAAATATTCCTTAAAAAATCCAAAAGTGGATATCTTGACAAAATTCTTTCACTTGTAGGGTACCATGCATGAGTACCTCACACCTACAAATTGTCATGACAATCTGAAGAGTGGTTATAGAAAAGAAGCAGAGAATGTATGAAAATCACCCCCCCCCCTTCCTTTTTACATCAGAAAAAAATTCATAAAAAATCAACAAAATAAAATTTAAGCATAAAATACATATCAAAGCATTAAGTAAGTTAAATATGATTAATATGTAGTAAATGAGTGTGTAAAATCATACACTTATTGAGTTATTTAAAGAAATAGTGCAAAAATGTGCATTTCTGACTAAGTCCGAAAAGACGTCAAAAATTTGACTTCGAAGTGGAACCAAAAATAACAACACTTCTTAAGACATCTCTCTAGATCATCCTGATGCTTTCGGTTTGTCGATACATGCTTCGGTTCTGAAGAAGAAGACTGTCAAAGGAGGGTACCCCCGTGACCTACTTTTGGCTGTGGTGGCGCCACCTGTTGACAGATCCGGACGAAAAACAACAACACTTGTAGGGGATCATGAGTACTTCATACCTACCAAGTTTCATCAAAATCCCTTCAGCCGTTCTGGAGAAGAAGTTTAAAAATGTGAAAAGTTTACGACGACGGACGACGACGATGACGCCGACGGACAACGGAGGACAGACGCAACACTATGACAATAGCTCACTTGAGCCTATGGCTCAGGTGAGCTAAAAAGGGAAAAAATTTTGTTGGGGTCCCGCCGGGGTTTGAAGCTACTCCCCATGGGTCCATTGGGCATGGAAAACATACATTATACCTATGTACAATCTTAAAAAATATTCCTTAAAAATCCAAAAGTGGATATCTTGACAAAATTCTTTCACTTGTAGGGTACCATGCATGAGTACCTCATACCTACAAATTGTCATGACAATCTGAAGAGTGGTTATAGAAAAGAAGCAGAAAATGTATGAAAATCACCCCCCCTCCCTTCCTTTTTACATAAGAAAAAATTCATAAAAAATCAAAAATATAAAATTTAAGCATAAAATACATATCAAAGCATTAAGTAAGTTAAATATGATTAATATGTAGTAAATGAGTGTGTAAAATCATACACTTATTGAGTTATTTAAAGAAATAGTGCAAAAATGTGCATTTCTGACTAAGTCCGAAAAGACGTCAAAAACGCGTCAAAAATTTGACTTCGAAGTGGAACCAAAAATAACAACACTTCTTAAGACATCTCTCTAGATCATCCTGATGCTTTCGGTTTGTCGATACATGCTTCGGTTCTGAAGAAGAAGTTTGTCAAAGGAGGGTATCCCCGTGACCTACTTTTGGCTGTGGTGGCGCCACCTGTTGACAGATCCGGACGAAAAACAACTACACTTGTAGGGGACCATGAGTACTTCATACCTACCAAGTTTCAACAAAATCCCTTCGGCCGTTCTGGAGAAGTTTAAAATGTGAAAAGTTTACGACAACGACGGACGGCGACGGACGACGACGACGACGACGTCGACGGACGACGGACGACGGACGCAACACTATGACAATAGCTCACTTGAGCCTATGGCTCAGGTGAGCTAAAAAAGAATAATTTCATTTTCGAGAATATTTCATAAGTACATCATGTACAAGGACTGATTGATATGTTATGAGGCTCTGATCGAAGCTTAATGATTTGGATTTTATTAGACATTTTGCATTATTTTTCTACATAATCCCTCTCAGTATCTATACACTTTTTCCATTGTTGTTTAAGGGCACAATAGCACTTTTAAAGAACTCCTTATCTAGACTTGTCAGAAAGCCATCCACTGCAAGTACAGAATGACTTCATCATCGGGTGCCAGAAATAGCTGCTTCCATTTTTGGGAAAAGATGAAAGTCTGATGGAGCAAGATCAGGTGAATAAGGCCGTTGCTAAATCAAATTAAGGAGGCATTGAACACTTGGACGTCAAATTCAATTTTTCTAACAAATTCTGAAATTATATATTTCTTGTCTGTCCTTGACTATACAAACTTACAGATGATTCTATCCACAGGACAATTTTCTACGAGACTTTGAAATATGCATTAATCGACGTTTTCATGAATTTCTTGATGCCGTCATAATATTGAAAGTGTCATTCCAGTTCTCGTAAAGCTATTGGAAATTAATTTTGATTTAACTTCCAAAATATCCATAAATATATTGCACTTACATATGATAAAGATAAAATGAATTGTGTTTTAAACACAGGCAGGATACTTGAATAAAAGATGACAATGTCGCAAAAAAATTGCAATTTCGAGCCAATTTCCTGTAGTTGCTAGTTAATCATTAGGAATCCTTTGGATGAATCTTTGTGAAAAACTATCAAAATTATCAAGAATATCCAGAGATGATTTCATGATTAAATGGAAAAAATTGAATTTAGGCTTAAAATATTACAAGGCTTTATATTTTCCAATTTATTCTTCCAAATCGTCCATTTTCATTGAAGTGAAATCCGCTTTCCTGTAACGTAAATTTGTCAACGAATACACTGTGATGAAGATTTAATATTCGTTTTTATACATGCTAAGTTTCTATGCAATGCCTTTGATAATAATGTTTTATTGCATTTTGAATGCGAAGGTTAGTGACGCCATTTTTCCCGATAACGTCAAAATGACGTCGTGGTTTGCTCATGGATAAAACTCCCAAAGTCCTAAATTTAGGAAATCGCCATAATTTCTTCAAATGACGCCGGAAATTATTCAAACTTCATCAGGATACTGGAAAGCGAATATCAATCAGAGTATCAAATGTTTTAATGGAGTTAAGACTGTACTTTTCCTAGGAAGCGAGAAAACAAATAATGCCGCCGCCATCTTGGTGTTCAAACCCTCCTTAAAGCCACAATAATGAATGGCAGCCATATGGCACTGACAGACTTGTGTCCAGAATGAGTTAAAGAAGATCCTGACGAAAATCTCACAGCACTCACAATAGAGCACCAAATTGAGCATCCACGGACCCCTAGCAAGCTAGAGGTGGGACCAGGTGCCCGGGAGGAGAAAGCATCCCCTGTTGGCTAGCCGCACCCAGTTCAACACACCTTTAATTTGTGAGCTTTCCGTGGCGCTTAAGTTTAATATTTTCCCGTATATCATTTTGTCATAACTAAAGTGCTTCTTCATTCGAACAGTGATCCAGTACTACTAGCACTGCTTTTTTGTCGGTCATATGTCTAGTCGGTAAGACATGAAGAAAAAATCATCCACTAGACTTGCAATCAAATGAAAGTGACACATGTATGATGTCGCAGATTGGGGTTCAGGAATAATAATGTCAAGATTTTGGGCTAGCGATGAATTAATTATCTCTGGAGCCATTTTGATTAGATATAATCTGTATAAAAATCACTGCATAAAGATAAATAAATGAATATTGTTCTCCTATTGCGCAGTGCATTCATGAAGCACTTGCTTTATATCTGAAAGGAAAATGTTTTGCTGCATGACGTCAAAAAGGCTGTTAAGATCGTAACATACATCATCTCAGTTTTAAGCAAGTTCTTCGTCGAATGACACAGAAAAGTACGTTAAAATTACGTCTATTCTATCTATAACTGAAACCTCAAGGCCATAAGCAGTAACTAATACATCAGAAATCAATTATAAAGTGACCTATAGTATTTAAATTTAGATGCCATGTAGCTAAATTCAAGAATTCTATGAACAGGTCATTTTCAACTCTGTTGCTCATCGAGTTACTATCCGCCATATTGGAATGGTTGTGACAATCACCAGTTTAACGCCAGTGATTGTTTGAGAAACAGATTTCTTTATTTTTTCGTCGTAGACAAGTTTTATTCCAGAACATATGACAAAACAGCAAATCTGAAGAATTTATTTTCACGAAATATTCACAGGTTGTATTCGATTTTGGCCCATTTTATCTATCAATAGACTTTTTTCCCTTGACAGACTTGGCACTTCGCACTTCGAACATTGAAAAATCAGTGGCATAGCTGCCGTTCACGTATAAATTTATCAGTGGAGTCATCTACATTCTGATTAGTATACTAAATGGAATTGGTATATTGGACTTCCTGTTCTTCTGGCAACCAACTTATAAAACTTTCTATCATAATTAAAGTGCGAAGTTCAAAGTACGAAGTGTGAAGTTCGTCACGATGAAAAATGTCTAAAAGTCACAAGCCTACATGCAGCGGGACATTGAATAAATTTGCAACATTTGTAGACGCCATTTGTAAGAATCATAACAACTGTTACTGGTTGGTTTTATGAAAAAAAATGTATTTGATTTTTGTCAAATGCAATAAAGTAGTAAACATATTAAGAAAGTATTCATCAAATTTCACAAGCAAACATTTAACGTTATGTCTTACGTTTCTTCAGATTAATTTAATATACACATCAAAAAAGTACCTATATCAGCGATTCAGTCTCAAAGTCGAGAAGGTAAGGCAAAATCATTAGAATTTCAGATGGAACAGTTGAGAACCTCGGAATAACCATCATTCCGAAGTAAGATATTACATGTAGGATATATATGAATTCACGAACCAATGCATGGTACTCAATAATGTCAAAGGGTTCCAATTTATACCTTCTTGAAGAAAATTCCAAACAAATTTCCAAGCAACAGACACGTGTTCCGAATATTAAATTCTCATTAGTGATGCTTCAAGCGGAGCCACCAAAAATCTTTTCAGTGCGCCCTCTTTAATTTTTTGAATTTAGATTTGATTTGTATATTTGAAACACTTACGGTTTTTGAATTAAAAAAAATACAAGTTACCAAAAAAGGAGAATTTGAGAGAGACTAAAGCACTGCTTCATCCGAACAATGATCCAGTACTACTAGCACTGCTTCCTTTATCGCTATATACATTGCTACTAGCTGAGCTACTTGCTATACTTGTTCTGGATGGTACTCTGACCATTTTAGGTATGTTATTGGTCCTTGTTATTTTTAACATTTTTCTGAGTGTCTGAGTTTTCTGTCCTTTCGTGATAATAGAATCTGAAGATGGAATGATATTGGAATGTTCAGACGAAAACAAACTTGTCGGAGTATGCGGACTTTCTATAGATGGTGTTTGAAATTCGGTCAAATCTGATCCGAACATTCTAAATCGGAACAGAACGTCTTCGATTTCCTTTTGTTTTCTATATGTTGCTACAACATATGGAGTAAGCCCTTCTTTATTTTTCAGTTCAGGATCTGCCCCGTTTGCTAACAAGTATTTCGTAGCACTTTTGTTTCCCATCATGGCTGCCAAGTGCAGAGGTGTATTATGATCGGGGATTGCTAGTGAGTTAATGTTAGCTCCCTTACGAAGATATAAATGTATGAGTTTCGTGTTTCCGTTCCGAGATGCTACAAGAATAGGATCATAACCGTTTTGATTAGACGTATTTACGTCAGCTCCGTGATCTAGTAAACATTCACAAACTTTTGTATTGTTATTCAAAGTTGCAAGTAAAAGCGGTGTACTGTTTTGAACATTTACACAATTAATGCCAATTCCTATTCCTTTAACTTCTAGCAATATCTTGACCACCTCTAAGTGACCTCGCTCCGCAGAGATCAATAATGGAGTGGCTCCGTCTGTTAGTCTGCTTTTCAATGGATCAGCTCCCTTATCCAGAAGTGAAAAGACTATATGAGGAAAACCATTTTCCGCCGCGATAAAAAGAGGAATAACGCCGTCCTTGTCGACGAAGTTTACATCTGTGTTTCTCTCCCAAAGGAAAAGATTCATAAGTCTAACGTCATTAAAGGCTGATGCTAAATGTAAAGGCGATGAATGTTGAAATACGTCCGATGTCTGTGGATTTGCATTTGCCATTAATAACATGTTAGCGATTTCAAATCTGGCTTCCTTTTCCTCACATTCACATGCCTTCTGCAATGCGGTTACTCCATTTACCTTTCGTTGATTAATATATAATACTAACCTTTGACGTGCAGTTCGAAGTATTTTTATCACAATGTCTACTTTGCCGAGTCCACAAGCCATCATCAGGACATTTTCGCCCTCATTCGTACACAGGTTGCAATCCGCTTCTCTTTGTAGCAAAATATCAAAGATTTCATCGTTTTCAACAGCCCACATGAGTGGCGATTTTCCATAGTTATTTTGAGTGTTTATATCAATGTCCAAAAAAGATCACAAATAAAGAACCACATGTTTATTTCCAAACCTGGCAGCATAAGCCAAGGGTGTGTCGCCATCTCCGCTCCTTTCATTTATGTCAAATGTCAATTCTTTGAAATATTTAATCATTATAAGATTATTGCAGGCGGAAGATACACACATTGGCGAGAAATCTGCAAGGAGATTCTTGTAGAGCTTTCTATCCACAAAAGGTAAAAAATCTATCATTCGCTTCGAAATTTTGGCTACTCGTTTGAAATTTTCTATGTCACCACCTATCACAGCAGCCTTCAAAATATCGTCTTTCTCAAATCCCTTATACGGCTTGGACATATGTTTCCAAATTTCAGAGAATAAATCATTGTGCCCTGCTACCATTATCCCGCACAGGAAATTCAAATTTGCGCTCAATGTAAATTCGCGTAAAACACAGGCGATATTTGTGGGAATAATATCGACCGACCCAATTTCGTCTTCCGTTCTTAACAGCATT
>VSWD01000001.1:3794085-3872390 GCA_033119305.1 Pinctada imbricata | reverse complement strand
TGTATGAAACTAGATGGCTACTGTTGCAAGCAACAGACGGATTCCTCCTTTATTAGACCTTCCTCGGAACTGAAGTGTTAAAATCCGAATAAAGAAGATGAAAAAAGAATAGTTGCTTTAGTACCTTATTCACTTCAGCAAATGAGTCAAAAGAGCTTATGTCTAACTTGGGACTCTTATCTATTTATCGACAAAAAAGAAGAAAAAGACGATAAATACCTTTCAAGTTTAGGCAGGCTTTAAACTCCTAGATCTATTCTATCCATTTTGAATCCTTTTAAATTACTATCCCATAAAGAATTGCACAATGAATTAGCAATGAGAAAATTTCTATAAATAGAGAATGACAACAGCATGAAAGTACAGACAAGTAATGCTACTAAGATAAAAAAAGGAAACAGAGAACAAGAATAAAAGAGTTATCTATCTTACTATGTTAAGTTCAAATAAGAAGTACTACTTGTGTGAAGAATAAATATTTAAGAACAAAATCCTATCAATCCTACAAGAGTAAATGTTTGTTATGACCTTGAAAAAGTTTATTTGACCTTGAACCAAGGTCATGGATGAAAGATAAGCATTTTAGTTTATTCTCATCAAGATTTCTTTACATCTATTCAAAGCTCAATATTTTATCAACAAAAGTCTGTTGTGACCTTGAAATCGAACAAATGACCTTGGGTCAAGGTCAAGATGAAAGGACTTGATGCAAGGAATATTTGCGTCAAGTTTGAACTCTCAATGACAAATGGTCTTTGTTCTATAGGAAAAATTTTGTTGTGACCTTGAGAATGAGAATTTGACCTTGGGTCAAGGTCAAGGTGAAAGGGCTTAGATCAATGATTGTGTTTATGAAGTTTGAACTGTCAAGGTCAAATAGTCTTTGTTCTATAGGCAAAAGTTTGTTGTGACCTTGAGAATCATAATTTGACCTTGAAACTAAGTCATCATCAATGACTACCTATTAGTAACCTACCATCCAAGTTTCAACTCAAAATCTCAAAAACTGTAGAAATTGGCACTGTGCCAATTTAAAGTTCCATTTTCAACTCAAAATAGCTCAAAAACCGTAAATATTTTATCAAGCATGTAAGCGTAAAAAAGTTTGCAAATTTCCCAAAGACCAATATAAAACAAATTTCATTAAAATCGCACGGTTAGTTTAGGAGTTATAAGGTTTTAAAAATTTTACCTTTAACGACCTCTAGCGGGGGCATATGTGAACTTTTCAACAAGAAAAAAAATTTTAATGAAGATCTTTCTTTGCTCTTTCACATGATACTTTCCATTTTTTCATATGATGCGGTTCTTTGTTGTAACGTCTCTGGATTGGCTTGGGGGTAAGAATAATAATAATTAACCATAATAATAATAATAATACTACGTTTTTAGGCCCGCTTATGTATCGGACAAATAATAACGATTTAGCATGATTATATAGTAAAAAGGAATTAATCGAAATCGGGACCCGATTCCGATTATTAACATGCACATAAGCGACCCTAAACTGTTTTGATAACCCCTTATTACAGCTAGTATGAATATAGCTTGTGCACAAAATAATTATTTTCCATCTTTAAAAATTAGTAGCATTTGATTATAAGCACTGAAACTTTGATTTAGCATGTTGAAATCTAGAAATTCATTTTCAACTATGTAGAGGAAATTCGCGGACCCAAGCGAGCCAGGCGAGCTAAATCTCCAAGGAAAACAAGATGGACGCCGAGGTTGCATTTTCCGCGCGGCGCTGAAAATGGAGCTGGATAACCTTCTATATGCAGATTTAATTCATTTCAATTAGGTAAGCTACTTAAAGGGAAGTTATTTATTTGATTTCATTGGAGCTTAACAGAAATTGTACGCCGAGGGAGACGGTGCAAGACATACCGGGTCAAACTCAATGATCGTCTGCAGGCTGACAGGTGCGAGTAAAAGTTTTCACAGTCATCGCGAAAACTCACTAGGCTACCATAAATTTCCTCGGGCTACTAATATTTGCTCAGGGGCCCCCAACTGCACGGGGGCACATACATCTTTGATGGGAAACACTTGCGAGGCCCAAAGGGCCGAGCTGGGAGTTATGTAGAAAACACGAGACTACTCCCACCTGGGATCGAACTCGCAATGTTCTGATGTAAAGTCGGACGCTCTACTGAATGAGCCAAAGAGCTGTCCCACTGGCCCAGTCTAGTACAAGTGCCAGTTTACTACACTACTCTCCCCTTTCAATTTTGGGCCTCCCTACCCCTCCTAGACAACCCTTCTTCCCACCATCTCTCCATTGGATTTATGTTGGGCGCCATTGTAGAAAACACGAGACTACCCCCACCTGGGATCGAACTCGCAACCTTCTGATGTTAAGTCCAACGCTCTACCAAATGAGCCAAAGAGCAGGGACTAAAATTAAAGTTTTTGACATGGTAGCCACCCGGGCCCCTACATTTTCAGATTTATTAGCCCGGAGTAAATGTTGGTAGCCCGTGAAAAAAAATGAAATTTTGCAATTTTTTAACTATGTTTAATTCAAAACTTCAACATTTCTCTATTTCCCTTTCAATTTCAAATATTCTCTCCATTACAACTTCACTTTCCTCCTCCTCCTCAGAATCTGTACTGGACTCAACCTCTCCTGACTCTGCTACTGTCTCTATCTCTATTTGCCCACTTTTTTTGGGGTTTAAAACGAAAGTGAAGTATAATATTCAGAAGCAAAACGGATCTAAGGCTCCGCACATCATCGGGTCCGTACTTTCAAACACTCGCGCGACTTAGACGATGCAACTCTTTCAAGATTACGATTGACGTCGATGTAAACATCGCGCGAACAACAGGTGCTTTGTTAATAGGCTTGAAATATCCATACAAACCCCGAGAATTTTTAATCGCCACACGGGCGAGCGAGTAGGAAGGTTTCATGGGCCCGGGAGCAAAAGTGGTCGCCTCGGGCGACCGGGCGACCGTTAATTTTAGTCCCTGCAAAGAGACATCCCACTGGCCCAGTCTACTGTCCGCGCGGCTCACTTCGGAAACTGGATAAACGCGATTTTGACTATTTCATCATGTAAACCTTTAAATAAAATTGATACAGTTCAGTAGATCTCGCTTAGTCGTAAATTTTGGTACGAGTTATATGAGAATCAGTGCACGCAATAAAAATTAATAGACAAAACAAATATTAGATGGGCTATTTCCCATGCTAATTTTTCCCGTGACGTCGTGACGCTCTCCATATAGGCTCAATGATAAACTTGGCGACGTCAGGCTGAAATTTAACATAGGAAACGTCCCATCTAAAATTTATATTATCTGTAGAATTTTATTGCATAAACCCTCGACCATGTAACATATACCAAAATTTACGACTAAGCGAGATCTATTCAGTGATATATATTTTATCTTAATTTTTCCATGGCAAAGTTACCAAAATTGCGTTTATCCACTTTCCGAAGTGAGCCGCGCGGACAGTCGTACATAGTGCCTGTTAACTACAGTAATTTTGAAAATTTTCGATATTTACTCATGCTGTATTGTTATTGCACGGCATGCAGAAGTCAACATGTTCAGAAATTGATTGAAGCGTTTGACAATTATATTGTTAACAGGTTTTTATGGGGGGGGGGGGGGGGGGGGGGGAAGGTGCCAGTGCCTGTCTTAATTAGCCTTTTTCGCATAACTGCGGTCCAGTTATTTTGGACGGCAAAATAACTACTTTTCCTGCAATATAGTTAACGTCAAGGACAATCAATCTATAACTGTGACGTAACGAAAGTGGGTACTTGCCGTCCACAAAATGTTAGTCACGCAGTTACGTGAAAAAGGCTTATTGATCCTTCCGATTGCGGGGAAAAATGGAAAATCTTGTGACGTCACAATGCTTTTACCTCGTATCTTCGAATCGGTTCATACTTCATGTAAGAAATCACGAAAATATCTGAGTAACTGAAGAGGGAGGTGTGGGTGGGGAAATCAAAAGAAGATAGATTGGGAAGGAGGGTGGGAAATCAAAAGAAGATAGATAGGGAAGGAGGGTGGAAAAAACTCCATGTAATTCTTCTGCGCAATATCTAGCGGTATATTACTAACATTACCCTAGATTACTTACATAGGTATTTCAGGGTTTGATAAAGCATAAAGTATAGGACTACTAACCTGACCCTAGATACTTCTTCGCAATATCTTGCGCAGTATTTCTGGAGCACAATATATTGCGGTTTATCTTTGGTCATACTAATTTTTCTGCGCAATATCTAGCGGTGTATTTCTGGACATACTCCTTAAATTTTGCGCAATATCTTGCGGTTTATTTCTGGTCATACTCATACTTCTGCGCAATATCTAGCGGTGTATTTCTGGACATACTCCTTTAATTTTGCACAATATCTTGCGGTTTATTTCTGGTTATACTAATACTTCTGCGCAATATCTAGCGGTGTATTTCAGACCTACTCCTTAAATTTTGTGCAATATCTTGCGGTTTATTTCTGGTCATACTCATACTTCTTCGCAATATCTAGCGGTTTATTTCTGGACATACTCCTTAAATTTTGTGCAATATCTTGCTGTTTATTTCTAGTCATACTCATACTGCTGCGCAATATCTAGCTGTTTATTTCTGGACATACTCCTTAAATTTTGCGCAATATCTTGCGGTTTATTTCTGGTCATACTCATACTTCTGTGCAATATCTAGCGGTGTATTTCTGGACATACTCCTTAAATTTTGCGCAATATCTTGCGGCTTATTTTTTATCATACTAATACTTCTGCGCAATATCTAGCGGTGTATTTCTGGACCTACTCCGTAAATTTTGCGCAATATCTTGCGGTTTATTTCTGGTCATACTCATCCTTCTGCGCAATATCTAGCAGTTTATTTCTGGACATACTCCTTAAATTTTGCGCAATATCTTGCGGTTTATTTCTAGTCATACTTGTACTTCTGCGCAATATCTAGCGGTGTATTTCTGGACATACTCCTTAAATTTTGCGCAATATCTTGCGGTTTATTTCTGGTCATACTCATACTTCTGCGCAATATCTAGCGGTGTATTTCTGGACATACTCCTTAAATTTTGCGCAATATCTTGCGGCTTATTTTTTATCATACTAATACTTCTGCGCAATATCTAGCGGTGTATTTCTGGACCTACTCCTTAAATTTTGCGCAATATCTTGCGGTTTATTTCTGGTCATACTCATACTTCTGCGCAATATCTAGCAGTGTATTTCTGGACATACTCCTTAAATTTTGCGCAATATCTTGCGGCTTATTTTTTATCATACTAATTCTTCTGCGCAGTATCTTGCGCAGTATTTCTGGATATACTCCTTAAATTTTGCGCATTATCTTGCGGTTTATTGTTTATCATACTTATACTTCTGCGCAATATCTAGCGGTGTATTTCTTGACATACTCCCTAATTCTTCTGCGCAATATCTTGCGGCTTATTTCTTATTTTCAGGTGTATCTCTGGACATACTCCTTTAATCTTGCGCAATATCTAGCGGTGTATTTCTGGACATACTACCCAATTCTTCTTCGCAATATCTAGCGATGTATCTCTGGACATACTCCTTTAATCTTGCGCAATATCTAGCGGTGTATTTCTGGACATACTACCCAATTCTACTGCGCAATATCTAGCGGTGTATTTCTTGACATTCTCCCTAATTCTTCTGCACAATATCTTGCGCAGTATTTCTGGACATACTCCATAATTCTTCTGCGCAGTATCTTGCGCAGTATTTCTGGACATACTCTTTAAATTTTGCGCATTATCTTGCGGTTTATTTTTTATCATACTAATACTTCTGCGCAATATCTAGCAGTGTATTTCTTGACATACTTCCGAAATCTTTTGCGCAATATCTTGCGGCTTATTTCTTATTTCCAGATGTATCTCTGGACATACTCCTTTAATCTTGCGCAATATCTAGCGGTGTATTTCTGGACATACTACCCAATTCTTCTGCGCAATATCTAGCGGTGTATTTCTGGGCATACTCTCTAATTCTACTGCGCAATATCTAGCGGTGTATTTCTTGACATTCTCCCTAATTCTTCTGCGCAATATCTTGCGGCTTATTTCTGGACATACTCCCTAATTCTTCTGCGCAATATCTTGCGCAGTATTTTCTGGACAAACTCCCTTATTCTACTGCGCAATATCTAGTGGTGTATTTCTGGACATACTTCCTAAATCTTTTGCGCAATATCTTGCGGTTTATTTCTGGGCATACTCTCTAATTCTACTGCGCAATATCTAGCGGTATATTTCTGGACATATATTACTCCCTGAATCTTTTGCGCAATATCTTGCGGTTTATTTCTGGACATACCCCTAATTCTACTGCGCAATACCTAGCTGTGTATTTCTGGACATACTCCTTTAATCTTGCACAATATCTATAGCAGTGTATTACTGGAAATACTCCCTAATTCTTCTGCGCAATATCTTGCGCAGTATTTCTGGACATACACCCTAAGGGGACGACCATTTAATCCTGAGGGAGGGGGGGGGGGGGGCTGGCAGTTTTTGGAAATAAATATTTTGGCCCAGAAAATGTTGAAAATAAATCATCTGACCCTCTTTGCTGCAGAAATAAACATTCTGGCCCATATATAAGTTCAAAATCCAAAATTTTTCAGCTCGCCATTCACTGAAACAAATTTACTAAGTTGGCTTCACTAGCAAAACAAACCACTTTAGTTATAAGGCTTAGTTTCAAATCGAAAGAGTGGAACTTAGTGAAATTTCCCCTCACCAAAGTTATAAAGCAGAGTGTGATAAAGCTCAACACTTTTTCTTTCATCAAATTTTCCTTTCCTCTTATTTTTTTAATAAAAAAAATCACCCAGCTCTTATTTCGAGATCGAAGATGCGCGCGCGGTTTGAAATCTAAAACGAAACTAGAAAGAAAATGCCTTTCTTGAAAATAGGTGTAAACAAGTATTAGCTTTTTAAAAAAAGCTTGTCCGGCATTAGCAATCATTTTGAAGAGGCAAGTAACCAGTCATTTTCACGGAAGAGTGGGGGGGGGGGGGGGGTTATAGTCCGACTTGCAGACCTACGACGGTGTTACCTGTTTTTTCGTCTTCGGTCTGACTGCTATGCATAGGCAAAACTTGAGAATTTGTCAGAATGAGTCAGACCGAAGACGAAAAAACAGATAACACCGTCGTAGGTCTGCAAGTCGGACTAGGGGGGTTACTATGCACATCTTCAGTTATTTCAGGTACACATGTAATTGAACCAGTAACTGTTGCAGTTATTAAAATGAAAATCAAAGATGTTTGCTTAGATACTTTACTAATATAGTAATAAGATAGGCAATACGTTGTTTCAAGAAAAACAACGATTTTCAAGTTTATAACTCACAATATTATCGATTGGTGCTACTTTGCATGTGTACGTGACCTGTTCTATATATATATCGCTGTATGCGTGAACTTGCTGTATTTAAATGAACGTATGAATGGAACATTCCTGCATATTTTGAAATTAACGTGCTAAAGGAACCCGTTTAAGATCCTCCAATTAAAAATAAACATGACGTTATCTTATGCAGTTGGACATTTCCGTCAACAGCTTAGAATCATGTGCATACTTGCTTCCATTGGAAATGGATTCAAGAAACTGTGTGATTGCCCGTATGCCACCTCTTCAGAGTACATGTATGTGCAGTGGAAGTAAAACCATTTCTAAATGGTCCAGCTCTGGCGCCGGACCAAACACTGGTCTATTAACCCACCAGGCAATCATAATTTTCTCTGAATCCACCAATAAAGATGAGAACTTCATTTCTTGGGAAGTCAAAACACTAATTTCGCAATATTTTTTACCAAACAGCCTTGTGCTAGTGCATAATCTCGTTTGAGATTCATGCACGTGTCTATTTGCTATGCTGCTGTTTAGTAGTAAACAGCGGCATATCAAATATACACGCTCATGAATCTCAAATGAGATTAGCCAGTGCACACGGGCATGATCCTACTATTCGTGCCGCGGCCTGAATAATTTTTTTACATGCTGAAGACATTGCTTATATAAACTGACTAAGAATAAAACAGACTATAAATCTTAGTCATTTTAAAAGCGCTTTAAATCGTCATACTGCTATATTGGTGACAGATAAAAGTATAAATAAAATGAAATAAAAATTCAAATAAGGTTTATTTCGTTTTTAAGAAACCTCTACACAGAGATAAATTTTGGCCCAAATTATTATTCGTGCCAGAATTATTCCCTATATAGAGATAAATTTTGGCCCAAATAATTATTACAGAATTTGTCCACAAATAGAGACGAATTTTGGCCCGAATAATTATTTGTGTCAGTTATCTAGAGTCAGGTTAGTAGTCCTGTCCATTAGGCTTTATCTAACCCTTATGTATCTATGTAAGTTATCTAGGGTAAGGTTAGTAGTCCTGTCCATTAGGCTTTATCTAACCCTTATGTATCTATGTAAGTTATCTAGGGTAAGGTTAGTAGTCCTGTCCATTAGGCTTTATCTAACCCTTAGATACCTATGTAACTTATCTAGGGTAACGTTAGTAGTCCTATCCATAAGGCTTTATCTAACCCTTAGGTACCCAATGTTCCCGCTATGCCAAAATAGAAGGGCGCCACGCCCTTGATGCCCTTCCTCGCACCCTTTATGCCCTCCCTTGCGCCCTTGATGCCCTTTTGTTGCGCCCTTGATGCCCTCCTGTTTTCCTCTTGTTGCCCTTCTTGATCCGCCCTTCAAGTTTCGATTATGTTGTCCGTTTGCGGTAATTAATGCATTACCGTCTTAAACATGTACTTTGCTTAATTGAATTGTTTGTACAATCATTTAGCACATTTACGATTAGTACAAACAACTACCTAATTAAGATGTTTTGATTAAATTTTTGTATACTTGTACAACTGGAAGATATAGGTTTAATCGATCGCGCGAGAGATTTATTTCTCAAACAAATTTTCACTTCATATTTTGACATTTTAAGTTGACCGCACAGTGCACAACAACTAATAGCATGACTTCCAGAAAACGTTAGCAAAGATTGAGAATGAAAAGTCAAAAATTGCAAAGCAATCTATAACTTCATTGTTAAGTTGTGCCAATATAGCCTCAAGTCGTTAGCAACGACTCGCGACATCAATACACATGAATCCGCCTTGATGAATTTATCCTATTTTATTTCTGATGATAATGATGACATTTTACACGTACATTGTATCCATGCTTTCCGTCTCAAAACCTAAATTCCCAAGCTAAAACGGACAACTATTATATACGAGTATTTGCGTGGGTACATTTAAAAATCGGCGATAAGTTTATCTATCCGTCTTCTTGGTCTATTTTTATTTATTTTATTAACCTATTTTTTAATGCACTAAATACATGTACGTGTAGAACCAATATGTCTTTTTGACGTAATTAACGGTCTGTCAGCGTCAACATTTTGTTTAAAGATATTCAATACACAAAAAAATCGTGACCATAAACAGATAAAAGATAATAAACATAGATGCATATACATTGTTACGCAGATGACTACCGAAGTCTCCAAAACTGGTAACACAAAAAATGGAAAACCAAGGTCGCTGGTCTCATTGTACAGTGTACAGGGGATGACAGAGACAGTTGCAGCATAACATTTATGCACTATAGGAAAGTAGTCTCAGGCAAAAGTGCATAGCAAGTACATGTATTACAGACTGAAACAATAAAACTTGTGAAATTTTGATTATGTTTGTACTTTAATTTAGTTATTGAAGATGCACTGCAAAAGAAGTAAAGTGCCTTATTTGCAAAAAAAAGCTTATGCCTTGTAAAATATACTCTCCTTTGACTACATAATGCAAAAATGTGCCCTCCCTTGCTTACCTCGCCCCTTTAAATGTGCCCACCCTTGCCCTCTGCGTGTGCATGATGTGCCCTCCTACCTGGCGCCCTGCCCTTTTTGTTTTCTAGCTGGAACAATGGGTACCTATGTAAGTTACATGTATCTTGGGTCAGGTTAGTAGTCCTGTCCATTAGGCTTCATCTAACTCTTGTGTTCCTATGTAAGTTATCTAGGGTCAGTTAGTAGTCATGTCCATTAGGCTTTATCTAACCCTTAGGTACCTATGTAACTTATCTAGGGGAAGGTTAGTAGTCCTGTCCATTAGGCTTTATGTAACCCTTAGATACCTAAGTAACTTATCTAGGGTAATGTTAGTAGTCCTGTCCATTAGGCTTTATCTAACACTTAGGTACCTATGTTAGTTATCTAGGGTTAGGTTAGTAGTCCTGTCCATAAGGCTTTATCTAACCCTTAGGTACCTATGTAAGTTATCTTGGGTCAGGTTAGTAGTCCTATCAATTATGCTTTATCTAACCCTTAGGTACCTATGTAAGTCCATTAGGCTTTATCTAACCCTTAGATACCTATGTAAGTTATCTAGTGTAAGGTTAGTAGTCCTGTCCATTAGGCTTTATCTAACCCTTAGGTACCTATGTAAGTTATCTAGGGTAAGGTTAGTAGTCCTGTCTATTAGGCTTTATGGAACACTTAGGGACCTATGTAAGTTATCCAGTGTAAGGTTAGTACTCCTGTCCATTAGGCTTTATCTAACCCTTAGATACCTATGTAAGTTATCTAGGGTAAGGTTAGTAGTCCTGTCCATTAGGCTTTATCTAACCCTTATATACCTATGTAAGTTATCTAGGGTCAGGTTAGTAGTCCTGTCTATTAGGCTTTATCTAACCCTTAGATACCTATGTAAGTTATCCAGGGTCATGTAAGTAGTCCTGTCCATTAGGCTTTATCTAACCCTTATATACCTATTTAAGTTATCTAGGGTAAGGTTAGTAGTCCTGTCCATAAGGCTTTATCTAACTCTTAGATACCTATGTAAGTTATCCAGGGTCATGTTAGTAGTCCTGTCCATAAGGCTTTATCTAACCCTTGGGTACCTATGTAAGTTATCTTGGGTAAGGTTAGTAGTCCTGTCCATAAGGCTTTATCTAACCCTTAGATACCTATGTAAGTTATCTAGGGTAATGTTAGTAGTCCTGTCCATTAGGCTTTATCTAACACTTAGGTACCTATTTAAGTTATCTAGGGTCAGGTTAGTAGTCATGTCCATTAGGCTTTATCTTACCCTTAGGTACCTATGTAAGTTATCTAGGGTCAGTTAGTAGTCATGTCCATTAGGCTTTATCTTACCCTTAGGTACCTATGTAAGTTATCTAGGGTAAGGGTAGTAGTCCTGTCTATTAGGCTTTATCTAACACTTGGGTACCTATGTAATATATCAAGAGCAAGGTAAGTAGTCCTGACTGTAAGGCTTTATCTAACCCTTAGATACCTATGTAAGTTATCTAGGGTCAGGTTAGCAGTCCTGTCCATTAGGCTTTATCTAACCCTTAGATACCTATTTAAGTTATCTAGGTTTAGGTTAGTAGTCCTGTCTAGTAGGCTTTATCTAACCCTTGGGTACCTATGTGAGTTATCTAGGAAAAGTTGGTAGTCCTGACCATAAGGCTTTATCTAACCCTTAGATTCCTTTGTACATTATGTAGGGTCAGGTTAGTAGACCTATCATTTAGGCTTTATCTAACCCTTAGATACCTTTGTAAGTAATCTAAGGTCATGTTAGTAGCCCTGTCCATTAGGCTTTATCTAACCCTTAGGTACCTATGTAAGTTATCTAGGGTAAGGTTAGTAGTCCTGTCCATAAGGCTTTATCTAACCCATAGGTAACTATGTAAGTAATCTAGGGTAAGGTTAGTAGCCCTGTCTATTAGGCTTTATCTTACCCTTAGGTACCTATGTAACTTATCTAGGGTAAGGTTAGTATTCCTGTCCATAAGTCTTTTTCTAACCCTTAGATACCTATGTAAGTTATCTAGGGTAATGTTAGTAGTCCTGTCCATTAGGCGTTATCTAACCCTTAGATACCTATTGAAGTTATCTAGGGTCAGTTTAGTAGTCTTGTCTATTAGGCTTTATCAAACCCTTTTAGGTACCTATGTAAGTTATCTAGGGTAAGGTTAGTAGTCCTGTCCATAAGGCTTTATCTAAGCCTTAGGTACCTATGTAAGTAATCTAGGGTAAGGTTAGTACTCCTGACCATAAGGCTTTATCAAACCCTTTTAGGTACCTATGTAAGTTATCTAGGTTAAGGCTAGTAGTCCTGTCCATCAGGCTTTATCTAACCCTTAGATACCTATTGAAGTTATCTAGGGTCAGTTTAGTAGTCTTGTCTATTAGGCTTTATCAAACCCTTTTAGGTACCTATGTAAGTTATCTAGGGTAAGGTTAGTAGTCCTGTCCATAAGGCTTTATCTAACCCTTAGGTACCTATGTAAGTTATCTAGGTTAAGGCTAGTAGTCCTGTCCATCAGGCTTTATCCAACCCTTTGGTACCTATGTAAGTTATCTAAGGGTCATGTTAGTAGTCCTGTCTTTTAGGCTTTATCTAACCCTTAGATACTTATTTAAGTTATCAAGGGTCAGGTTAGTAGTCCTGTCCATTAGGCTTTATCAAACCCTTATAGGTACCTTTGTAAGTTATCTAAGGGTCATGTTAGTAGTCCTGTCAATTAGGATTTATCTAACCCTTAAGTAAATATGTAAGTATTCTAGGGTGATTTTAATCCTGTCCATCAGGCTTTATCTAACCCTTAGGTACCTATGTTAGTTATCTAGGGGTCATGTTAGTAGTCCTGTCCATTAGGCTTTATTAACCCTTAGGTGCCTATGTAACTTATCTAGGGTAAATTTAGTAGTCCTGTCCATTAAGCTTTATCTAATCCTTAGATACATATTTAAGTTTTCTAGGGTAAGGTTAATAAACCTGTCCATAAGGCTTTATCTAACTCTTAGATACCTATGTAAGTTATCCAGGGTCAGGTTATTACTCCTGTCCATTAGGCTTTATCTAACCCTTAGATACCTATGTAAGTTATCCAGTATAAGGTTAGTAGTCCTGTCCATCAGGCTTTATCTAACCCTTAGATACCTATTGAAGTTTTCTAGGGTCAGTTTAGTAGTCTTGTCTATTAGGCTTTATCAAACCCTTTTAGGTACCTATGTAAGTTATCAAGGGTAAGGTTAGTAGTCCTGTCCATAAGGCGTTATCTAACCCTTAGGTACCTATGTAAGTAATCTAGGATAAGGTTAGTACTCCTGACCATAAGGCTTTATCTAACCCTTAGCTACCTATGTAAGTAATCTAGGGTAAGGTTAGTACTCCTGACCATAAGGCTTTATCTAACCCTTAGGTACCTATGTAAGTAATCTAGGGTAAGGTTAGTACTCCTGACCATAAGGCTTTATCTAACCCTTAGCTACCTATGTAAGTAATCTAGGGTCAGGTTAGTACTCCTGACCATAAGGCTTTATCAAACCCTTTTAGGTACCTATGTAAGTTATCTAGGGTAAGGCTAGTAGTCCTGTCCATCAGGCTTTATCTAACCCTTAGATACCTATTGAAGTTATCTAGAGTCAGTTTAGTAGTCTTGTCTATTAGGCTTTATCAAACCCTTTTAGGTACCTATGTAAGTTATCTAGGGTAAGGTTAGTAGTCCTGTCCATAAGGCTTTATCTAACCCTTAGGTACCTATGTAAGTTATCTAGGTTAAGGCTAGTAGTCCTGTCCATCGGGCTTTATCCAACCCTTAGGTACCTATGTAAGTTATCTAAGGGTCATGTTAGTAGTCCTGTCTTTTAGGCTTTATCTAACCCATAGATACTTATTTAAGTTATCAAGGGTCAGGTTAGTAGTCTTGTCCATTAGGCTTTATCAAACACTTTTAGGTACCTATGTAAGTTATCTAGAGTCATGTTAGTAGTCCTGTCCATTATGCTTTATCTAACCCTGAGGTACCTATGTAAGTAGTCTAGGGTCAGGTTAGTAGTCCTGTCCATTAGGCTTTATCTAACCCTTAAGTAAATATGTAAGTATTCTAGGGTAATGTTAGTCCTGTCCATCAGGCTTTATCTAACCCTTAGGTACCTATGTTAGTTATCTAGGGGTCATGTTAGTAGTCTTTAGGCTTTATTAACCCTTAGGTACCTATGTAACTTATCTAGGGTAAGTTTAGTAGTCCTGTCCATTAAGCTTTATCTAATCCTTAGATACATATTTAAGTTATCTAGGGTAATTTTAGTAAACCTGTCCATAAGGCTATATATAACTCTTAGATACCTATGTAAGTTATCCAGGGTCAGGTTAGTACTCCTGTCCATTAGGCTTTATCTATCCCTTAGATACCTATCAGGGATTTTTCAAGTCCGTTTTTGGGTCCGATTATCGGACCCATTCCCAACGCCGAAATGGCCTGTATTTTCCCAATTTATGATTGAAATTTCCCAATTTGAACCTCTTTATTTTTTCTTAAAGTATTCTTCAATAAAGAGCAAAATAATGTCAACTGAAATACCTAGCAGAAATACGACATTAATGATCGATATGTAAATTGGTCAAAAATATTTCATCCGATATAGGTTTACATTTTAGTCATCAAATGGTATCTCCAGTATTGGGAACCCAGGACCATGTCATCTCACAAAAAGCAAATCTGATACCAAAAAAAGTACAAAAGGGAGTACATCTTCTTTGTAGTGGATAGATACGTTCTTCAAAATAAAATTTTGGATAGTGACTATAAAAGAAACAACAGAAAATAGTTATGTTCAGTAAACAGACTGAGGCGAGTCGGTCAGTGGGAATGTCCCTCGTCAAACACTGACTTTGAATCTGAATCCTGATTAATCATGATCATTAAAGTAGCCCCTCTGACTCTGAACAGATGCCTGTTCCTGATCCTAGAAGTTGATGTCCTTTGAAGCACAATCTAAAGAATAGATGGCTTTACTAGTACTTTAACTTTGTTTCTTTTATTGAAGACACTTTGAATAAGAAGGAGTTATATCTCTGTGTAATGATTTATTCCATTGAGAATCAATTAAACTGTTGGAAATTCCCAATTTCATTGAAACGCCGTGATTTTTCCCAATTCTAGCGGACCCTGGACCCAAAGTAAAATACCCTGAAAAATCCCTGCCTATGTAAGTTATCCAGTGTAAGGTTAGTAGTCCTGTCCATTAGGCTTTATCTAACCCTTAGATACCTAAGTAACTTATCTAGGGTAATGTTAGTAGTCCTGTCCATTAGGCTTTATCTAACCCTAACATACCTATGTAAGTAATCTAGGGTAATGTTAGTAGTCCTGTCCATTAGGCTTTATCTAACCCTTAGGTACCTATGTAACTTATCTAGGGTAAGGTTAGTAGTCCTGTCCATTAGGCTTTATCAAACCCTAACATACCTATGTAAGTAATCTAGGGTAATGTTAGTAGTCCTATCCATTAGGCTTTATCTAACCCTTAGGTACCTATGTAAGTTATCTAGGGTAAGGTTAGTAGTCCTGTCCATTAGGCTTTATCTAACCCTTAGATACCTATTGAAGTTGTATAGGTTAAGGCTAGTAGTCCTGTCCATAAGGCTTTATCTAACCCTTAGGTACCTATGTATGTTATCTAGGTTAAGGCTAGTAGTCCTGTCCATCAGGCTTTATCTAACCCTTAGGTACCTATGTAAGTTATCTAAGGGTCATGTTAGTAGTCCTGTCTTTTAGGCTTTATCTAACCCTTAGATACTTATTTAAGTTATCTAGGGTCAGGTTAGTTGTCTTGTCCATTAGGCTTTATCAAACCCTTATAGGTACCTATGTAAGTTATCTAGAGTCATGTTAGTAGTCCTGTCCATTAGGCTTTATCTAACCCTGAGGTACCTATGTAAGTTATCTAGGGTCAGGTGAGTAGTCCTGTCCATAAGGCTTTATCTAACCCTTAGGTAAATATGTTAGTATTCTAGGGTAATGTTAGTCCTGTCCATCAGGCTTTATCTAACCCTAAGTACCTATGTAAGTTATCTAGGGGTCATGTTAGTAGTCCTGTCCATTAGGCTTTATTAACCCTTAGGTCCCTATTTAGCTTATCTAGGGTAAGTTTAGTAGTCCTTTCCATTAAGCTTTATCTAATCCTTAGATACATATGTAAGTTATCTAGGGTAAGGCTAGTAGTCCTGTGCATAAGGCTTTATCTAACCCTTAGGTACCTATTTAAGTTTTATAGGGTCAGGTTAGTAGTCTTGTCCATTATGCTTTATCTAACCCTTAGGTACCTAACTAAGTGATATATTGTAAGGTTAGTAGTCCTGTCCATAAGGCTTTAACCCTTAGGTACCTATGTAAGTAATCTAGGGTAAGGTTAGTAGCCCTGTCCATTAGGCTTTATCTAACCCTTAGGTACCTATGTAAGTTATCTAGGGAAAGGTTAGTAGCCCTGTCCATTAGGCTTTATCTAACCCTTAGGTACCTATGTAACTTATCTAGGGTAAGTTTAGTAGTCCTGTCCATTAAGCTTTATCTAACCCTTAGATACCTATGTAAGTTATCTACGGTAAGGTTAGTAGTCCTATCATTTAGGCTTTTTCTAACCCTTATATACCTATTTAAGTTATCTAGGGTAAGGTTAGTAGTCCTGTCTATTAGGCTTTATCTAACCCTTAGGTACCTATTTAAGTAATCTAGGGTAAGGTTAGTAGTCCTGTCCATTAGGCTTTATCTAACCGTTAGGTACCTATGTAAGTTATCTAGGGTAAGGTTAGTAGTCCTGTCCATTAGGCTTTATCTAACCATTAAGTACCTATGTAAGTTATCTAGGGTAAGGTTAGTAGTCCTGTCCATAAGGCTTTATCTAACCCTTGGGTACCTATGTAAGTTATCTAGGGTAAGGTTAGTAGTCCTGTCCATTAGGCTTTATCTAACCCTTAGATACCTATGTAAGTTATCTAGGGTAATGTTAGTAGTCCTGTCCATTAGGCTTTATCTAACACTTAGGTACCTATTTAAGTTATCTAGGGTCAGGTTAGTAGTCATGTCCATTAGGCTTTATCTTACCCTTAGGTACCTATGTAAGTTATCTAGGGTCAGGTTAGTAGTCCTATCAATTAGGCTTTATCTAACCCTTAGGTACCTATGTATATGTAACCTATGTAAGGTTCCAATATACAGTTTTCGCGCACTGTTCCAAAAGTGCAAAAAGTATGCGTGTCATGCTTAAGTTGAAGTCATTAGACTTTTAAAGTATTCAACATAACTTTATGAACCAGACCTTAGTACAATCAATACATCTAGACCTACAAAACATGTGAAAATCATTGCATCCAGATTTACTGTTTAATCGTAAATCAGTATCGAACGATGTGAAAATGGCAGTTGAGCGCATGCGTTCAATGGATGCAGTAGCCCAAATAGTGAGGTCAATACAGCATTGTTCTCAAAACATTATCTACATCATTTAATACTGAATTGAAAGAGAACATCAGTAGCTTTTATCATGAAAAACTATTTGAATTTTCAACATCTGGATTTTCAGATATATCCGGAAGAGTGCGAAACACACCTCCGGCACTACCGGCATCAGGAGCCCAGGACGCGCGGTACTCGCTTCGCCTTTGTCTCCTATCGCTGTATACTATATGGACCAATGGCTAAAATTGATGTCCAGTTCTCTTCTTTACATCCTTCCAAACTCATATAAACCCCAAAATTCCAAGTTTTTTCATTAACTGTGCCTACTACAAAAAATTCAAGTCTCAACACTTAGAAATAAAAAAATCGTCCCTGGCCATTTCTTCGAATACGAAACTAAAACTGTATATTGGAACCTAAAGGATAATTTTTTTTTCTTATCCGATAAAAGTTTTGTGTTCATATGAATCTTTACGCTTTTTCGCATCTTTCGATACCATATATTTTGCGTTACGCACTATACTTATGTCGCGACACTCCGTCAAAGGTCCCATGATGCCGTCAAGCATTATCCCCTATGTAACACTATATGGCTATAATATGAAGCATATATGTGATCAATAGGTGCTATTTGTGATGCTGAAGCACTCAAATGGTACATTAAAAGATAGAATAAAGGCTAAATGTCATTCTTATAAGACTGTTGACATGGTTACGACAAACTTTTTTGTCGTAACGACATATTTTTGTCACTCGGAAGCTCAGTATATACAATAACGCTTTACTGCAAACAATTGAAATGTCCATGTAAGCTTTGATATTATGATTGGATATTGGTTGCTATGGTAACCATATTTTGGTGAATTTAAAACAAATGATATACTTTAACATTTTCAGAATATTTTGATACCTCTCAAGTCTATGTAAACCTTTTACCTGTATTGTAAAGATGTACCATATCCACAATGGTGTCACAGACTCAACAGTCTTTTTTTGCATAAATGCACTATAACTGGAGCAGCATCAATTTTCATAACAATCAAATTTTTTTTATTTTTCAAATATACATGCCTATATTTATGTTTTAAGAAACAGCAGAGTCAAGACCTTTTTATGATATAGATGGTTACCATAGCAACCAAATATGAAAGTTTGAGCTGACGAGCATATGTGCGTATATATATAGGTTCCAATATACAGTTTTCGCGCACTGTTCCGAAAGCGCAAAAAGTATGCGCGTCATGCTTAAGTTGAAGTCATTAGACTTTTAAAGTATTCTACATAACTTTATGAACCAGACCTTAGTACAATCAATACATCTAGACCTACAAAACATATGAAAATCATTGCATCCAGATTTACTGTTTAATCGTAAATCAGTATCGAACGATGTGAAAATGGCAGTTGAGCGCATACGTTCAATGGATGCAGTAGCCCAAATAGTGAGGTCAATACAGCATTGTTCTCAAAACATTATCTACATCATTTAATACTGAATTGAAAGAGAACATCAGTAGCTTTTATCATGAAAAATTATTTAAATTTTCAACATCTGGATTTTCAGATATATCCGAAAGAGTGCGAAACACACCTCCGGCACTACCGGCATCAGGAGCCCAGGACGCGCGGTACTCGCTTCGCCTTTGTCTCCTATCGCTGTATACTATATGGACCAATGGCTAAAATTGATGTCCAGTTCTCTTCTTTACATCCTTCCAAACTCATATAAACCCCAAAATTCCAAGTTTTTTCATTAACTGTGCCTACTACAAAAAATTCAAGTCTCAACACTTAGAAATAAAAAAATCGTCCCTGGCCATTTCTTCGAATACGAAACTAAAACTGTATATTGGAATCTAAGTTATCTAGGGTCAGGTTAGTAGTCCTATCCATTAGGCTTTATCTAATCCACAGGTACCTATGTTAGTTATCTAAGGTCAGGTTAGTAGTCCTGTCCATTAGGTTTATCTAACCCTTAGGTACCTATGTAAGTTATCTAGGGTGAGGTTAGTTGTCCTATCCATTAGGCTTCATCTAATCCTTTGCTACCTATGTAAATTATCTAGGGTATGGTTGGTAGTCCTGTCAATTAGGCAATATCTAACCCTTGGGTTTCTATGTAAGTTATCTAGGGTAAGGTTAGTAGTCCTGACCATAAGGCTTTATCTAACCTTTAGATACCTATGTAAGTTATCTTGGGTCAGGTTAGTAGTTCTATCCATTAGGCTTTATCTAACCCTTAGGTACCTATGTAAGTTATCCAGGGTCATGTTAGTAGTCCTGTTCATTAGGCTTTATCTAACCCTTAGGTACCTATGTAAGTTATCCAGGGTCATGTTAGTAGTCCTGTCCATAAGGCTTTATCTAACCCTTATGTACCTATATAAGTTATCTAGGGTCAGGTTAGAAGTCCTAACCATAAGGCTTTATCTAACCCTTATGTACCTATGTAACTTATCTAGGGTAAGATTAGTAGTCCTGTCCATTAGGCTTTATCTAACCCTTAGATACATATTAAAGTTATCTAGGGTAAGGTTAGTAGTCCTGTCCATAAGGTTTATCTAACTCTTAGATACCTATGTAAGTTATCCAGGGTCAGGTTAGTAGTCCTGTCCATTAGGCTTTATCTAACCCTTAGATACCTATAAAAGTTATCCAGGGTAAGGATAGTAGTCCTGTCCATTAGGCATTATCTAACCCTTAGATACCTATGTAAGTAATCTAGGGTAATGTTAGTAGTCCTGTCCATTATTCTTTATATAACCCTTAGGTACCTATGTAACTGATCTAGGGTAAAGTAAGTAGTCCTATCCATTAGGCTTTATCTCATCCACAGGTACCTATGTTAGTTATCTAAGGTCAGGTTAGTCGTCCTGTCCATTAGGTTTATCTAACCCTTAGGTACCTATGTAAGTTATCTAGGGTGAGGTCAGTTGTCCTATCCATTAGGCTTCATCTAATCCTTTAGATCTATGTAAGTTATCTAGGGTAAGGTTAGTAGTCCTGTCAATTAGGCAATATCTAACCCTTGAGTTTCTATGTAAGTTATCTAGGGTAAGGTAAGTAGTCCTGACCATAAGGCTTTATCTAACCCTTAGGTACCTATGTAAGTTATCTAGGGTCAGGTTAGTAGTCCTGACCATAAGGCTTTATCTAACCCTTATGTACCTATGTAACTTATCTAGGGTAAGGTTAGTAGTCCTGTCCATTAGGCTTTATCTAACCCTTAGGTACCTATGTAAGTTATCTAGGGTAAGGTTAGTAGTCCTTTCCATAAGGCTTTTTCTCACCCTTAGGTACCTATGTAACTTATCTAGGGTAAGGTTAGTAGTCCTGTCAATTAGGCTTTATCTAACCCATAGGTACCTTTGTAAGTTATCTAGGATCAGGTTAGTAGTCCTGACCATAAGGCTTTATCAAACCCTTAGATACCTATTGAAGTTATTAGCCGAGTTGCAAAACTCGGCTCTTAATTTGATGTGAGACGGGCGGGCGGGCGGGCGGTTGGGCGGGCGTCTGGGCAGGCGGGCGGGCGGGCGGGAGGGCGTCAACAATTGGTTTCCGGACTATAAGTCAACTACGAAAGAGGCTATAACAATGAAACTTCATACACTTACTCACCATTAGTCAAGGATGAGCCCTATTGATTTTGGGGTCAAAAGGTCAAAGGTCAAGGTCACAGGACTCAGATGATTGAAAATGGTTTCCGGACCATATTTCAGCCTGTATTGCACCTATAATCATGAAACTTGCCAGAAATGATTCCCTTGAATCAAGGATGAGGCCTATTGATTTTGGGGTCAAAAGGTCAAAGGTCAAGGTCACAGGACTCAGATGATTGAAAATGGTTTCCGGACCATATTTCAGCCTGTATTGCACCTATAATCATGAAACTTGTCAGAAATGTTTCCCTTGAATCAAGGATGAGGCCTATTGATTTTGGGGTAAAAAGGTCAAAGGTCAAGGTCACAGGACTCTGTTGATTGAAATTGGTTTTCGGACCATATTTCAGCCTGTATTGCACCTATAATCATGTAACTTGCCAGAAATGTTTCCTGTGAATAGAAAATGACCACTTTTGATTTTGGGGTCCAAAGGTCAAGGTCACAGGACTCTGATGATTGAAAATGGTTTCCTGGCCATATTTTAGCCTGTATTGCACCTAAAGTCATGAAACTTGCCAATAATGATTCCCATGAATCAAGAATGACCCCTATTGATTTTGGGGTCAAAAGGTCAAAGGTCAAGGTCACAGGACTCCGATGATTGAAAGTGGTTTCCGGACCATATTTCAGCCTGTATTGCAATTATAATCATGAAGCTTGCCAGAAATGTTTCCCATTGATCAAGGATGACCACTATCAATTTTGGGGTTAAAAGGTCTAAGGTCAAGGTCACAGGACTAAGATGATTAAAAATGGTTTCCCGACTGAATTTGAGCCTGTATTGCACCTATAATCATGTAACTTGCCAGAAATGTTTCCAGTGAATAGAAAATGACCACTTTTGATTTAGGGGTAAAAGGGTCAAAGATCAAGGTCACAGGACTTAGGTAATTGAAAATGGTTTCCAGACCATTTTTCTTTTGCTTAAGGTTCCTGCACCCTAATAGACAACTTTCGGTTAAAATTTTCACAACATTTCGCCATTTCCAACAAGTACCGATGATTTTATCATCGCAAATGTTCGTACATAATAGCATCATTTTTACAAATGGTACCATGTAAACAAGAAAAATTAGGACATAAAGTATTCTGTATGATGAGATTGAAAATCTGTATCCTTGAAAATATATTACACGCTGATATAGAATAAAGAGAAGACCATTTCTTGATCCAGAAATTTTCATTTAGGACCACAACATGTTGCTACAAACCATACACATTTCATGTTAGTCTGCATATTCATACTTACATTCCAGTTTTGCAACTCGGCATTTTGCATCTTCGATGCATTTTGAGCTTATCTAGGGTAAGGTTAGTAGTCCTAACCATATGGCTTTATCTAACCCTTAGGTACCTATGTGAGTTATCTAGGGTTAGGTTAGTAATCCTGTCCATAAGGCTTTATCTAACCCTTAGATACCTATGAAAGTTATCTAGGGTCAGGTTAGTAGTCCTGTCCATAAGGCTTTATCTAAGCCTTAGATACCTAAGTAAGTTATCTAGGGTTAGGTTAGTAGTCCTGTCGATAAGGCTTTATCTAACCCTTGGGTACCTATGTTAGTTATCTAGGGTAAGGTTAGTAGTCCTGTCCATAAGTATAAGTATGACCAAAAATAAACCGCAAGATGAAGCGCAAAATTTAAGGAGTACATGTATGTCCAGAAATACGCAGCTAGATATTGCACAGAAGTAATTGTATGACCAAAAATAAGCCGCAAGACATTGTGCAAAATTAAAGGAGTATGTCCAGAAATACACCGCTAGATATTGTGCAGAAGTAGTAGGGAGTATGTTCAGAAATAAGCCGCTAGATATTGCGCAGAAGTATTAGGGAGTATGTCCAGAAATACACCGCTAGATATTGCGCAGAAGTATTAGGGAGTATGTCCAGAAATACTGCGCAAGATATTGCGCAGAAGTATTAGTGCATATGTCCAGAAATACACCGCAAGATATTGCGCAGAATTATTAGTATGACCAAAAATAAACCGCAAGATAATGTGCAAAATTTAAGGAGTATGTCCAGAAATTCACCACTAGATATTTCGCAGAAGTAGTAGGGAGTATGACTAGAAATACTGCACAAGATATTGCGAAGAAGTATTAGGGAGTATGTCCAGAAATACACCGCTAGATATTGCGCAGAAGTATTAGTATGATCAATAATAAACCGTAAGATAATGCGCAAAATTTAAGGAGTATGTCCAGAAATACTGTGCAAGATATTGCGCAGAAGAATTAGGGAGTATGTCCAGAAATAAGCTGCTAGATATTGCGCAGAAGTATTAGGGAGTATGTCCAGAAATACTGCGCAAGATATTGCGCAGAAGTATTAAGGAGTATGTCCAGAAATACTGCGCAAAATATTACGCAGAAGTATAAGGGAGTATCTCCAGAAATAAGCCGCTAAATATTGCGCAGAAGTATTAGTATGATAAAAAATAAACCGCAAGATAATGCGCAAAATTTAAGGAGTATGTCCAGAAATACTGCGCAAGATATTGCGCAGAAGTATTAGGGAGTATGTCCAGAAATACACCGCTAGATATTGCGCAGAAGTATTAGTATGATAAAAAATAAACCGTAAGATAATGCGCAAAATTTAAGGAGTATGTCCAGAAATACTGCGCAAGATATTGCGCAGAAGAATTAGTGAGTATGTCCAGAAATAAGCCGCTAGATATTGCGCAGAAGTATTAGGGAGTATGTTCAGAAATAAACCGCAAGATAATGCGCAAAATTTAAGGAGTATGTCCAGAAATACTGCGCAAGATATTGCGCAGAAGAATTAGGGAGTATGTCCAGAAATAAGCCCCTAGATATTGCACAGAAGTATTAGGGAGTATGTCCAGAAATACTGCGCAAGATATTGCGCAGAAGAATTAGGGAGTATGTCCAGAAATAAGCCGCTAGATATTGTGCAGAAGTATTAGGGAGTATGTCCAGAAATACTGCGCAAGATATTGCGCAGAAGTATTAGGGAGTATCTCCAGAAATAAGCCGCTAGATATTGCGCAGAAGTATTAGTATGATAAAAAATAAACCGCAAGATAATGCGCAAAATTTAAGGAGTATGTCCAGAAATACTGCGGAAGATATTGTGCAAAAGTATTAGGGAGTATCTCCAGAAATAAGCCGCTAGATATTGCGCAGAAGTATTAGTATGATAAAAAATAAACTGCAAGATAATGCGCAAAATTTAAGGAGTATGTCCAGAAATACTGCGCAAGATATTGCGCAGAAGTATTAGGGAGTATGTCCAGAAATAAGCCCCTAGATATTACGCAGAAGTATTAGGGAGTATGTCCAGAAATACTGCGCAAGATATTGCGCAGAAGAATTAGTGAGTATGTCCAGAAATAAGCCGCTAGATATTGCGCAGAAGTATCAGGGAGTATGTTCAGAAATAAACCGCAAGATAATGCGCAAAATTTAAGGAGTATGTCCAGAAATACTGCGCAAGATATTGCGCAGAAGAATTAGGGAGTATGTCCAGAAGTAAGCCCCTAGATATTGTGCAGAAGTATTAGGGAGTATGTCCAGAAATACTGCGCAAGATATTGCGCAGAAGAATTAGGGAGTATGTCCAGAAATAAGCCGCTAGATATTGCACAGAAGTATTAGGGAGTATGTCCAGAAATACTGCACAAGATATTGCGCAGAAGAATTAGGGAGTATGTCCAGAAATAAGCCGCTAGATATTGTGCAGAAGTATTAGGGAGTATGTCCAGAAATACTGCACAAGATATTGCGCAGAAGAATTAGGGAGTATGTCCAGAAATAAGCCGCTAGATATTGCACAGAAGTATTAGGGAGTATGTCCAGAAATACTGCACAAGATATTGCGCAGAAGAATTAGGGAGTATGTCCAGAAATACTGCACAAGATATTGCGCAGAAGAATTAGGGAGTATGTCCAGAAATAAGCCGCTAGATATTGTGCAGAAGTATTAGGGAGTATGTCCAGAAATACTGCGCAAGATATTGCGCAGAAGTATTAGGGAGTATCTCCAGAAATAAGCCGCTAGATATTGCGCAGAAGTATTAGTATGATAAAAAATAAACCGCAAGATAATGCGCAAAATTTAAGGAGTATGTCCAGAAATACTGCGCAAGATATTGCGCAAAAGTATTAGGGAGTATCTCCAGAAATAAGCCGCTAGATATTGCGCAGAAGTATTAGTATGATAAAAAATAAACTGCAAGATAATGCGCAAAATTTAAGGAGTATGTCGAAATACTGCGCATGATATTGCGCAGAAGTATTAGGGGTATGTCCAGAAATACACCGCTAGATACTGCACAGAAGTATTAGTATGATAAAAAATAAACCGCAAGATAATGCGCAAAATTTAAGGAGTATGTCCAGAAATACTGCGCAAGATATTGCGCAGAAGAATTAGGGAGTATGTCCAGAAATAAGCCCCTAGATATTACGCAGAAGTATTAGGGAGTATGTCCAGAAATACTGCGCAAGATACTGCGCAGAAGAATTAGGGAGTATCTCCAGAAATAAGCCGCTAGATATTGCGCAGAAGTATTAGTATGATAAAAAATAAACCGCAAGATAATGCGCAAAATTTAAGGAGTATGTCCAGAAATACTGCGCAAGATATTGCGCAAAAGTATTAGGGAGTATCTCCAGAAATAAGCCGCTAGATATTGCGCAGAAGTATTAGTATGATAAAAAATAAACTGCAAGATAATGCGCAAAATTTAAGGAGTATGTCGAAATACTGGCATGATATTGCGCAGAAGTATTAGGGGTATGTCCAGAAATACACCGCTAGATACTGCACAGAAGTATTAGTATGATAAAAAATAAACCGCAAGATAATGCGCAAAATTTAAGGAGTATGTCCAGAAATACTGCGCAAGATATTGCGCAGAAGAATAAGGGAGTATGTCCAGAAATAAGCCCCTAGATGTTGCCCAGAAGTATTAGGGAGTATGTCCAGAAATACTGCGCAAGATATTGCGCAGAAGAATTAGGGAGTATGTCCAGAAATAAGCCGCTAGATATTGCGCAGAAGTATTAGGGAGTATGTCCAGAAATACTGCGCAAGATATTGCGCAGAAGTATTAAGGAGTATGTCCAGAAATACACCGCTAGATATTGCGCAGAAGTATTAGTATGATAAAAAATAAACCGCAAGATATTGTGTAAAATTTAAGGAGTATGTCCAGAAATACACCACTAGATATTGCGCAGAAGTATTAGTATGATAAAAAATAAATCGCAAGATAATGCACAAAATTTAAGGAGTATGTCCAGAAATACTGCGCTAGATATTGTGCTGAAATATTAGGGAGTATTTTCAGAAATACACCGCTAGATATTGCGCAGAAGTTTTAGTATGATAAAAAATAAACCGCAAGATAATGCGCAAAATTTAAGGAGTATGTCCAGAAATACACCGCTAGATATTGCGCAGAAGTATTAGTATGATAAAAAATAAACCGCAAGATAATGCGCAAAATTGAAGGAGTATATCCAGAAATAATGCGCTAGATATTGCGCAGAAATATTAGGGAGTATGTCCAGAAATACACCGCTAGATATTGCGCAGAAGTATTAGGGAGTATGTCCAGAAATACACCGCAAGATATTGCGCAGAAGTTTTAGTATGATAAAAAATAAACGGCAAAATAATGCCCAAGATTTAAGGAGTATATCCAGAAATACATTGCTAGATATTGCGCATAAGTTTTAGTATGATAAAAAATAAACCGCAAGATAATGCGCAAAATTTAAGGAGTATGTCCAGAAATACACCGCTAGATATTGCGCAGAAGTATTAGTATGAAAAAAAATAAACTGCAAGATAATGCGCAAAATTAAAGGAGTATGTCCAGAAATACTGCGCTAGATATTGCGCAGAAATATTAGGGAGTATATCCAGAAATACACCGCTAAATATTGCGCAGAAGTGTAAGGGAGTATATCCAGAAATACACCGCTAGATATTGCGCAGAAGTTTTAGTATGATAAAAAACATACCGCAAGATAATGCGCAAAATTTAAGGAGTATGTCCAGAAATACACCGCTAGATATTGCGCAGAAGTTTTAGCATTATAAAAAATATACCGCAAGATAATGCGCAAAATTTAAGGAGTATGTCCAGAAATACACCGCTAGATATTGCGCAGAAGTTTTAGTATGATAAAAAATAAACCGCAAAATAATGCGCAAAATTTAAGGAGTATGTCCAGAAATACACCGCTAGATATTGCGCAGAAGTATTAGTATGATAAAAAATAAACTGTAAGATAATGCGCAAAATTTAAGGAGTATGTCCAGAAATACTGCGCTAAATATTGCGCAGAAATATTAGGGAGTATGTCCAGAAATACACCGCTAGATATTGCGCAGAAGTTTTAGTATGATAAAAAATAAACTGCAAGATAATGCGCAAAATTTAAGGAGTATGTCCAGAAGTATTTTCAGAAATACACCGCTAGATATTGCGCAGAAGTTTTAGTATGATAAAAAATAAACCGCAAGATAATGCGCAAAATTTAAGGAGTATGTCCAGAAATATACTGCTAGATATTGTGCAGAAGTTTTAGTATGATAAAAAATATACCGCAAGATAATGCACAAAATTAAAGGAGTATATCCAGAAATACACCGCTAGATATTGCGCAGAAGTTTTAGTATGATAAAAAATATACCGCAAAATAATGCGCAAGATTTAAGGAGTATGTCCAGAAATACACCGCTAGATATTGCGCAGAACTACTAGGGAGTATAACTAGAAATACTGTGCAAAAAAATACTGTGCTAGATATTGCGCAGAAGTATTAGTATGATAAAAAATAAACCGCAAGATAATGCGCAAAATTTAAGGAGTATGTCCAGAAATACACCGCAAGATATTGCGCAGAACTACTAGGGAGTATAACTAGAAATACTGTGCAAAAAAATACTGTGCTAGATATTGCGCAGAAGTATTAGTATGATAAAAATTAACCGCAAGATAATGCGCAAAATTTAGGGAGTATGTCCAGAAATACACCGCTAGATATTGCGCAGAAGTATTAGTATGAAAAAAAATAAGCCGCAAGATAATGTGCAAAATTAAAGGAGTATGTCCAGAAATACTGCGCAAGATATTGCGCAGAAATATTAGGGAGTGTGTCCAGAAATACACCCCTAAATATTGCGCAGAAGTGTTAGGGAGTATATCCAGAAATACACCGCTAGATATTGCGCAGAAGTTTTAGTATGATAAAAAATATACCGCAAGATAATGTGCAAAATTTAAGGAGTAGTCCAGAAATACACCGCTAGATATTGCACAGAAGTTTTAGTATTATAAAAAATATACCGCAAGATAATGCGCAAAATTTAAGGAGTATGTCCAGAAATACACCGCTAGATATTGCGCAGAAGTTTTAGTATGATAAAAAATAAACCGCAAGATAATGCGCAAAATTGAAGGAGTATGTCCAGAAGTATTTTCAGAAATACACCGCTAGATATTGCGCAGAAGTTTTAGTATGATAAAAAATAAACCGCAAGATAATGCGCAAAATTTAAGGAGTATGTCCAGAAATATACTGCTAGATATTGTACAGAAGTTTTAGTATGATTAAAAATCTACCGCAAGATAATGCGCAAAATTTAAGGAGTATGTCCAGAAATACACCGCTAGATATTGCGCAGAAGTTTTAGTATGATAAAAAATATACCGCAAAATAATGCGCAAGATTTAAGGAGAATGTCCAGAAATACACCGCTAGATATTGCGCAGAACTACTAGGGAGTATAACTAGAAATACTGTGCAAAAAAATACTGTGCTAGATATTGCGCAGAAGTATTAGTATGATAAAAAATAAACCGCAAGATAATGCGCAAAATTTAAGGAGTATGTCCAGAAATACACCGCTAGATATTGCGCAGAAGTATTAGTATGAAAAAAAATAAGCCGCAAGATAATGTGCAAAATTAAAGGAGTATGTCCAGAAATACTGCGCAAGATATTGCGCAGAAATATTAGGGAGTGTGTCCAGAAATACACCCCTAAATATTGCGCAGAAGTGTTAGGGAGTATATCCAGAAATACACCGCTAGATATTGCGCAGAAGTTTTAGTATGATAAAAAATATACCGCAAGATAATGTGCAAAATTTAAGGAGAAGTCCAGAAATACACCGCTAGATATTGCGCAGAAGTTTTAGTATTATAAAAAATATACCGCAAGATAATGCGCAAAATTTAAGGAGTATGTCCAGAAATACACCGCTAGATATTGCGCAGAAGTTTTAGTATGATAAAAAATAAACCGCAAGATAATGCGCAAAATTGAAGGAGTATGTCCAGAAGTATTTTCAGAAATACACCGCTAGATATTGCGCAGAAGTTTTAGTATGATAAAAAATAAACTGCAAGATAATGCGCAAAATTTAAGGAGTATGTCCAGAAATATACTGCTAGATATTGTACAGAAGTTTTAGTATGATTAAAAATCTACCGCAAGATAATGCGCAAAATTTAAGGAGTATGTCCAGAAATACACCGCTAGATATTGCGCAGAAGTTTTAGTATTATAAAAAATAAACCGCAAGATAATGCGCAAAATTTAAGGAGTATGTCCAGAAATACACCGCTAGATATTGTGCAGAAGTTTAAGTATGATAAAAAATAAACCGCAAGATAATTTGCAAAATTTAAGGAGTATGTCCAGAAATACATCGCTAGATATTGCGCAGAAGTATTAGTATGATAAAAAATAAACTGCAAAAAATAAACCGCAAGATAATGCGCAAAATGTAAGGAGTTTGTCCAGAAATACTGCGCTAGATATTGCACAGAAATATTAGGGAGTATGTCCAGAAATACACCGCTAGATATTGCGCAGAAGTTTTAGTATGATAAAAAATAAACTGCAAGATAATGCGCAAAATTTAAGGAGTATGTCCAGAAGTATTTTCAGAAATACACCGCTAGATATTGCGCAGAAGTTTTAGTATGATAAAAAATAAACCGCAAGATAATGCGCAAAATTTAAGGAGTATGTCCAGAAATATACTGCTAGATATTGTGCAGAAGTTTTAGTATGATAAAAAATATACCGCAAGATAATGCACAAAATTTAAGGAGTATGTCCAGAAATACACCGCTAGATATTGCGCAGAAGTTTTAGTATGATAAAAAATATACCGCAAAATAATGCGCAAGATTTAAGGAGTATGTCCAGAAATACACCGCTAGATATTGCGCAGAACTACTAGGGAGTATTACTAGAAATACTGTGCAAAAAAATACTGTGCTAGATATTGCGCAGAAGTATTAGTATGATAAAAAATAAACCGCAAGATAATGCGCAAAATTTAAGGAGTATGTCCAGAAATACACCGCTAGATATTGCGCAGAACTACTAGGGAGTATAACTAGAAATACTGTGCAAAAAAATACTGTGCTAGATATTGCGCAGAAGTATTAGTATGATAAAAATTAACAGCAAGATAATGCGCAAAATTTAAGGAGTATGTCCAGAAATACACCGCTAGATATTGCGCAGAAGTATTAGTATGAAAAAAAAATAAACCGCAAGATAATGTGCAAAATTAAAGGAGTATGTCCAGAAATACTGCGCTAGATATTGCGCAGAAATATTAGGGAGTATGTCCAGAAATACACCCCTAAATATTGCGCAGAAGTGTTAGGGAGTATATCCAGAAATACACCGCTAGATATTGCGCAGAAGTTTTAGTATGATAAAAAATATACCGCAAGATTATGTGCAAAATTTAAGGAGTAGTCCAGAAATACACCGCTAGATATTGCGCAGAAGTTTTAGTATTATAAAAAATATACCGCAAGATAATGCGCAAAATTTAAGGAGTATGTCCAGAAATACACCGCTAGATATTGCGCAGAAGTTTAAGTATGATAAAAAATAAACCGCAAGATAATGCGCAAAATTTAAGGAGTATGTCCAGAAATACACCGCTAGATATTGCGCAGAAGTATTAGTATGATAAAAAATAAACTGCAAAAAATAAACCGCAAGATAATGCGCAAAATGTAAGGAGTTTGTCCAGAAATACTGCGCTAGATATTGCGCAGAAATATTAGGGAGTATGTCCAGAAATACACCGCTAGATATTGCGCAGAAGTTTTAGTATTATAAAAAATATACCGCAAGATAATGCGCAAAATTTAAGGAGTATGTCCAGAAATACACCGCTAGATATTGCGCAGAAGTTTTAGTATGATAAAAAATAAACCGCAAGATAATGCGCAAAATTGAAGGAGTATGTCCAGAAGTATTTTCAGAAATACACCGCTAGATATTGCGCAGAAGTTTTAGTATGATAAAAAATAAACCGCAAGATAATGCGCAAAATTTAAGGAGTATGTCCAGAAATATACTGCTAGATATTGTACAGAAGTTTTAGTATGAGAAAAAATATACCGCAAGATAATGCGCAAAATTTAAGGAGTATGTCCAGAAATACACCGCTAGATATTGCGCAGAAGTTTTAGTATGATAAAAAATATACCGCAAAATAATGCGCAAGATTTAAGGAGAATGTCCAGAAATACACCGCTAGATATTGCTCAGAACTACTAGGGAGTATAACTAGAAATACTGTGCAAAAAAATACTGTGCTAGATATTGCGCAGAAGTATTAGTATGATAAAAAATAAACCGCAAGATAATGCGCAAAATTTAAGGAGTATGTCCAGAAATACACCGCTAGATATTGCGCAGAACTACTAGGGAGTATAACTAGAAATACTGTGCAAAAAAATACTGTGCTAGATATTGCGCAGAAGTATTAGTATGATAAAAAATAAACCGCAAGATAATGCGCAAAATTTAAGGAGTATGTCCAGAAATACACCGCTAGATATTGCGCAGAAGTATTAGTATGAAAAAAAATAAACCGCAAGATAATGCACAAAATTAAAGGAGTATGTCCAGAAATACTGCGCTAGATATTGCGCAGAAATATTAGGGAGTATGTCCAGAAATACACCGCTAAATATTGCGCAGAAGTGTTAGGGAGTATATCCAGAAATACACCGCTAGATATTGCGCAGAAGTTTTAGTATGATAAAAAATATACCGCAAGATAATGCGCAAAATTAAAGGAGTATGTCCAGAAATACACCGCTAGATATTGCGCAGAAGTTTTAGTATTATAAAAAATATATCACAAGATAATGCGCAAAATTTAAGGAGTATGTCCAGAAATACACCGCTAGATATTGCGCAGAAGTTTTAGTATGATAAAAAATAAACCGCAAGATAATGCGCAAAATTTAAGGAGTATGTCCAGAAATACACCGCTAGATATTTCGCAGAAGTATTAGTATGATAAAAAATAAACTGCAAAAAATAAACCGCAAGATAATGCGCAAAATGTAAGGAGTTTGTCCAGAAATACTGCGCTAGATATTGCGCAGAAATATTAGGGAGTATGTCCAGAAATACACCGCTAGATATTGCGCAGAAGTATTAGGGAGTATATCCAGAAATACACCGCTAGATATTGCGCAGAATTATAGTATGATAAAAAATAAACCGCAAGATAATGCGCAGAAGTATTCGGGAGTATGTCCAGAAATACACTGCTAGATATTGTGCAGAAGTTTTAGTATGATAAAAGATAAACCGCAAGATAATGCGCAAAATTTAAGGAGTATGTCCAGAAATACACCGTTCGATATTGCGCGGAACTACTAGGGAGTATAGAAGAAATTTTCGTGATTTCTTACATGAAGAAATAACCTTCGAATCTCGGTCAAACATCGAAATTGGATTATGACGTCATGGAATTTTTCAAATTTTTCCTGCATTCAAAAGGGTCAGTTTATAATCAGTCTGCATCGATCATGTATAAGCTGATCAGTCTGTATGAATGGCATCCTCAGAAAAATGTGCGTTTGCTAAATATAACACAACCAAGTTACTCCCTCGCAATACTGCAACTTGATTTTTTTATGACCTTTATAATTGATTTTTTTTTATCAAGATATTAATTTTGTGATTCAATTTCCGTGTTTTCTTTATCACATTATTAGCCAATTATCTGCTATTTTCTCTTGATAATTGACCTAAATTATTTTTTTCAAAGAAGTGATCTGAAATCATTCAGTCTCTCCAAAAACTTTTTTCAGCCACAAGCCCGAAGATAAATTTTACTAGTTTTTTTGTATAGTTTCTTAAAGAATTTCTACTAGCCCAGAAAAAAATTGGTAGCCTCGGGCGTCACAGAGTTCTTGAAATCTTCCCATATTGAAATGTCGGATATTTTAGAGTTTTAAACGGTCCAAATGATGAATAGAAAATGAGGTTTTTATCGGTTCATGTATTTATCGGACCAAATCATTTTTTATCGGCAAATCCAATTAAACCGATACATTTGATGAACTCTGGAGTTGGGCTACTGAGTTATTGGAAAGACTGCTTGAAATTATCAAGATATTTTATGATGAACATATTATGTAACTATATATTCAGAACATGTAAATTGTTATGATTATTAGGTATTGACATCAGTACAGGCTTGATTGAAATTCGAGAAAAATTATGGAATGGCCGATAAATGCATATTGCATCCGCCAAAATGAAGCCATTGCTTAAGAAATAACAACTAGCTAGCCATGGTTTGTTGTCCTGTAATTCCCTCAGTTGCATGAACCAAACAAATTATCACCGAGCCGTGAAGCAGCGAGGCCAGGGATTAATCTACTTCTGCGTTCTGCGTAACTGACACATAAAAATTCCCCAGGACCCATTGATTCCAGATCGTGCGTCCCACCGTACGCATTATTCATTTTTGTACAATGGGTCCCCTTTAGTTCATCGTTCTCGACATTGAATTACTGTCTCGTGTTTATATTTTGTCTGGTCATTTTAACCTTACAGAAGGTTGATCATGTCCATGGTATTGTAAGAGACATTGTTGCGCATCAAAATGTTTGGATATAAAAGTTATGTGCAGTGAGATGCGAGTCTACTGTCCTGTTCACTAAATCCAGAGCACCCTGTTTTCCCGGTTTTCTTAACTTCTTTAGTCGTAACAGAAAATACCATTGTTTTGGTTGTACGTCAATTAAGTTAAGAATAGGGCGGAAATTAAAAAGTCTATGGGGATTTTCTGTAGTAAAATCGCTGAAAATGCATGACATCAGGAGCTTTGACGTCACTGTTTACTATTGTTGACACGGAGAACAATATGGCGGCGGCTTGATATTAACATGGGAATTTCCCATAGACATTTTTAGTCCCCTACCGGCAACGCCGAAGGGGACTCCTAGTTTCCTCTCGGTCTGTCTGTCCGTCCGTCTGTCCAAACATCAGTTTTCCGGACTTTTTTTCTTTAGTTACAGAGCAAGTTCGACTTTCATCACGCTTGACCCATTTTTCGAGGAGTTATGCCCCTTGATGACTTGGAAAATTCAGTTTTTGTCAGTTTTCCGGACTTTTTCCTGCAACGGATGGAGATATTCAGATGAAATTTGATACACAGCTTGGTCTTGGATAGTTTCAGAGCAAGTTTGACTTTCGTCATGCTTGACCTATTTTCGAGGAGTTATGCCCCTTGATGACTTGGAAAATTCACTTTTTGTCAGTTTTCCGGACTTTTTTCTGCAACAGATGGAGATATTCAGATGAAATTTGATATACAGCTTGGTCTTAGATAGTTTTAGAGCAAGTTTGACTTTTGTCATGCTTGACCTATTTTTCGAGGAGTTATGCCCCTTGATGACTTGGAAAATTCAGTTTTTGTCAGTTTTTCGGATTTTTTTCTGCAACAAATAGAGATATTCAAGTGAAATATGATAAACAGCTTGGTCTTGTATAGTTACAGAGCAAGTTTGGTTTTCGTCACGCTTGACTTGTTTTTCGAGGAGTTATGCCCCTTGATGACTTGCACAATTCAGTTTTTTTAGCTCACCTGAGCCAAAGGCTCTAGTGAGCTATTGTCATAGCGATCCGTCCGGCGTCCGTCGTCTGTCGTGTGTCGTGTGTCGTCTGTCGTGTGTCGTCTGTCTGTCGTAAACTTTTCACATTTTCGACTTCTTCTCAAGAATGGCTAAAGGGATTTTGATGAAACTTGGTAGGTATAAAGTACTAATGGTCCCCTACAAGTGTTGTTGTTTTTCGTCCGGATCCCTCAACAGGTGGCGCCACCACAGGCAAAAGTAGGTCACAGGGGGTACCCTCCTTTGACAAACTTCTTCTTCAGAACGGAAGCACGTATCGACAAACCGAAAGCATCAGGATGATCTAGAGAGATGTCTTAAGAAGTGTTGTTATTTTTGGTTCCACTCCGAACTCAAATTTTTGACGCTTTTTTGACGTCTCTTCGGACTTAGTCAGAAATGCTAATTTTTGCACTATTTCTTTAAATAACTCAATAAGTGTATGATTTTACACACTCATTTACTGCATATTTATCATATCTAACTTACTTTTTTTCTTAGATTGTCATGAAACTTGGTAGGTATGAGGTACTCATGGTTCCCTACAAGTGAAAGAATTTTGTCAAGATATCCTCATTTGGATTTTTACGGAAAAACATTCATAGATACAATGTAGGTTTTCCATACCCAAGAGTAGTGGTTCAAACCCCGGCAGGACCCCACTTTTGCAGTTTTTTTTCTCCTTTTTTTATATTTATCGTTAGAATAGAAAGTGTGAAAGAATTCTGTCAAAAAATCAACTTTTAGATTTTTCATGATTTTTTAAACAGACAAGCTAGTTTGGCTTTGTGTACTTATTTTCGTACGTCGAAATAACTCAGGCACACATGCAATCAAATATATACTCTGAATTTATTTTTGAGATGTTGACTTTTTCCATACATGCATATTATATAACAATTTCCCTATATAATGATTATTTTCTCCGCTTTATTTTTGTATCTATGGTAAACAAAGTCGCCATATATCTTGTGTTACAGATTTGATTGGTTAATTCCTCCACGCCCATTTGATAGTCACGGTGGGTAATCTCGCAACGCAGAACACTAGGTTAAATTATCTAAAATTTCGTGTATTACAAATTATTTTTCACAAAAAGGGGAATGTGATGCAGTGTAAGGATGCCTTAGATACGAGTTTTATCGAAAGTAAGAGAGGTAATATCCTTTTATAAAGCCGAAAAACTATCGGCATGATTGGTGTAGATGAAAGTGAAAGTAGAACGCCGATCGTGTTTGTGCATTATAAAAAGCTATAATATCCATCTTATTTTGGATACAACTCATAGTTAGGGCGTTGTTACACTGCATCACATTTCCCTTTTTGTAATAAATTATCTATTTTGCGCAAAAATATTGAAAAATAAATTGTTCTGCGTTGCGAGATTAACCACCGTGTTAGTACTGTACACGTGATACATTTCAGGAGATTAATAGATGATCTATCGTGCAAACAAAATAGTACTGCCGGTATTTAATAGATTTTATTTAATGTGCATATACTGGGAACACTTTCATGCTTGTTATTATTCATGTACTTGGAACAATTCCATACTTGTCATCATTTATAAACTTAGCTCGAATTTCCTTTGTCTTAGACTCTCTTAGATGAATTGTATACGGACTGAGTTCATGAAGAAACATCTAATGAGTAATCCCTTCCCGAGGATTTTGAGAATGTATAGGACATTTGATATATCTGAAATTCTTGAAAACAAATGAGTAATTTCTTCCGGAGGATTTTGAGAATGTATAGGACATTTGATATATCTGAAATTCTTGAAAACAAATAATTCAGTTCAGAGTTCTTGAAATCTTTCAATGAAATGTTGGACCACAGGAAGCTGTTGTTTTAAAAGAGGAAATAAATTATGATTCACAACCTTAAGCCACTGTGTTCGACATCTTGTATGTATACAACATTTCTAAAGACGAACACAAGAGGCTTTGAAGGTCGTGAATAATAAAAGTTTTTTTAAAACATTTTCTCTCATAAAACGACAGGTTCCTGTGGTCAGACATTTGGGAATTTTTATCTGTCCAAATAATAGATAGAACATGAGTTTTTATCGGACCAAATGATTTTTTATCAGCAAATCCGATGCAGCTGATACTTTTCATGAACTCTGTCAGCTAATAATTTGTCCATGTAACAGTCCTATCATGAGGCGAAACATAGTTAACAGTAAATAACGATGTGGTAGGTCTGCTAGTTGGACAAGCTTTACAGTATCATGGGCCTATTAATTTGTTTCCCTAAAAGCAGCATACACCAGAGTATTAAGTTTATTTCATTGTTTTATTCTTTTTGTCTGTTTCTTCATCACTTGCTGCACATTAATGTGGAATTTTACAAAATGATTTTTTTGATGTTGAATAATTGAACTATACACTAGCTGGGCATATGACTTTGGATCACATTATCCGTCTATTCAAATCAGTAAAAAAGATAATGTTTTGAAATGTTACTATTTCTTCTTGTTTGTACTTTTAAAGGCTGTAAAAAAAATCTTGTCTGCATCCGGCAAAAATCTTTTTAGAAAGAATGTAGGCTCAAATCGTAATACTGGCACTATCAATTTTACGTCTTATTCAATGTCAGTATGTCAATTAGAGCACCCATGGGTATCAGGTGAGCGTTGTGCCCTCCTGGGGCTCTTGTTTCAGTTTTCCACACTTCTTTCTGCAACAAATACTGAAATAGAGATACTGTATTCAGGTAAAATGTGATACTCATCTTAGTCTTGGATTGTTACAGAGCAAGTTCGACTTTTGTGATGCTTGACCTATTTTTCAAGGAGTTTTGCCCCTTGATGACTTGCACAATTCAGTTTTAAATTGTCAGTTTTCCAGACTTTTTTCTGCAACAAATAGAGATATTCAGGTGAAATTTGATACTCAGCTTAGTCTTGGATAGTTACAGAGCAAGTTCAACTTTCGTCACACTTGACCTCTTTTTCGAATTGATAAAGCTAAAGCAGAGAAAACCTCAGAACTGAGCTGCACAGACAATAAGTTCAATTAAAACTCATACATGTTTAATTGAAGAGTAATTCATAGGCAGAGTTGCAGGACATAAATATATGCCACCGGTAGGGGACTATATCGCTCAGCGATCATAATTATTTTTCATATTGCGGTTTGAAGGCAACAGATAGGGTAAGTTGAAGTTAATTTCCAGTTACGACTAAAAGAGGTCAATTCTTGGAAACTATTATTCATAGGAAAATTCTTCAGATGACAGAATAAATCGCCGAAACAGGGTGCTCTGGATTTAGTGAACAGGACAGAAACTTCTTATCACTCGGATTCAGAGGTACATGTAACGCAAAAATTCTTCCATGCCGTGGTAAACTTTGCGGGATAAAATGAATCAAAATTGTTAAATTCATGCCTAAGTGTAGTAAGTACCGTCTTCGTACACCATATACAATTGGTTTGTACTATACTCATGTACAAAGCCTCACATGCGTAAATAAAGCAACTAAATAAACAACAAATTACTTAATTTGGCAAATTTTACTTTTAGATGGAATTTTGTGAGATACATGTTTTATTTCTATTCTTTCTGGAGTATAATGATCTCGCAGACATAAAACACCGCAAGCCATTCATATCATTTCTATTCTTGAGCTTAAGACGCAGCGAAGAAAAGACCCTTTAATATACACCCGTCATTTGACGGGACGTATTATGGTATGGCGGAGTCCGTCCGTCTGTCCGTCCGCTTGAGGAACGCAATTAATTGAAAATGCGTCAACAGATTTTTATGATATTTGTACATTGTGATCAGACTATGGAGAGGAGGCCGCCTTTCGATTTTCAGGTGCATCCAATTTGTCGTTACGGAGTTATGGGACTTAGAATTTTAACATACTGTGAAAATATACTAAAATAGTTAAAAATTCTTTAAAAATCCATTTTGGTTGAAATGTTTTGAAATTTTGTATACTTCAAGAAGAAAGGATGATCTTTGACATATGTAACGGGTTTTTAATTTTTTTGTCGCATAACCGAGATATTATGTGTAATGGGAGGGAGGGGTTATATGCACTCATGTTAAACTAAGGGCAAAATATATAGGCTCATGGAACGCAATAACTCGAATATGCATTAACAGATTTTCACTATATTCAGACATTATGATTGGACTGTGAAGAGGAAGCCGGCTTTTGATTTTCAGGTTCATTCGATTTGTTGTTACAGGGTTATGGGACTTAGATTTTTAAAATACAGTGAAAATATATTAAAATAGTTTAAAATTCTTTAAAAATCTATTTCGGGTCAAAATGTTTTCAAATTTTGTATACTTCAAGTAGAAAGGATGTTCTTTGACAAATCTTATGGGTTTTTAATTTTTTTGTCGCATAACCGAGATATTATGTGTGATGGGTGGGGGGGGGGGATATATGCATAAACATGTTCAAGCCATGTTAGAATTCTGTATAGATCGGACAAAGTGACGAATAATATTTTACGGACAAACAATATCAACAATCAATTGATTATCATGACTCGTATATGTTTACAAGGTCAATAGAATTTTTGAAACCAATTTAAGTCTGCGATAGATAATATTTTGAATGTCCTGTAACTGTAGAGCTACTAATCAAAATTAAACTGTGTAGACGTTCAAATAATGAATAAAAAATCAGCATGTTTTATTTCTAACTTGCAGTCACAAAGTTACCAAGATACATTACATATTTTTGACTTATTTTAAGAGGAGTTATGCCCCTTGGTGACTTGCAAAATTCAGTTTGTTTTTAGCTCACCTGAGCCAAGCTCAAGTGAGCAATTGTCATAGCGCACCGTCCGGCGTCTGTCGTCCGTCGTAAACTTTTCAACATTTTCGACTTCTTCTCCAGAACCATGGAAAAGATTTTCATGAAACTTGGTAGGAATGAAGTACTCATGGTCCCCTACAAGTGTTGTTGTTTTTTGTCCGGATCCATCAACAGGTGGCGCCACCACAGGCAAAAGTAGGTCACAGGGGGTACCCTCCTTTGACAAACTTCTTCTTCAGAACAGAAGCACGTATCGACAAACTGAAAGCATCAGGATGATCTAGAGAGATGTCTTAAGAAGTGTTGTTATTTTTGATTCCACTCGGAAGTCAAATTTTTGACACGTTTTTGACGTCTTTTCGGACTTTGTCGGAAATGCACATTTTTGCACTATTTCTTTAGATAACTCAATAAGTGTATGATTGTACACATTCATTTACTGCATATTTATCATATTTAAGTTACTAAATGCTTTGATAAGTATTTTATTCTAAAATTTTTATTTTTTTATTTTTTATTAATTTTTTTCTTATGTGAAAAGGAAGGGGGAGGGGGGGGGGGTGATTTTCATACATATTCAACTTCTTCTCCAGAACCACTGAACAGATTTTCATGAATCTTGGTAGGAATGAAGTACTCATGGTCCCCTACAAGTGTTGTTCTTTTTCGTTCGGATCCATCAACAGGCTTGTGGGTTCAAGTTCTGGTACTTCTTTTATCTATGTCAGGAATTTTAACCCTGGTAACTTTAGTTTCATATACTAGGGGGAGAACTCTTATAGTTGGTACATGTATAACAGCAGAACTCATGTATGCAAGAGTTGTCTTTCTTTAATATTGATATATGTTTTTGAGGTTTAAATTTTTGGATTATCGATTCATTTGAATATTATATATTTAAAATTATTAAATAATTATGGAAAAGGAAACTAAATAATTTTAAAAAGATGAATAAGTATTTTCAAATTTATCTTGTGAAGACTTAGATATACAACTTTGAAATTACAATATTGAGAGCAGCTCAAAACAGAACACTACATTTACATCAATGTTACTTCTACTTTCTGTTTTCATGTTCACCTAATATGGTGTTACAGAGATATGGCTCTTAAATTTGTTTGGTTTGTGAAAATCAATTCTGACAGGCATAATTTACTGTGTTAGCATAGGCTTTATTCGAAATGATGGAGACATTTATTGGTTCATAAGGCATGTGTCATATACCTGTGCTTCATATGACTTAATAATATGTGCACACTTTTAAAATCAGTGAGTTGGTATTAACCTATACATCAAGTATTCCTTTCTGAGTTGACTTTCTGAATTCATCCCTTCTTTTATCATATACATATTTTTTTTCTATTTTCAGTATACTTGGAAACTGAATGACATTTGATGCACTTCCACTCACAATTTCCAAATGTGACTCAACAGATGCAACATGTTGTCAAATTTTTCTTTCATGTCAAGTGAAATAATGAAGGGCAACATTTGTCTGATTGATGAAAATTCTCAAAATCAGCATTTGTTACCTATTTGATATGATAGATAATTTCATCAAATTTAATGTGACTGTGCTGCTAAATGAAGGTAAGTGAAGTTCAAAGCCAGGCCATAACAAAGTATACATGTTGTTCATGTTGTCTGATTTCCTTCACAATTTTTGGCTAAGTGGAAAGCAAATCATTCTTAACAGGTATTCCATTATCTGTACATATCCACTCAGAATCTGTTTGAAATTCATTTCACTTCATTGCACATTGATTTAAATGTGACAGTTTTGAAAAACGAAATCTGATTTATCACTAAGTATTATGACACACCAATATTTAGACATAAATATCACAGTATCTGGATGTTTGTATCTCTGTCCACCTCCTCTTCTGTGTGCCACATCTGATAAGATACTGACCAAACACCTAGTCCTATAGAAATTTCTTCAATTTACCATGTTCATTGACTGTATGATGACCAGATAGAAAACCTTTCACATATGGACATAATGGAGGAGCATAAAGTCACCATACTGTCTGTCTGTCTGTCTAAGCTTATATCTTCTAAACCCTACATCAGAATTTGTTCATATTTAATATTAATGTTCATTAGGATAGATCCTCTGGGGCAAAGGTACTTAGGTCAATTATCAAATGTCAAAGTTATTACAGGCTAAAAAAGTATATTTTTTGTGAAAGTATATTTCTTGTGCAATAAAAACTTTTAGATTCATTAAAAATCAGTGTGTTGTCCAAATGATCTGAAATTTTGAATAATGATAGAAGAATGTATACTAGAAATCTCTTTTGAGATTTTTTATTGAGTTGATGAGAAATTTTGTGCCAAAGGGGGAGGGGATGGTTGTTACACATATTTTCAGGTGAATGTATATATATATTTAGGCTGCTTATGAGTATTTCATCATTTATCCCACAATTGTTTATTGGGAAAGGTCACTTATTAGATTTTGCTTGACTCTGACCTCATATTCCATTTGGATGATTCCGTTGCATTACTTTGAAAATACTGAAATAACATACATGTATTACCTATGTAGTATATATGTACTAATATTACATGTACCGCAAGTTAATCGGTTCCATAATTAATAATATGGTGATTTGAGATAGAAAAGTTTAAACCATGGTCACCATCATGGATCATACGATGGAAAAGTATAAACCACTAAAATGGAATATAGGCATTTTAGGGGATGTCATTGTTTCTAGGTTTCAGATACTTTTTGGCTAGATTTTTTTAAATCACCATATTATTATTATGGAACCGATTAGCTTGTAATAATTAACCATAATAATAATAATAATAATACGTTTTTAGGCCCGCTTATGTATCGGACAAATAATAACGATTTAGCATGATTATATAGTAAAAAGGAATTAGTCAAAATCGGGACCCGATTCCGATTATTAACATGCACATAAGCGACCCTAACCTGTTCTGATAACCCCTTATTACAGCTAGTATGAATATAGCTTGTGCAGAAAATAATTATTTTCCATCTTTAAAAATTAGTAGTATTTGATTATGAGCACTGAAACTTTGATTTAGCATGTTGAAATCTAGAAATTCATTTTCAACTATGTAGAGGAAATTCGCGGACCCAAGCGAGCCAGGCGAGCTAAATCTCCAAGGAAAACAAGATGGACGCCGAGGTTGCATTTTCCGCGCGACGCTGAAAATGGAGCTGAATATAACCTTCTATATGCTGATTTAATTCATTTCAATTAGGTAAGCTACTTCAAGGGAAGTTATTTATTTGATTTCATTGGAGCTTAACAGAAATTGTAAGCCGAGGGAGACGGTGCAAGACATACCGGGTCAAACTCAATGATCGTCTGCAGGCTGACAGGTGCGAGTAAAAGTTTTCACAGTCATCGCGAAAACTCGCTAGCCCAACTGCCCTGGCTACCAAAAATTTCCTCGGGCTACTAATATTAGCTCAGGGGCCCCCAACTGCACGGGGGCCTTACAATTTTTGATGGGAAACACTTCCGAGGCCCAAAGGGCCGAGTTGGGATTTTTGTAGAAAACACGAGACTACCCCCACCTGGGATCGAACTAGTAAGGTTCTGATTTTAAGTCTGATGCTCTACGGAATGAGCCAGAGATGTCCCACAGGCCCAGTCTAGTACAGGTAGGTGCCAGCTGCTGTCCGTGCAGCTCACTTCAGAAATCGGAAAATTGAAGTTTTCTTTACTTTGTCGTCAATTTTTGCGTTTAAAATTTCTATAGGGAGATAGATCTCGAACTCTCATAACTAACAGTGTTTGATATATGTCTGTACGACCAATACTATGCTCACAGTGAAAGAAAATAGTTTTAAATAGGGAGTTTTCTATGTTAATTTTAGTGCGACGTTGGCGATCTTTAACACTGAGTATATGGAGAATGTTGACGATGTCGCAGTAAAATTAACATAGAGATCTCCCCATCTAAAACTATTATCTTTCACTTTCAGCGTTATATAAGTATTGGTTGTACAGACATATCATACACCGTTAGTTATGACAGTTCGAGATCCATCCCCTTATATAAATTTTAACCGGAAAATATGCCGATGAAGTAGAGAAAACTTCAATTTTCCGATTTCTGAAGTGAGCTGCGCGGACAGTACACTACTCTCCCCTTTCAATTTTGGGCCTCCCTACCCCTCCTCGACAACCCTCCTTAAACCACCATCTCTCGTGGGATTTACGTTGGGCGCCAGTGTAGAAAACACAAGACTACCCACACCTCGGATCGAACTCGCAACCTTCTGATGTTAAGTGCTCTACCGAATGAGCCAAAGAGACGTCCCATTGGCCCAGTCCGTGTTTTCTTCATCACATTATTAGCCAATTATCTGCTATTTTCTCTTGATAAATTGACCTAAATTATTTTTTTCAAATAAGTGACCTGAAATTATTCAGTTTTCTCCGAAAGCTTTTTTCAGCCACAAGCCCGAAGATAAATTTTACTAGTTTTTTGTATAGTTTCTTAAAGAATTTCTACTAGCCCAGAAAAAAATTGGTAGCCTCGGGCGTCACAGAGTTCTTGAAATCTTCCCATGAAATGTCGGATATTTTAGAGTTTTTAATGGTCCAAATAATGAATAGAAAATGAGGTTTTTATCGGTTCAAATAATTTTTAGACACAATGTGAGTTTTTATCGAACCAAATAATTTTTTATCGGCAAATCCGATAAAACCGATACATTTTATGAACTCTGGAGTACGGCTAGTGAGTTATTGGAAAGACTGCTTGAAATTATTAAGATTTTTTATGATGAATATATTATGTAACTATATATTCAGAACATGTAAATTGTTATGATTATTAGGCATTGAAATCAGTACAGGCTTGATTGAAATTCGAGGAAAATTATGGAACGGCCGATAAATGCATTTTGCATCTTCTGCCAAAATGAAGCTATTACTTAAGAAATAACAACTAGCTAGCCATTGATTATTGTCCAGTAATTCCCCAGTTGCATGAACCAAACAAATTATCACTGAGCCGCGAAGCAGCGAGGCTAGGGATTAATCTACTTCTGCGTCCTGCGTTACTGACGCTTAAAAATTCCCCAGGACCCATTGATTCCAGATCGTGCATCCCACCGTACCCATTATTCATTTTTGTACAGTGTGTCCCCTTTAGTTCATCGTTCTCGACATTGAAAGTTTTATGTAAAATTACTGTCTCGTGTTTATATTTTGTCTGGTCATTTAAACCTTACAGAAGGTTGATCATGTCCATGGTATTGTAAGAGACATTAATTGTTGCGCATCAAAATGTTTGGATATAACAGTTATATGCAGTCAGATGCGAGTCTAACGATCAATTTCGGTTTATCTTTTCTTCCACGCATTCTAAAATTTCTGTTATTTCTTGAAATTTCTAAAACGTGGGTCCTGTAGCATTATATCCTACCCGTTCTGCTACGTCTTTCGGTACGCTTTTTCGACATAGTAACGTTCATACTTTTTTTGCATATTACATTGTTTAGATTTGAGGATCACTGACGAGGGTTAAGTACCCGAAACGTGCATGTCTGGTCCATGTTGCCAATTTATCTGCTCTTTAGTCCCCTACCGGCAACGCTGAAGGGGACTCTTAGTTTCCTCTCGGTCTGTCTGTCTGTCTGTCCGTCCGTCTGTCCCATTTTCAGTTTTCCGGACTTTTTTTCGCTGTTGTTGCATATATTGAACTCATTTTTGGTATGTGGATATATCTCAATGTGATACAGATCAAGTGTGAGTTTGCTTTTGATTGACCTAATTTTACAAGAGTTATGGCCCTTGGACTTAGCAAATTTTATGAAAATTTCAGTTCCGCTGTTGTTGCATATACATGTATTGAACTCATTTTTGCCCTACGGCAACGCGAGGGGATATTATCATGTGATACGTCTGTCTGTCGTCAGTCGTTTCTGCTTCTGTCGTCGATTTTCGTTTACGATTTTTCGCTGTGTGCATTATGAAATTTGGTAGTGATATATCTCATGGATACGCAGTTGAGTGCTTTGAGGAGTTAGGCCCTTGGACTTAGCAAATTTTATGAAAATTCAGTTTTCCGGACTTTTTCGCTGTTGTTGATAATTGAACTCATTTTGGTATGTGGATATATCTCAATGTGATACAGATCAAGTTTGAGTTTGCTTTTGATTGACCTAATTTTACAAGAGTTATGGCCCTTGGACTTAGCAAATTTTATGAAAATTTCAGTTTTCCGGACTTTTTTCTGCTGTTGTTGGATAAATTGAACTCATTTTTGGTATGTGGATATATCTCAATGTGATACAGATCAAGTTTGAGTTTGCTTTTGATTGACCTAATTTTACAAGAGTTAATGGCCCTTGGACTTAGCAAATTTTATGAAAATTTCAGTTTTCCGGACTTTTTTCCGCTGTTGTTGCATATATTGAACTCATTTTTGGTATGTGGATATATCTCAATATGATACAGATCAAGTTTGAGTTTGCTTTTGATTCACCTATTATTACAAAAGTTATGGCCCTTGGACTTAGCAAATTTTATGAAAATTTCAGTTTTCCGGACTTCTCTTCGGTTCTATTGCAAATAATGCACTGATTTTTGGTAAATGAATACATCTCAGTGTGATACAGAACAACTCTGAGTTTGGTTTCCATTGGCCTATTTTTACAAGAGTTATGGCCCTTGGACTTATCAAATTTCATTAAATTTGCAGTTTTCCGGACTTTTTCTTGCCTGTTATTGCAGATAATGAACTAATTTTTTGTATGTGAATTAAGAAATAAAAGATGACAAGCTGGGCTCTATTGTCTCATAATGCCCGAGCGTCCTCAGCCAATCACATTTATTACCGAGCCGCGCCAGCGGCGAGGTGATAAATGTGATTGGCTGAGGACGCTCGGGCATTATGAGACAATAGAGCCCGGCTTGTCATTTTTTATTTCTATTCTAATGATGACCAAACTTGGACCTTACGACAAATTGGATTCTTGGTAAAAACCAGTTCCTGCCGGTTTATCTGTTTTCAGAAAATGGGTAGGTGTGGCTTATCGCTATAGGGCCTATATTGGAGAATACAGCCCGGCTCGCGTCTGTTGTCTTAGTAGGGAAAAAGAATTAAGTCATATTAGAATACATTATAATGTGATGCAGATTTGAGTTTAATTTAGATTGACTTATTTTCACAAGAGTTATGGCCCTTGGACTTAGCAAATTTCATGAATTCAGTTTCCCAGACTTTTCTTGGCTGTTGTTGCAGATGATGAACTGATGAACAGAGATGCAAGTCATAAATTTATGCCGCCGGTAGGGGACTTATATCGCACAGCGATCATTGCATTTTTGGTATGTGGATATATCTCAATGGGATACAGATCAAGTTTGAGTTTGCTTTAGATTCACCTATTTTTACAAGAGTTATGGCCCTTGGACTTAGCAAATTTTATGAAAATTTCAGTTTTCCGGACTTTTTTCTGCTGTTGTTGGATAAATTGAACTCATTTTTAGTATGTGGATATATCTCAATGGGATACAGATCAAGTTTGAGTTTGCTTTAGATTCACCTATTTTTACAAGAGTTATGGCCCTTGGACTTAGCAAATTTTATGAAAATTTCAGTTTTCCGGACTTTTCTTCGGTTCTATTGCAAATAATGCACTGATTTTCGGTAAATCAAATACATCTCAGTGTGATACAGACCAAGTTTGAGTTTGCTTTAGATTCACCTATTTTTACAAGAGTTATGGCCCTTGGACTTAGCTAATTTCATGAAATTTGCAGTTTTCCGGACTTTTTCTTGCCTGTTATTGCAGATAATGAACTGATTTTTTGTACTTGAATACATTATAGTGTGATGCAGATTTGAGTTTAATTTAGATTGACTAATTTTCACAAGAGTTATGGCCCTTGGACTTAGCAAATTTCTTCAATTCCCAGACTTTACTTGGCTGTTGTTGCAGATGATGAACTGATGAACAGAGATGCAAGTCATAAATTTATGCCGCCGGTAGGGGACTTATATCGCACAGCGATCATTGCTTTTTTAAATGATGCTATTCAATATGAAGACGTTTACATTCTTATCATTTGTATTCAGAGGTACATGTAACGCAAAAATTCTTCCATGCCGTGGTAAACTTCGCAGGATAATATGAATCAACAAATTCAAATTGTTTAATTCACACCTAAGTGTAGAAAGTACCGTCTTCATACACCATATATAATTGGTTTGTACTATACACATGTACGAAGCCTCGCTTGCATAAATAAAGCAACTAAATAAACAACAAATTACTTTATTTGGCAAATTTTACTTTAAGATGGAATTTTCTGAGATAGACATGTTTTATTTCTATTTTTTTCTGGCATATAATGATCTCGCGGACATAAAACACCGCAAGCCATTCATATCACTTCTATTCTCGAGCTTAAGACGCAGCGAAGAAAAGACCCTTTATTATACGCCCGTCATTTGACGGGACGTATTATGGTATGGCGAAGTCCGTCTGTCTGTCCTTCCACTTAAGGAACGCAATTAACTGAATATGCGTCAACAGATTTTTATGATATTTGTACATTGTGATCAGACTATGGAGAGGAAGCCGCCTTTTTATTTTTTAGGTTCATCCAATTTGTCATTACCGAGTTATCAGTCAGGGGTATAACTCATTTCAGTGATAAAATTTTATAACCGAAATCAGTTACTTTTCTTTCTATGAAAATCAGTAATGTTAAAGTAGGTCATGAAAAATAACTGATTTCTGCATATAAAAATTCCTATGGGAATTGCTTCATATTTATTCATTGGGTAAAGGATTATTTTACAAAATTTCAGGTATTGATGTATTAAGATGATACTGAACACTTGATTATCAGCAGGAAAAATCTGGATTAGAAGATTTAAGCAATACCAAAAAAATATAACCAAAAATGGTTATTTAAAAGTAACTTCTTTCAGTTATATTTATTTTTGACCCAGATTTTGCACAAAAGATGATTTTATCCAGCTGTGACCTTAATTTATTTTTAAAGAGGCACCAATGTTGTATCTGATGAAGTCAAACTTTTCTGTACGCATTGGATGATATAATCGTATTTGACCTTGGAAAGTTTTGTAACCTGAACCAGTTATATTCTGGGTGATTCTATAAATATCTTGCAAGAAAAATAACTGATTTCAGTGACGAAAAATATAACTGAAATGAGTTATACCCCTGACTGGTTATGGGACTCAGAATTTTAACACACTGTGAAAATATACTAAAATAGTTAAAAATTCTTTAAAAATCTATTTTGGTTGAAATGTTTTGAAATTTTGTATACTCAAGTAGAAAGGGTGTTTTTTAACATATGTAACGGGTTTTTAATTTTTTTGTCGCATAATCAAGACAGTGATTAGGAAGGACGAAAGGGTTGATGGGCCAATGGCCCCATAGTTTTCGATATCAATGGGACATTTTTTATTGTAATGGGACATTTAAACTTTTTCATGGGACATTTTAATAAAAGACAGATTTACAACGTAAATGTATCAAAACAAAACATCTTTAATGCGTGATGTTAACAAAACAAGTTAACTGCATACAAACACATTATTTTTGTAGTTCCATTACAGAATATAGGATTCTCTTCTTGAGAATGCAACATATTGATTTCACCACTTCAAACTGTTCTAGTAAAGTCAACACTACTGTTTTCAACCAGATTCTACATGTACTGATACACGTACTGTTCATTTAAGTTGTTAAGCTTTTCAAGATTTGGTAATTCGGGGGTAGAGTCCGACAAAGGGTCAAAGGACGGGGTGGACGTAGCGCTCTCGCCAGTCTCGGGAAGCCCCTTTCTTGCCCTTGTCAGATAGCGCCGAGTACAGCGTTTGCTGTCCCTTTTCGAGACGAAGTCGCTTCTTCGGCGGCATAACAGTCTGTTTGACGAAAACCGTAGTTTGAAAATCCCCGCTATCGATATTATTGATCACCCAACAGCAAGGTAGAACAGAGCATTTACTTAATATAGCCACGAAAGTATAGAGAGACGTCCGAGGAGTTTTATTTTAACTTTCGTTTTATTTTGACACAAGGTTTGTAAACACAAAGGACGAATTTTCGTTGCGCCATTTGTATAGCTTAAGGCGCACTGTTTACAAAAACAATGGGACACTTTTATCGCCGATGCGCGTATGGCACATGGCGCACGTCCTTCCCAATCACTGCCAAGATATTATGTGTAATGGGAGGGAGGGGGGATATGCACATACATGTTAAGCTAAGGGCAAAATATATAGGCGCATGAACGCAATAACTTGAAAATGCGTCAACAGTTTCACGATATTCATACATTATGATTGGACTGTGGAGAGGAAGCAGCCTTTTGATTTTCAGGTTCATCCAATTTGTCATTACCAAGTTATGGGACTTAGATTACTAAAATAAAGTGAAAATATACTAAATTAGTTTAAAATTCTTTAAAAACCTATTTCTGGTTGAAACGTTTTGAAATTTTGTATACTTCAAGTAGAAAGGATGTTCTTTGACATATGTAATGGGTTTTTAATTTTTTTGTTGCATGATTGAGATATTATATGTAATGTGTTTGATGGGAGAGGGGGGGGGGATATGCACATACATGTTAAGCTAAGGGCAAAATATAGGTGCATGGAACGCAATAACTTGAATATGCGTCAATGGATTTTCAAGATATTCATACAATATGATTGGACTGAGAAGAGGAAGCCGCCTTTTGATTTTCAGGTTCATCCAATGTGTTGTTACAGAGTTATGGGACTTAGAGTTTAAAATACAATGAAAATATATGAAAAATTGTTCAAAAATTCTTTAAAAATCTATTTCTGGTCGAAATGTTTTGAAATTTTGTATACTTCAAGTAGAATTTTAAAGGATGTTCTTTGACATATGTTACGGGTTTTTATTTTTTTTGTCGCATAACCAGGAAATTATGTGTAAGGGGGGGGGGGGGTTTATATGCACATACATGTTAAGCTAAGGACAAAATATAGGTGCATGGAACAGATTTTCATGATCGAAGAGGAAGCTGCCTTTCGATTTTAATGTACACTGATTTGTCCTTATGGAGTTATGGGACTTAGATATTTTGGTGTTGTGAAAAAAATAACAACAGGCGTATCTTGCTGCGTGAGCGTAGGCTTTATAGTACTTGGGACCCATAAAATTCTGCTGACCCATTGGTCAAATTTTTCGGGTCCAAAGGACCCATTTAGATCAAATTGTAGATTAATCTCTGGCGAGTTGATAATTTGATTGGTTCATATGACATGGGGAATTACTAGACAACAAATCACAGCTTGCTAGTTGTTATTTCTGTTCAAATATTGTTCTGCACAAAATTTATAGCACGTGAAGGGGCAGAGCTTAGCAAACTGGAAGTACACCAGGCCTTAAATAGAATTAAGTTTGTTTGTTGTTAACCGCCCAACCCACGTAAAATTTATGCCGCGGGTAGGGCATGCTATGTTTATGCAACTTAAATCGCTCAGCGATCATAACATTTTTTAATATGCCTGATATTAATTTATACACTGCAGCGATCAGACTGTAGAGAGGATGCTGCCTTTATATTTTCATGTTCACCTAATATTGTGTTACAGAGATATGGCTCTTAAATTTGTTAGGTTTGTGAAAATCAATTCTGACAGGCATAATTTACTGTGTTAGCATAGGCTTTATTCGAAATGATGGAGACATTTATCGGTATAAGGCATGTGTCATATACCTGTGCTTCATATGACTTAATAATATGTGCACACTTTAAAAATCAATGAGTCGGTATTCACCTATACATTAAGTATTCCCTTCTGAGTTGACTTTTTGAATTCATCCCTTCTTTTATCATATACATATTTTTTTCTATTTTCAGTATACTTAGAAACTGAATGACACTTGATGCACTTCCACTCACAATTTCCAAATGTGACTCATCAGATGCAACCTGTTGTCGAATTTTTCGTTCATGTCAAGTGAAATAATGAAGGGCAACATTTGTCTGATTGATGAAAATTCTCAAAATCAGCATTTGTTACCTATTTGATATGATAGATAATTTCATCAAATTTAATGTGACTGTGCTGCTAAATGAAGGTAAGTGAAGTTCAAGGCCAGGCCATAACAAATTATACATGTTGTTCATGTTGTCTGATTTCCTTCACTATTAAAACTAGAAAACAAAACATTCTTAACAGGTATTCCATTATCTGAACATATTCACTCAGAATGGGTTTGAAATGCATTTCACTTCATTGCACATTGATTTAAATGTGACAGTTTTGAAAAAATGAAATCTGATTTATCACTAAGTATTATGACACACCAATATTTAGACATAAATATCACAGTATCTAGATGTTTGTATCTCTGTCCACCTCCTCTTCTGTGTGCCATAGCTGATAAGATACTGACCAAACACCTAGCCCTATAGAAATGTCTTCAATTTACCATGTTCATTGACTGCAATGATGACCACATAGAAATCTTTCACATATGGACATGATGGAGGAGCATAAAGTCGCCATACTGTCTGTCTGTCTGTCTGTCTGTCTGTCTGTCTTTCTAAGCTTATATCTTCTAAACCCTACATCAGAATTTGTTCATATTTAATATTAATGTTCATTAGGATAGATCCTCTGGGGCAAAGGTACTTAAGGTCAATTATCAAAGGTCAAGGTTAAATAAAATACTACAGGCTAAAAAAGTATATTCTTTTTGTGAAAGTATATTTCTTGTGCAGTAAAAACTTTTAAATTCATTAAAAATTAGTGTGTTGTCCAAATGATCTGAAATTTTGAATAATGATAGAAAAATGTATACTAGAAATCTCTTTTGAGATTTTTCATTGAGTTGATGAGAAATTTTGTGCCAAAGGGGGAGGGGATGGTTGTTACACATATCTTCAGGTGAATGTATATATATATATGCTGCTTATGAGTATTTCATCATGTATCCCACAATTGTTTATTGGGAAAGGTCACAGATTAGATTTTGCTTGACTCTGACTTCATATTCCATTTGTACATGTATTACCTATGTAGTATATATGTACTAATATTACATGTACCGCAAGTTAATCAGTTCCATAATTAATAATATGGTGATTTGAGATAGAAAAGAGTAAACCATGATCACCATGGATCATATGATGGAAAAATATAAACCACTAAAATGGAATATAGGCATTTTAGGGGATGTCATTGTTTCCAGGTTTCAGATACTTTTTGGTTAGATTTTTTTAAATCACCATATTATTATTATGGAACCGATTAGCTTGTTAACCATAATAATAATAATAATAATACGTTTTTAGGCCCGCTTATGTATCGGACAAATAATAACGATTTAGCATGATTATATAGTAAAAAGGAATTAGTCAAAATCGGGACCCGATTCCGATTATTAACATGCACATAAGCGACCCTAACCTGTTCTGATAACCCCTTATTACAGCTAGTATGAATATAGCTTGTGCAGAAAATAATTATTTTCCATCTTTAAAAATTAGTAGTATTTGATTATGAGCACTGAAACTTTGATTTAGCATGTTGAAATCTAGAAATTCATTTTCAACTATGTAGAGGAAATTCGCGGACCCAAGCGAGCCAGGCGAGCTAAATCTCCAAGGAAAACAAGATGGACGCCGAGGTTGCATTTTCCGCGCGACGCTGAAAATGGAGCTGAATATAACCTTCTATATGCTGATTTAATTCATTTCAATTAGGTAAGCTACTTGAAGGGAAGTTATTTATTTGATTTCATTGGAGCTTAACAGAAATTGTAAGCCGAGGGAGACGATGCAAGACATACCGGGTCAAACTCAATGATCGTCTGCAGGCTGACAGGTGCGAGTAAAAGTTTTCACAGTCATCGCGAAAACTCGCTAGCCCAACTGCCCTGGCTACCAAAAATTTCCTCGGGCTACTAATATTTGCTCAGGGGCCCCCAACTGCATGGGGGGCACATACAATTTTTGATGGGAAACGCTTCCGAGGCCCAAAGGGCCGAGTTGGGAGTTTTGTAGAAAACACGAGACTACCCTCACCTGGGATCGAACTAGTAAGGTTCTGATTTTAAGTCTGATGCTCTACCGAATGAGCCAAAGAGATGTCCCACAGGCCCAGTCTAGTACAGGTAAGTGCCAGTTTACTACTGTCCGTGCAGCTCATTTCAGAAATCGGAAAATTGAAGTTTTCTTTTCTTTGTCGTCAATTTTTGCGTTTAAAATTTCTATAGGGAGATAGATCTCAAACTCTCATAACTAACAGTGTTTGATATATGTCTTTACGACCAATACTATGCTCACAGTGAAAGAAAATAGTTTTAAATAGGGAGTTTTCTATGTTAATTTTAGTGCGACGTCGGCGATCTTTAACACTGAGTCTATGGAGAATGTTGACGATGTCGCAGTAAAATTAACATAGAGATCTTACCATCTAAAACTATTATTTTTCACTTTGAGCATTATATAAGTATTGGTTGTACAGACATATCATACACCGTTAGTTATGAGAGTTCGAGATCCATCCCCTTATATAAATTTTAACCGGAAAATATGCTGATGAAGTAGAGAAAACTTCAATTTTCCGATTTCTGAAGTGAGCTGCACGGACAGTACACTACTCTCCCCTTTCAATTTTGGGCCTCCCTACCCCTCCTCGACAACCCTCCTAACCACCATCTTTCGTGGGATTTACGTTGGGCGCCAGTGTAGAAAACATGAGACTACCCCCACCTCGGATCGAACTCCCAACCGTCTGATGTTAAGTCCGATGCTCTACCGAATGAGCCAAAGAGACGTCCCATTGGCCCAGTCCGTGTTTTCTTCATCACATTATTAGCCAATTATCTGCTTTTTTCTCTTGATAAATTGACCTAAATTATTTTTTTCAAATAAGTGACCTGAAATTATTCAGTTTTCTCCGAAAGCTTTTTTCAGCCACAAGCCCGAAGATAAATTTTACTAGTTTTTTGTATAGTTTCTTAAAGAATTTCTACTAGCCCAGAAAAAAATTGGTAGCCTCGGGCGTCACAAAGTTCTTGAAATCTTCCCATGAAATGTCGGATATTTTAGAGTTTTTAATGGTCCAAATAATGAATAGAAAATGAGGTTTTTATCCGTTCAAATAATTTTAGACACAATGTGAGTTTTTATCGGACCAATCTGATTAAAACCAGATCTCTACATGCTCCCGATTTTGTTATGTCGCGTAGAGGATCTGGTATAACCCAGTAGACATCGACGTGCAGGTGACCTTAGCTGAGAAATTTCACTGTCCAATCAAAAAAGTTTCAAGCGAATTAAGACCTTCAACCAATCCTCAAATGCGTATCAAACGCAAGTCGGTTCTGCAAATATTCTGCCCAACATAAGATAATTAGAATTAAATGACCACAGGTCAGCTTTCCCGTCTTATCAGACGGACACATCTGGAGCACTACACAAGATTACAAGACGCGGAGCCATAATGATCTGTATGATCTTTGCAGTACGATATCTTATCGTATAATAAAATCAAACATAAATATGTATGTAGTACTTCAAATGGTTTTCTTCGAATTGAAAATCATGCAGTACCATTCAATTCACAAGAATGAGAATTAATGAGAAATAATTATGTAGAAAAAGAACGGATTAAAAGTCACTGTTTCTATTTCTATTTGTAACATTGCCCTTTCCTGGACTGGTCGCCGCAGTAAGATCGAAGCAAAAATCTACATGTAATGATAGCATGATTCGAAGGGAGTCCAGCTACTGTGTAGCATCATAGCATGTAAAAATTCTATAAACCCTTTGAAAAATTACCGGTTTTGAAATATAATCATGATGAATAGAGGTTGTATTAATTTCTGTCTTCTTTGCCATTTTTAATTATTTTCCAAAATAACACGTTCACTGTTTTTTTTTTTCATCGTACGTGACCACAATGAAGCTCGCGGTCTTCATGTAAACAAACGCTGCGGCAATGTTTACACACAGCTGGTTCTGTGCGCTGTGGTCATCTCTTCGGAACTATGCATTTTAGGATAAGTTCTTATGCATCCGCATGCCCCCGATCATCTCTACATTTCTCAGGCCGATCTTTTGATTGGTCAGTTAGAAAGGTCACCTGCACATCGATGTCTACAGGGTTATACCAGATCCTCTACACGACATAACAAAATCGGGAGCATGTAGAGATCTGGTTTTAATCAGATTGTTATCGGACCAAATAATTTTTTATCGGCAAATCCGATAAAACAGATACATTTTATGAACTCTGGAGTTGGGCTAGTGAGTTATTGGAAAGACTGCTTGAAATTATTAAGATATTGTATGATGAATATATTATGTAACTATATATTCAGAACATGTAAATTGTTATGATTATTAGGCATTGAAATCAGTACAGGCTTGATTGAAATTCGAGAAAAATTATGGAACGGCCGATAAATGCATATTGCATCTTCTGCCAAAATGAAGCTATTGCTTAAGAAATAACAACTAGCTAGCCATTGATTATTGTTCAGTAATTCCCCAGTTGCATGAACCAAACAAATTATAACTGAGCCGCGAAGCAGTGAGGCTAGGGATTAATCTACTTTTGCGTCCTGCGTTACTGACGCTGAAAAATTCCCCAGGACCCATTGATTCCAGATCGTGCATCCCACCATACCCATTATTCATTTTTGTACAGTGTGTCCCCTTTAGTTCATCGTTCTCGACATTGAAAGTTTTATGTAAAATTACTGTCTCGTGTTTATATTTTGTCTGGTCATTTAAACCTTACAGAAGGTTGATCATGTCCATGGTATTGTAAGAGACATTAATTGTTGCGCATCAAAATGTTTCGATATAAAAGTTATATGCAGTCCCATGCGAGTCTAACGATCAATTTCGGTTTATCTTAGGCCTAAAAAAATAATATGTGTGTTTCCCATAACATGCTAAAATAAAATAGGGTAGGTCGGTCGGAATTTTTTGTTTTTTTTTTTGAATTTTTTTTTCTTTTTTCATCTACTTTTGTAGCCTTGTTTAGAATAATAATTAAAATGTGATTTAAATGTATCATTGAATCGTGACCTTCAAATATGTGTTGTCTGTCAAATACATGGAGAAATCATCAGTAAACACAGACATGTTAAACCACGTAGAAAGAAGGGGGGGGGGAGGTCATTTTGTGTCTGTAACCCGTGGCAAACAGCAAAATGTTTATGTTACTGAGCATTTTAAAACTGGCTTCCCAAGCACGGTGACCTTGAATCTGCATTTTTATTACGGTATCTATACAGAACCCAATGGTTTTTTTCCTAAAAGTGACCATGACCTTTGACCTGTTTATCCAAAATCAAAAGGCTTCTCTTCCTGATTATAAAGCATATGGTCAAATTGGACCTTTGACATTTCCGTCAAAATCAATGAGCTTACTTCCATATTCAGTATTGATCCCTATATTGTCGAGTTACTATATATTAATGCAATGTCTCAAATAAGAGCCAAATTTCATAGGTAGTGCCCTCCTCAGGTACGGCCATAAAATTAGAACATACTCGCCGTTAACGTCAGTAGAGATTTCATCAAAATGGGAATACGGTTACTTGCATTTGACGTTGAATTTGTAGCCGGCAAGTGCTGATTTTACGGTACAAACATCCGTTTTTTCTGGTTCCAGTAACGTGTTGCATGATTGTAACGTCAGAAGCACGTTATCCCTATTCAGAACGACATGGAGGCGTGTGGTTAATATTTTCGTATTAAAATTTTATTTACAGGCGTGAAAATGTCGAGATGTAGTCGTTCTATTGTACTTCTTTAACATACGTTGCCGTAAAATGACCCGTCGCGCTGCGTTGAAAACAACTAATGCACTGTATAGTTACCGAAATATTTATCGCGTACCTTGTATTGGGACAGGTTTTTTTTAAAAACATATTTTACAGTCCTGACAACTAAATTTCCTTTTGAGCGCATTCAATTTTCATGTTAACCTGCAATAGAAATTGAGAAAAAAAAATTATTTTCATTTAGATACGACGAATATTTTTTTTTTTTACGGAAGTAGGTGGCGAATTTACACCAAGTAGGAGGTGAGAAATCGAAGGTCGCCAACTGAGTTAATGAGAACCCCGAGTCAGACTGTTAGTCTGTATGTTTTTATACAATCAATCAATCAATCAATCAATCAATCAATCAATCAATCAATCAATATACAATCAATGAGTCAGTACAAACGTTGTCAGGCGTTAATCCTTTTATGGGAAAAAAAGGAAGCCAGCCTGGTGGCGCCGTACAATATAAAGTAGCGTTTCGAGAGAGAAATTAAAGATTACTTTGTATTTTTACAAAATTTAAAAAAGTGGAAGAATAAAAAAGAATGGTTTTGCAATAGATAATGTTAAAAGGCAGATAAAATTACACAAAAATCGGTAGATTTAACATTTCTGGCATGCATTTCATAAAGCGCGACGATCATAAAATTGGCGCGAAAAACCTATAAATGCAACTAAAAATCGAGAAAAAAACGTTAGGGTCGGCGGCTTTGAGTAGGGTCGGTCGGGTGATGGGAAACAAAGGTATTTTTTCTTTTGGCCTTATCTTCCACGCATTCTAAAATTTCTGTTATTTCTTGAAATTTCTAAAACGTGGGTCCTGTAGCATTATATCCTACCCGTTCTGCTACGTCTTTCGGTACGTTTTTTCGACATAGTAACTTTCATACTTTTTTTATGCCCCCGGAATGACAGATTCGGGGGCATTTAGTTTTTGGCCTGTCCGTCTGTTTGTCTGTCTGTTTGTTTGTCCGAAAAAACTTTAACATTTGGCATAACTTTTGAATGGAAGGCGATAGAGCTTTCATATTTCACATGTGTGTTCCTTGTGACAAGACCTTTCCATTGATACCAAAATTTTTGACCTCGTGACCTTGACCTTGACCTTTGACCTTCTTTTCAAAAACTTTAACATTGAGCACAACTTTTGAATGGTAAGTCCTAGGGCTTTCATATTTCACATATGTGTTTCTTGTGACAAGACCTTTCCATTGATACCAAAAGTTTTGACCTCGTGACCTGGTGACCTTGACCTTTGACCTACGTTTCAAAAACTTTAACATTGGGCATAACTTTTGAATGGTAAGTCCTAGGGATTTCATATTTCACATGTGTGTTTCTTGTGACAAGACCTTTCCATTGATACCAAAAGTTTTGACCTGGTGACCTTGACCTTGACCTTTGACCTAATTTTCAAAAACATTAACATTGGGCATAACTTTTGAATGGTAAGTGATAGGGCTTTCATGTTTCACATGTGTATTCCTTGTGACAAGACCTTTCCATTGATACCAAAATTGTTGACCTTGACATTTCACATACTTAACAGAAAATGAAGTTTATACTAACAAAGATGCCACCGGAGGCATTCGTGTTTCACAAACACAGGCTTTATTGCATATTACATTGTTTAGATTTGAGGATCACTGACGAGGGTTAAGTACCCGAAACGTGCATGTCTGGTCCATGTTGCCAATTTATCTGTTCTTAAATGATGCTATTCAATATGAAGACGTTTACATTCTTATCATTTGTATTCAGAGGTACATGTAACGCAAAAATTCTTCCATGCCGTGGTAAACTTTGCAGGATAATATGAATCAACAAATTCAAATTGTTTAATTACACCTAAGTGTAGAAAGTACCGTCTTCATACACCATATATAATTGGTTTGTATTATACACATGTACGAAGCCTCGCTTGCATAAAAAAAGCAATTAAATAAACAACAAATTACTTAATTTGGCAAATTTTAATTTTAGATGGAATTTTCTGAGATACATGTTTTATTTCTATTTTTTTCCGGAATATAATGATCTCGCGGACATAAAACACCGCAAGCCATTCATATCACTTCTATTCTCGAGCTTAAGACGCAGCGAAGAAAAGACCCTTTATTATAGGCCCGTCATTTGACAGGACGTATTATGGTATGGCGAAGTCCGTCCGTCTGTCCTTCCACTTAAGGAATGCAATTAACTGAATATGCGTCAACAGATTTTTATGATATTTGTACATTGTGATCAGACTATGGAGAGGAAGCCGCCTTTTTATTTTTAGGTTCATCCAATTTGTCATTACCGAGTTATGGGACTCAGAATTTTAACATACTGTGAAAATATACTGAAATAGTTAAAAATTCTTTAAAAATCTATTTTGGTTGAAATGTTTTGAAATTTTGTATACTCAAGTAGAAAGGATGTTCTTTGACATATGTAACGGGTTTTTAATTTTTTTGTCACATAACCAAGATATTGTGTGTAATGGGAGGGGGGGGGATATGCACATACATGTTAAGCTAAGGGCAAAATATATAGGCGCATGAACGCAATAACTTGGATATGCGTCAACAGTTTCACGATATTCATACATTATGATTGGACTGTGGAGAGGAAGCAGCCTTTTGATTTTCAGGTTCATCCAATTTGTCATTACCAAGTTATGGGACTTAGATTACTAAAATAAAGTGAAAATATACTAAATTAGTTTAAAATTCTTTAAAAACCTATTTCTGGTTGAAACGTTTTGAAATTTTGTATACTTCAAGTAGAAAGGATGTTCTTTGACATATGTAATGGGTTTTTAATTTTTTTGTTGCATGATTGAGATATTATCTGTAATGTGTTTGATGGGAGGGGGGGGGATATGCACATACATGTTAAGCTAAGGGCAAAATATAGGTGCATGGAACGCAATAACTTGAATATGCGTCAATGGATTTTCACGATATTCATACAATATGATTGGACTGAGAAGAGGAAGCCACCTTTTGATTTTCAGGTTCATCCAATTTGTTGTTACAGAGTAATGGGACTTAGAGTTTAAAATACAATGAAAATATATGAAAAATTGTTCAAAAATTCTTTAAAAATCTATTTCTGGTCGAAATGTTTTGAAATTTTGTATACTTCAAGTAGAAAGGATGTTCTTTGACATATGTTACAGGTTTTTAATTTTTTTGTCGCATAACTGGGAAATTATGTGTAAGGGGGGGGGGGGGGTTATATGCACATACATGTTAAGCTAAGGACAAAATATAGGTGCATGGAACAGATTTTCATGATCGAAGAGGAAGCCGCCTTTCGATTTTAATGTACACTGATTTGTCCTTATGGAGTTATGGGACTTAGATATTTTGGTGTTGTGAAAAAAAATACCAACAGGCGTATCACCAGCGTAGGCTTTATAGTACTTGGGACCCATAAAATTCTGCTGACCCATTGGTCAAATTTCATCGGGTCCAAAGGACCCATTTAGATCAAATTGTAGATTAATCTCTGGCGAGTTGATAATTTGATTGGTTCATATGACAAGGGGAATTACTAGACAACAAATCACAGCTTGCTAGTTGTTATTTCTGTTCAAATATTGTCCTGCACAAACTTTATAGCACGTGAAGGGGCAGAGCTTAGCAAACTGGAAGTACACCAGGCCTTAAATAGAATTAAGTTTGTTTGTTGTTAACCGCCCGACCCACGTAAAATTTATGCTGCGGGTAGGGGACTTAAATCGCTCAGCGATCATAACATTTTTTATTGTTATACCCTTGTCAGTATCTCTATATAAAATCCCCATAGGCAAAATGCCTATGAATTCGAATATTTGACCAGGTGGTCAATATTTACATCAATATTGGCCTTAGGGCAATATTTCAAAAAATATTGACCGATGAACGGTACATTGTTTGTGACGTCACGTCATTGATGACGCTATTAGCTCTACCTATTTTTCCGCGCTCTTTCTCTTATAGAAGAAAATGAACGTAAACATGCCGGGCTAATCGGTTCGTTGCTGCAGTATTGATGTAAGGTATAACAAAACAATTATTGACTGAATTCGGGCAATATATGATTTGTTGGACCTTCAAACAAAATATAGCCCTCGGCCTTCGGCCTCGGGCAATATTTTTTCTTCAGGTCCAACAAATCATATATTGCCCTCATTCCCAGTCAATAATTGTATAATATGCCTGATATTAATTTATACACTGCAGCGATCAGACTGTAGAGAGGATGCTGCCTTTATATTTTCATGTTCACCTAATATTGTGTTACAGAGATATGGCTCTTAAATTTGTTTGGTTTGTGAAAATCAATTCTGACAGGCATAATTTACTGTGTTAGCATAGGCTTTATTCAAAATGATGGAGACATTTATCGGTATAAGGCATGTGTCATATACCTGTGCTTCATATGACTTAATAATATGTGCACACTTTTAAAATCAATGAGTCGGTATTCACCTATACATTAAGTATTCCCTTCTGAGTTGACTTTTTGAATTCATCCCTTCTTTTATCATATACATATTTTTTCTATTTTCAGTATACTTAGAAACTGAATGACACTTGATGCACTTCCACTCACAATTTCCAAATGTGACTCAACAGATGCAACCTGTTGTCGAATTTTTCTTTCATATCAAGTGAAATAATGAACAGGGCAACATTTGTCTGATTGATGAAAATTCTCAAAATCAGCATTTGTTACCTATTTGATATGATAGATAATTTCATCAAATTTAATGTGACTGTGCTGCTAAATGAAGGTAAGTGAAGTTCAAGGCCAGGCCATAACAAATTATACATGTTGTTCATGTTGTCTGATTTCCTTCACTATTAAAACTAGAAAACAAAACATTCTTAACAGGTATTCCATTATCTGAACATATTCACTCAGAATGGGTTTGAAATGCATTTCACTTCATTGCACATTGATTTAAATGTGACAGTTTTGAAAAAAACGAAATCTGATTTATCATTAAGTATTATGACACACCAATATTTAGACATAAATATAATCACAGTATCTGGATGTTTGTATCTCTGTCCACCTCCTCTTCTGTGTGCCACAGCTGATAAGATACTGACCAAACACCTAGCCCTATAGAAATTTCTTCAATTTACCATGTTCATTGACTGTAATGATGACCACATAGAAATCTTTCACATAATGACATGATGGAGGAGCATAAAGTCACCATACTGTCTGTCTGTCTGTCTTTCTAAGCTTATATTTTCTAAACCCTACATCAGAATTTGTTCATATTTAATATTAATGTTCATTAGGATAGACCCTCTGGGGCAAAGGTACTTAAGGTCAATTATCAAAGGTCAAGGTTAAATATTACAGGCTAAAAAAGTATATTCTTTTTGTGAAAGTATATTTCTTGTGCAGTAAAAACTTTTAAATTCATTAAAAATCAGTGTGTTGTCGAAATGATCTGAAATTTTGAATAATGATAGAAAAATGTATACTAGAAATCTCTTTTGAGATTTTTCATTGAGTTGATGAGAAATTTTGTGCCAAAGGGGGAGGGGATGGTTGTTACACATATCTTCATGTGAATGTATATATATATATATATGCTGCTAATGAGTATTTCATCATGTATCCCACAATTGTTTATTGGGAAAGGTCACAGATTAGATTTTGCTTGACTCTGACCTCATATTCCATTTGTACATGTATTACCTATGTAGTATATATGTACTAATATTACATGTACCGCAAGTTAATCAGTTCCATAATTAATAATATGGTGATTTGAGATAGAAAAGAGTAAACCATGATCACCATGGATCATATGATGGAAAAATATAAACCACTAAAATGGAATATAGGCATTTTAGGGGATGTCATTGTTTCCAGGTTTCAGATACTTTTTGGTTAGATTTTTTTAAATCACCATATTATTATTATGGAACCGATTAGCTTGTAATAATAATAATAATAAGAATAATAAGAATAAAGAAAAGACAATACAATAACAGAAAGGATTCCGACGGAAATCGGAATCCTTAATAATAATAATAATAAGAATAATAAGAATAAAGAAAAGACAATACAATAACAAAAGGATTCCGACGGAAATCGGAATCCTTAATAAATGGAAGGATGGAGGTTCCTGTGGACATAGCAGACGGATTCCTCTCATTTTCATCTTGTTAAGAACAGAAATGAAAATTGAAAAAATGCGAAAATGACTGGCCGCAGCTGGACTCGAACCAGGTACCTTCACCAAGGTAGGCTCCATCGTATCTTGTACATGTAATGTCAGGTCACATGGTTGAATTGACCAATGAAATTTGTAACACATCCTGGGTCATGCATATTAATTATGTGAGGGATTTTCCAATGAATCATGACAATATAGCAAGTGTTTTCAAACTGGTACGTGTATTCGATATTTCTTGATTCTGTTAGAAAACATTTTGAACTAATACATACTCGTATAAATTTTGAAATGAAAACAATGTTGAAGCACTGTACTTTATGTTTGTTTACGAATGAAAAAAATTGAGGGGAAAAAATGGCCGAGGCCGGTATCGAACCCCGGACCCTCCGATTCGAAGTCTGACGCTCTACCGCTGAGCTATTGCAGAACTGACAACGGTTTGCATCAAAAGTCTTTAGAAGGATGAAATCTTGCGACTATGATATGACTCAACATGTCGAGCATGTTCCGAATGATAAATCTTTATCGATCGATTCTATTTACAGGTTTGTATTCAGGAGTGAACAACACAGAATTTCATAAAATGTATTTTTTTAATTTGACTTTCATTGACCATGTATGTAGAGAATAAAATTATGAATCAATAAAATGTGTTTGCTTATTTTGCAAGGGCGGATCTAGACAGGGTAGGTGAAAACAGGTATGTACACGTATGTAACATGTAAGTCGGAGGGGGGGGGGGGGCAAAAACTTATCAACCTCCCCCTTTCGAAGGACTAGCCTATGTCATTGGATAAACAAACCGTCAAAGATCTTGTACAGTTATTTCAAAGATTGACGAATTCAAAAAGAAACAGACAAACAAACGAGAAAAAAAAAATACCCAAGGGGGCCACATTGCTCCGTCAAATGTCTTGTACAGTTGTTTCAAATATTAAGGAATTTAATAAGAAAAAGACAAACAAACAAACAAATCAAATGAAAAAAAAAAACAAAAACAAAAACAAAAAAAAAAAAAACAAGAGGCCCAAGGGAGCCGTATTGCTCAGTCAAAAGTCTTGTACAGTTGTTTCAAAGATTGTCGAATCAAAAAAGAAAAAAAAAAAACAAGCAAACAAACAAACAAGCAAAACAAATGAAAATAAAAAAAAAAAACAAACAAGAGGCCCAAGGGGGCCACATTGCTCCGTCAAAAGTCTTGTACAGTTGTTTCAAAGATTGACGAATTAAAAAAACAAGACAAACAAACAAAAGAAAAAACAAAAAAACAAAAAAAAAAAAAACCCAAGAAGCCCAAGGGGGCCACATTGCTCCGTCAAAGGTCTTGTACAGTTGTTTCAAAGATTGACGAATGAAAAAAAGAGGCCTAAGGTGGCCATATATACACGTTGAAGTCAATGACAGTGAAATAAATATGCGCAATATGAAATGTGTTTTTCTTCTGAATAAAAAGCTATGAATAGGACTGACTTGTTGCATGAACGATCGATAATTTTTGTAATGCTGAATCAGCCATTTTTATTTCTCCGTCTGTATATCAAAAATAAAAACCACTAACATTCAGGAACTCCAATGGCTATGTGGATAGGGCGTTGGACTGCTGGCCCAAGGGTACCGGGTTCGATCCCCAGTCTGGACGTTTTTTTTTTTCGCCGATCGTCTGCGTTTCTGTCTAGTACTCTCTCTATCTGTTCGTATGTCTGTTCGTTCTTCTATCGTTGTCAGTCTATCTAACACTGTCTATCTTACACTGTCAGTCTGTCTGTCTGGTCCATGCTGCAAATTTACCAGTTAATTTAAATGATGTAATTCAATTTTAAGACATTTTAAAAACATTTAATTAGAAAATGACAACAGCATGAAAGTACAGACAAGTCATGGTAAGAAGAGAAATAGAAATAAAAGATTTATCTTTCTTAGATCATGTAAAGTACCTATAAGAAGGACCTCGTTTGTGAAGTATAAGTAGTGTAGGACAAACACTGTGTATTTAACAAGTAAATGTTGTTATGACATTGAGAATGAAATTTTCACCTTGAACCAAGTTCAAGGAAAAAAGATGAGTATAGAATATCATTTTCTTCAAAATATATATGAAATTGAATAAAGCTCAATATTTTATCAACAAAAGACTGTTATGACCTTGAAATCGAACGAATGACCTTTGGTCAAGGTCAATGTGACAGGACTTACTGCAAAGAATATTTGTACCCAGTTTGCACTCTCAAGGTCAAACAGTCTTTGTTTTATAGGCAAAAATGTTGCTGTGACCTTGAGAATGAGAATTTGACCTTGGATCAAGGTCGAGGTGAAAGAGCTTGGCTTAACAATTATATGTATGAAGTTTGAACTCTGAAGGTCAAATAGTCTTTGTTCTATAAGCAAAAGTTTCATGTGACCTTGAGAATAAAAATTTGACCTTGAAAAGAAGGTCAACATTAAATGACTACCTATAAGTGACCTAACATCCAAGTTTCAACTCAAAGTCTCAAAAATTGTAGAAATTGGCACCTTGCCAATTTAAGGTTCCATTTTCAACTTGAAATAGCTTGAAAACTGTAAATATTTTATGGAGCATGTAAGCGTATAAAAGTTTGCAAATTTCTCAAAGAACAATATAAAACAAATTTTGTTCAAATCGTACGGTTAGTAAAGGAGTTATGAGAGTTTAAAGATTTGACCGCTGATGACCTCTAGCGGGGGCATATGTGAACTTTTCGACAAGAAAAAAATATTAAATTAAGATCTTTATTTGCTCTTTCACATGATACTTTCCATTTTATCATATGATGCGGTACTTTGTTGTAACGTCACTGGATTGGCTTGGGGGTAAGAATAATAATAATAATAACTAGATGGCTACTGTTGCAAGCAACAGACGGATTCCTCCTTTATTAGACCTTCCTCGGAACTGAAGTGCTAAAATCCGAATAAAGAAGATGGAAAAAAGAATAGTTGCTTTAGTACCATAATAACTTCAGCAAATGAGTCAAAAGAGCTTATGTCTGATTTGGGACTCTTACTTATTTATCAACAAAATAGAAGAAAAAATAATAAATCCCTTTCATGTTTACGAAAGCTTTAAACTCCATGCACAATCAATATCTAATCCTTTACAATGACTTTCTCAAAAAAGAATTGCACAATGATTTTGCAATGAGATAATTTCTATTAATAGAAAATGACAACAACATGAAACTACTGATTGTAATGCTACTAAGAATAAAAAAGAAAGAAACAGAAACAAGAATAAAAGTGTTATCTATCTTACTATGTAAAGTTCAAATAAGAAGTACTACTTGTGTGAAGAATGAATAGTTAAGGACAAAATCCTGTGTATTCTACAAGAGTAAATGTTTGTTATGACCTTGAAAAAGTTAATTTGACCTTTAACCAAGGTCATGGATAAAAGATAAGCATTTGAATTTATTCTCATCAAGAGTCCTCTTAATCTAATCAAAGCTCAATATTTTATCGACAAAAGTATGTTGTGACCTTGAAATCGAACAAATGACCTTGGGTCAAGATCAAGGTGAAAGGACTTGATGCAAGGAATATTTGCGCCAAGTTTGAACTCTCAAGGTCAAATGGTCTTTGTTCTATAGGCAAAAGTTTGTTGTGACCTTGAGAATCAAAATTTGACCTTGGGCCAAGGTCAAGGTGAAAGGGCTTGGCTCAATGATTGTATTTATGAAGTTTGAACTGTCAAGGTCAAATAGTCTTTGTTCTATAGGCAAAAGTTTGTTGTGACCTTGAGAATCATAATGTGACCTTGAAACTAGGTCATCATCAATGACTACCTATTAGTAGCCTACCATCCAAGTTTCAACTCAAAATCTCAAAAACTGTAGAAATTGGCACTGTGCCAATTTAAAGTTCCATTTTCAACTCAAAATAGCGCGAAAACCGTAAATATTTTATCGAGCATGTAAGCGTATAAAAGTTTGCAAATTTCCCAAAGATCAATATAAAACAAATTTCGTTCAAATCGTACGGTTAGTTTAGGAGTTATAAGGTTTTAAAGATTTGCCTTTGATGACCTCTAGCGGGGGCATATATGAACTTTTCGACAAGAAAAAAAAATTTAAATGAAGATCTTTATTTGCTCTTTCTCATGACACTTTTCATTTTATCCTATGATGCGGTACTTTGTTGTAACGTCTCTGGAATGGCTTGGGGGTAAGAATAATAATAATAATAAGAATAATAAGAATAAAGAAAAGACAATACAATAACAGAAAGGATTCCGACGGAAGTCGGAATCCTATAAGAATAATAAGATAAAGAAAAGACAATACAATAACAGAAAGGATTCCGACGGAAATCGGAATCCTTAATAAATGGAAGGATGGAGGTTCCTGTGGACATAGCAGACGGATTCCTCTCATTTTCATCTTGTTAAGAACAGAAATGAAAATTGAAAAAATGCGAAAATGACTGGCCGCAGCTGGACTCGAACCAGGTACCTTCACCAAGGTAGGCCCCATCGTATCTTGTACATGTAATGTCAGGTCACATGGTTGAATTGACCAATGAAATTTGTAACACATCCTGGGTCATGCATATTAATTATGTGAGGGATTTTCCAATGAATCATGACAATATAGCAAGTGTTTTCAAACTGGTACATGTATTCGATATTTCTTGATTCTGTTAGAAAACATTTTGAACTAATACATACTCGTATAAATTTTGAAATGAAAACAATGTTGAAGCACTGTACTTTATGTTTGCTTACGAATGAAAAAAAAATGAGGGGAAAAAATGGCCGAGGCCGGTATCGAACCCCGGACCCTCCGATTCGAAGTCTGACGCTCTACCGCTGAGCTATTGCAGAACTGACAAAGATTTGCATCAAAAGTCTTTAGAAGGATGAAATCTTGCGACTATGATATGACTCAACATGTCGAGCATGTTCCGAATGATAAATCTTTATCGATCGATTCTATTTACAGGTTTGTATTCAGGAGTAAACAACACAGAATTTCATAAAATGTATTTTTTTTATTTGACTTTCATTGACCATGTATGTAGAGAATAAAATTATGAATCAATAAAATGTGTTTGCTTATTTGCAAGGGCGGATCTAGACAGGGTAGGTGAAAACAGGTATGTACACGTATGTAACATGTAAGTCGGAGGGGGGGGGGGGGCAAAAACTTATCAACCTCCCCCTTTCGAAGGACTAGCCTATGTCATTGGATAAACAAACCGTCAAAGATCTTGTACAGTTATTTCAAAGATTGACGAATTCAAAAAGAAACAGACAAACAAACGAGAAAAAAAAATGCCCAAGGGGGCCACATTGCTCCGTCAAAGGTCTTGTACAGTTGTTTCAAATATTAAGGAATTTAATAAGAAAAAGACAAACAAACAAACAACAAAACAAATGAAAAAAAAAAAAAAAAAAAAAAAAAAACAAGAGGCCCAAGGGAGCCATATTGCTCAGTCAAAAGTCTTGTACAGTTGTTTCAAAGATTGTCGAATCAAAAAAGAAAAAAACAAGCAAACAAACAAACAAGCAAAACAAATGAAAAAAAAAAAAAAAAAACAAAACAAACAAGAGGCCCAAGGGGGCCACATTGCTCCGTCAAAGGTCTTGTACAGTTGTTTCAAAGATTGACGAATTAAAAAAAAACAAGACATACAAACAAAACAAAAAAAAAAAAAAACCAAGAAGCCCAAGGGGGCCACATTGCTCCGTCAAAGGTCTTGTACAGTTGTTTCAAAGATTGACGAATGAAAAAAAAAGAGGCCTAAGGTGGCCATATATACACGTTGAAGTCAATGACAGTGAAATAAATATGCGCAATATGAAATGTGTTTTCTTCTGAATAAAAAGCTATGAATAGGACTGACTTGTTGCATGAACGATCGATAATTCTTGTAATGCTGAATCAGCCATTTGTATTTCTCCGTCTGTATATCAAAAATAAAAACCACTAACATTCAGGAACTCCAATGGCTATGTGGATAGGGCGTTGGACTGCTGGCCAAGGGTACCGGGTTCGATCCCCAGTCTGGACGTTTTTTTTATCGCCGATCGTCTGCGTTTCTGTCTAGTACTCTCTCTATCTGTTCGTATGTCTGTTCTTTCTTCTATCGTTGTCAGTCTATCTAACACTGTCTATCTTACACTGTCAGTCTGTCTGTCTGGTCCATGCTGCAAATTTACCAGAAAATTTAAATGATGCTATTCAATTTTAAGACATTTTTAAAACATTTAATTAGAAAATGACAACAGCATGAAAGTACAGACAAGTCATGGTACGAAGAGAAATAGAAATAAAAGATTTATCTTTCTTAGATCATGTAAAGTTCATATAAGAAGGACCTCGTTTGTGAAGTATAAGTAGTGTAGGACAAACACTGTGTATTTAACAAGTAAATGTTGTTATGACATTGAGAATGAAATTTTCACCTTGAACCAAGGTCAAGGAAAAAAGATGAGTATAGAATATCATTTTCTTCAAAATATATATGAAATTGAATAAAGCTCAATATTTTATCAACAAAAGACTGTTATGACCTTGAAATCGAACGAATGACCTTTGGTCAAGGTCAATGTGACAGGACTTACTGCAAGGAATATTTGTACCCAGTTTGCACTCTCAAGGTCAAACAGTCTTTGTTTTATAGGCAAAAATGTTGTTGTGACCTTGAGAATGAGAATTTGACCTTGGATCAAGGTCAAGGTGAAAGAGCTTGGCTTAACAATTATATGTATGAAGTTTGAACTCTGAAGGTCAAATAGTCTTTGTTCTATAAGCAAAAGTTTCATGTGACCTTGAGAATAAAAATTTGACCTTGAAAAGAGGGTCAACATTAAATGACTACCTATAAGTGACCTAACATCCAAGTTTCAACTCAAAGTCTCAAAAATTGTAGAAATTGGCACCTTGCCAATTTAAGGTTCCATTTTCAACTTGAAATAGCTTGAAAACTGTAAATATTTTATGGAGCATGTAAGCGTATAAAAGTTTGCAAATTTCTCAAAGAACAATATAAAACAAATTTTGTTCAAATCGTACGGTTAGTAAAGGAGTTATAAGAGTTTAAAGATTTGACCGCTGATGACCTCTAGCGGGGGCATATGTGAACTTTTCGACAAGAAAAAAATATTAAATTAAGATCTTTATTTGCTCTTTCACATGATACTTTCCATTTTATCATATGATGCGGTACTTTGTTGTAACGTCACTGGATTGGCTTGGGGGTAAGAATAATAATAATAATAATAATAACTAGATGGCTACTGTTGCAAGCAACAGACGGATTCCTCCTTTATTAGACCTTCCTCGGAACTGAAGTGCTAAAATCCGAATAAAGAAGATGGAAAAAAGAATAGTTGCTTTAGTACCTTATTCACTTCAGCAAATGAGTCAAAAGAGCTTATGTCTAATTTGGGACTCTTATTCATTTATCAACAAAATAGAAGAAAAAATAAAAGATACCTTTCATGTTTACGAAAGCTTTAAACTCCATGCACAATCAATATCTAATCCTTTACAATGACTTTCTCAAAAAAGATTGCACAATGATTTGCAATGAGATAATTTCTATTAATAGAAAATGACAACAACATGAAACTACTGATATGTAATGCTACTAAGAATAAAAAAGAAAGAACAGAGAACAAGAATAAAAGAGTTATCTATCTTACTATGTAAAGTTCAAATAAGAAGTACTACTTGTGTGAAGGAATAAATAGTTAAGGACAAAATCTGCGAATTCTACAAGAGTAAATGTTTGTTATGACCTTGAAAAAGTTAATTTGACCTTTAACCAAGGTCATGGATAAAAGATAAGCATTTTGAATTTATTCTCATCAAGAGTCCTCTTAATCTAATCAAAGCTCAATATTTATCGACAAAAGTCTGTTGTGACCTTGAAATCGAACAAATGACCTTGGGTCAAGGTCAAGGTGAAAGGACTTGATGCAAGGAATATTTGAGCCAAGTTTGAACTCTCAAGGTCAAATGGTCTTTGTTCTATAGGAAAAAGTTTGTTGTGACCTTGAGAATCAAAATTTGACCTTGGGCCAAGGTCAAGGTGAAAGGGCTTGGCTCAATGATTGTATTTATGAAGTTTGAACTGTCAAGGTCAAATAGTCTTTGTTCTATAGGCAAAAGTTTGTTGTGACCTTGAGAATCATAATTTGACCTTGAAACTAGGTCATCATCAATGACTACCTATAAGTAACCTACCATCCAAGTTTCAACTCAAAATCTCAAAAACTGTAGAAATTGGCACTGTGCCAATTTAAAGTTCCATTTTCAACTCAAAATAGCAGCGAAAACCGTAAATATTTTATCGAGCATGTAAGCGTATAAAAGTTTGCAAATTTCCCAAAGAACAATATAAAACAAATTTCAGTTCAAATCGCACGGTTAGTTTAGGAGTTATAAGGTTTTAAAGATTTGACCTTTGATGACCTCTAGCGGGGGCATATGTGAACTTTTCGACAAGAAAAAAAATTTAAATTAAGATCTTATATTGCTCTTTCACATGATACTTTCCTTTTATCATATGATGCGGTACTTTGTTGTAAAGTCTCTGGAATTGGTTGGGGGTAAGAATAATAATAATAATAATAAGAATAATAAGAATAAAGAAAAGACAATACAATAACAGAAAGGATTCCGACGGAAGTCGGAATCCTTAATATAAGAATAATAAGAATAAAGAAAAGACAATACAATAACAGAAAGGATTCCGACGGAAATCGGAATCCTTAATAAATGGAAGGATGGAGGTTCCTGTGGACATAGCAGACGGATTCCTCTCATTTTCATCTTGTTAAGAACAGAAATGAAAATTGAAAAAATGCGAAAATGACTGGCCGCAGCTGGACTCGAACCAGGTACCTTCACCAAGGTAGGCCCCATCGTATCTTGTACATGTAATGTCAGGTCACATGGTTGAATTGACCAATGAAATTTGTAACACATCCTGGGTCATGCATATTAATTATGTGAGGGATTTTCCAATGAATCATGACAATATAGCAAGTGTTTTCAAACTGGTACATGTATTCGATATTTCTTGATTCTGTTAGAAAACATTTTGAACTAATACATACTCGTATAAATTTTGAAATGAAAACAATGTTGAAGCACTGTACTTTATGTTTGCTTACGAATGAAAAAAAAATTGAGGGAAAAAAATGGCCGAGGCCGGTATCGAACCCCGGACCCTCCGATTCGAAGTCTGACGCTCTACCGCTGAGCTATTGCAGAACTGACAAAGCTTTGCATCAAAAGTCTTTAGAAGGATGAAATCTTGCGACTATGATATGACTCAACATGTCGAGCATGTTCCGAATGATAAATCTTTATCGATCGATTCTATTTACAGGTTTGTATTCAGGAGTAAACAACACAGAATTTCATAAAATGTATTTTTTTTATTTGACTTTCATTGACCATGTATGTAGAGAATAAAATTATGAATCAATAAAATGTGTTTGCTTATTTTGCAAGGGCGGATCTAGACAGGGTAGGTGAAAACAGGTATGTACACGTATGTAACATGTAAGTCGGAGGGGGGGGGGGGCAAAAAACTTATCAACCTCCCCCTTTCGAAGGACTAGCCTATGTCATTGGATAAACAAACCGTCAAAGATCTTGTACAGTTATTTCAAAGATTGACGAATTCAAAAAGAAACAGACAAACAAAACGAGAAAAAAAAATGCCCAAGGGGGCCACATTGCTCCGTCAAAGGTCTTGTACAGTTGTTTCAAATATTAAGGAATTTAATAAGAAAAAGACAAACAAACAAACAACAAAAAATGAAAAAAACAAAAAACAAAAAAAAAAAAAAACAAGAGGCCCAAGGGAGCCATATTGCTCAGTCAAAAGTCTTGTACAGTTGTTTCAAAGATTGTCGAATCAAAAAAGAAAAAAACAAGCAAACAAACAAACAAGCAAAACAAATGAAAATAAAAAAAAAACAAAACAAAACAAACAAGAGGCCCAAGGGGGCCACATTGCTCCGTCAAAGGTCTTGTACAGTTGTTTCAAAGATTGACGAATTAAAAAAACAAGAAAAGCAAACAAAACAAAACAAAAAAAAAAAAAAAAAAAACCAAGAAGGCCAAGGGGGCCACATTGCTCCGTCAAAGGTCTTGTACAGTTGTTTCAAAGATTGACGAATGAAAAAAAAAGAGGCCTAAGGTGGCCATATATACACGTTGAAGTCAATGACAGTGAAATAAATATGCGCAATATGAAATGTGTTTTTCTTCTGAATAAAAAGCTATGAATAGGACTGACTTGTTGCATGAACGATCGATAATTCTTGTAATGCTGAATCAGCCATTTGTATTTCTCCGTCTGTATATCAAAAATAAAAACCACTAACATTCAGGAACTCCAATGGCTATGTGGATAGGGCGTTGGACTGCTGGCCCAAGGGTACCGGGTTCGATCCCAGTCTGGACGTTTTTTTTATCGCCGATCGTCTGCGTTTCTGTCTAGTACTCTCTCTATCTGTTCGTATGTCTGTTCGTTCTTCTATCGTTGTCAGTCTATCTAACACTGTCTATCTTACACTGTCAGTCTGTCTGTCTGGTCCATGCTGCAAATTTACCAGTTAATTTAAATGATGCTATTCAATTTTAAGACATTTTTAAAACATTTAATTAGAAAATGACAACAGCATGAAAGTACAGACAAGTCATGGTACGAAGAGAAATAGAAATAAAAGATTTATCTTTCTTAGATCATGTAAAGTTCATATAAGAAGGACCTCGTTTGTGAAGTATAAGTAGTGTAGGACAAACACTGTGTATTTAACAAGTAAATGTTGTTATGACATTGAGAATGAAATTTTCACCTTGAACCAAGGTCAAGGAAAAAAGATGAGTATAGAATATCATTTTCTTCAAAATATATATGAAATTGAATAAAGCTCAATATTTTATCAACAAAAGACTGTTATGACCTTGAAATCGAACGAATGACCTTTGGTCAAGGTCAATGTGACAGGACTTACTGCAAGGAATATTTGTACCCAGTTTGCATTCTCAAGGTCAAACAGTCTTTGTTTTATAGGCAAAAATGTGTTGTGACCTTGAGAATGAGAATTTGACCTTGGATCAAGGTCAAGGTGAAAGAGCTTGGCTTAACAATTATATGTATGAAGTTTGAACTCTGAAGGTCAAATAGTCTTTGTTCTATAAGCAAAAGTTTCATGTGACCTTGAGAATAAAAATTTGACCTTGAAAAGAAGGTCAACATTAAATGACTACCTATAAGTGACCTAACATCCAAGTTTCAACTCAAAGTCTCAAAAATTGTAGAAATTGGCACCTTGCCAATTTAAGGTTCCATTTTCAACTTGAAATAGCTTGAAAACTGTAAATATTTTATGGATCATGTAAGCGTATAAAAGTTTGCAAATTTCTCAAAGAACAATATAAAACAATTTTGTTCAAATCGTACGGTTAGTAAAGGAGTTATAAGAGTTTAAAGATTTGACCGCTGATGACCTCTAGCGGGGGCATATGTGAACTTTTCGACAAGAAAAAATATTAAATTAAGATCTTTTATTTGCCTCTTTTCACATGAATACTTTTCATTTTATCATATGATGCGGTACTTTGTGTTTAACGTCACTGGATTGGCTTGGGGTAAGAAATAATTAATAATAATAATAATAATAATAATAATAAGAATAATAAGAATAAAGAAAAGACAATACAATAACAGAAAGGATTCCGACGGAAATCGGATCCTTAATAATAAGAATAACGAAAAGACAATACAATAACAGAAAGGATTCGACGGAAGTCGGAATCCTTAATAATAAAATCGCCACGTACTTCTTTTTATTTCTCCCGCTTTATCTTTTCTTTTTTTCTAATAATTTCCTTTATTTCTTTTAGCAGCATTATGTCACCAAAAATTTTGAACTCTATCAGACATTCTAATTTTTTCCTGTTTACATGATCCAATTTCATCAATTCTGTCATTTTATTTGAAAATGGATACAATACAGGGACTTTTACATTAGTAAAGGTACATATCGATAACAAAATCATCAGCTATCATCTTATTTCATACATTTTTTTCCGACAAATAATTAATCTTTAAAGGAAAACTTAAATAAGGCCCTTTCACATCAGCTTTGTCGCAGCCATACGGTCTCTGCGATCCTCACGCCGTACCTGCACCATAACTGTTCGAGACCGCCGTAGACTGCGGCACGAAATATTTTAAAAAGAGTTCGTAGTGTTAGATAACAGACTTTTTTTCGTGCGACTGTGTCGCAATGAAGACGTACGGCATTTCACGGCTGACATGCGTCTTAATAGAGGAACTTTAAAAGAAAAAGATAAGCACGTTTTTCATCAAAAAAAATCCGAATCATGTACCCCATGGACTGAAACAAAATATGATAATCCGGTTGGGGGGGGGGGGGGGGGGGCTCCGCAAATTAAAGGAAAAAAATGCTATGAAAGATAAAAATAACTTGCACGCGTACGTGTTGTCATGGAGAGAGGAAGAGAGAGAGAGAGAGAGAGAGAGAGAGAGAGAGAGCACTAGAGATAGAGAGAGAGAGCACTGGCAAAACCCCACTTGTGGGAACTCACCCTGTCAAACTACCTTTCTTGTGAGGAATGTTGGAAATTGTGGGGAAAATCGCCATCCCCATAAACCTAACCGGTATTCTAAAGGTTCAAGGTATCCACAGGCAATAAAAAAGATATTTTTTGATAGTTTTGTTGTATTTTTTGTCAGTAAAGAGTAAGGCATCGCAGAAGCGTATTCCCATGGTAGGAGGAATTTTCCTTTGTGGGAATTTCTCTCTCCTTCGTACGATCAAAATTATCTCTTCACCGTGAAGTTGGTGTCTGGGCATGCTGGGTAATTTTTCTGTTCGGAGCCTTTTTTTTTTTATTGTGATGTAGAGCTAAGTTTGATGTATCGATATTTCATTCGTAATGGGTCGATAATTATCGATTAACGGGGTGTTGTAGTCATCCGATTTCGGTAATCGATTTGGAAGTAAAATAATCGATCGCCTAGCGCGAAAAATGCAGAAGTGAAGGCTGCCGCTGATGTATCAGAGGAAATTCTGTCCGGTGGTCAAAACCGCACTATACATACAATTTAAGTTTACGTTATCAGATGAGCCCAGCATAGAGGATCCTACAGAACCTGCACTGGAAAACAACGCTACAGTAAGTAATTTATTTTTTAGGTAACTGATCACAGGTTCCTGCAGATACCGACATCGTTCCATCCATCCCCTCCCCGCTTTCTTTCTCATAATCATATCTAATGCCTCGTTTACATGGAGAGTTTATTGTGCAATAAACCTAAATTTGTTGCGCAATAAATTTATTTTGCGTTCACACGACAAGTTTAATGCGCAATAATTTTCAATTTGTTTCGCAATAACTTTATGCGCAACAAATTGCCGTGTAAACGCTAAGCGAGCTGATGCACAATAAATCTGACGCATGCGCATCATCATGACAAGAGAAGAGATTGATATACTTACGAATATAACTATCCGACTCATATTTTAAAGTTCTATTGAGAGATTCCGATTTTTCTTATATATAAGAATGCTTTTCTATAAATCTTGATCCCTTATAGAGAATGACGTCACAATTGACTGACGTCATGTTGTAGACTGAATGACAAATAATGAATGTTTGTTATATTCTATGTAGGCTACCTCTCAAAATAGTCTTAATTTTAGACTTTACGAAATGACTCGAATAATATCTTTTGTACATTTTTATTCATGTTCTTGTGCATTGCGTTGGCATTATTGCGCAATAGTTCGGTCTCATGTGAACGCAAAAAAGCTAATGCGAAACAAATTTGTTGTGCAATAAAGTCTAAAATATGAACAGTATACAAAATTTCAAATAATTTCATAACCTGCAAATACTGAATTTTATGATAGAAAGTCGGTAAATTTGAATGTATTTCCCCACCTCTCTTGGGATAGGGTAGTCTCTTCATCTTCCTATATCTCTTTGGTTTTTGATTTTTTTTTGTACGGATTTTTCACAGGGGCGAAAAGAAGAAAGTTCAAAGTTTCAATAATTGAACTTTGTAGAAAAAGCTAAGGATTTTCAGTAAGAACAGATAGAGGTGGCGATATAATGTACCCTCCCTTCTTTTAAACTTGGTGCTACCCTTAAGTTCAATGAGAACCAGTAAACATTAGAACCAATCATCAGATTGTCATGAAAATTGGAACAAATGGTATCTTTGGTTTCTCATCCTCCTGTGCAAATTTTATCAAATTTCGGAAAGAGATAAACTTAAGTTTTAGAGGAAAAAATGTTGAAAAAGTGGTGATAATGTGCCTGACCAGTATCTGTGAAGATCCTGTCTAATGTTAATGTTTCATTAACGATACAATTTACATTTTCAAATATATCTCTACCTCCCCCCACCCTCCCAACCACATGACTGAAAAGTCGTTTTAAAGATCTTTTCATGCATTTTCAAAATTAATAAATGAAAGGATTAGGTTTTTTTTCAAGCACCCTTGTCTTGATTACTTTGATTAGTTTTATTATTCAACAAGATTAACTAATAAATCACATATAATATAATACTTATTATGTAAATTATGGAAAACTAGTTT
>VSWD01000001.1:3777000-3793585 GCA_033119305.1 Pinctada imbricata | reverse complement strand
GATGATTTATGGACCTCATCACTGTGCAATAATTGTATAATATCAGCCAGAAAATATCAGTCATGATATCTGCCAGAAAAATTTTATGAATCGCAAGCGATATAAGTCCCCTACCGGCATTAATCCATGTCCTTCAAATTTGCCTTGACCTGTGCTTACACTAAAAGATGAATCCAACATCAAAATAAGTTCAATATGTGTTTTAGAAAAAGGTCTGGAAAACAGGAAAATTTAATGAAATTTGCTATGAGGCCATACCTTTTGTAAGAACAAATAAATCAAACCAACTTCAACTTATTCTTTATCAGACTATATTATGTATCTGCATACAAAAAAAAAGCTCAATATCTACAAGAACACTCAACAGGCATGAAAAGACTGGAAACTGAGAGGAGTTCATGAAATTTGCTAAGTGCAGGGGCCATAACTCCTGTAGAAATGGGTCAATAAAATTGAAACACGAACTTGATTTGTATCACACTGAGATATATTCACATACCAAAAATGATTTCAATATCTGCAATACAATGGAAGAAAAGTCCGGAAAACTGAGAATTTCATTAAATTTGCTAAGTCCAGGGGCCATAACTCTTGTAAAAATAGGTCAATCGGAACCAAACTCGAACTTGATCTGTATAACACTAAGATGTAATCACATATAAAAAAATATTTCAATATCTACAACAACAGCCGAGTAAAGTCCGGAAAACTGAGAATTTGATGAAATTTCCTAAGTCCAGGGGTCATAACTCGTGTATAAATAGGTCAATCGGAAAAAAGAGAGAGAGTTATCGCCCATGAACTGACCAGGTGTGCTTCGGACAGGGTCCGGTAAAAAGTAATATATTTTCTTTTCATGAGTGCCAAAGTATAGAAAAAATATTTATTCCTATCAAAGTTACATCAAGGACGCAGTTTGTTGAACTTTTGTATCTTCTTGAGCGAGCTGTAAGTACATAATTGAATACTCCAATTCCCGCTGACCACTGTCCGTGCCCGTGCAATATGGCCGAAAACATGGACATAGCAAGTACACAAGATGTACGTCTAGCACAACTCAAAAAATTATATGAGAATCAGGACATGGCCTCTTGTTTTGCGCATTTGCATCATAGAATGGAAGGTGAAGTTCAAATGTTGAAAAACGATGTAAGCAATCTTACAAAAAGGGTCAGCGAAGTTGAGGGTAGGGTTAGTACAGCAGAGGATACCATAACCAAAATGAATGAAATTTCCCTACAGAACGTGGGAACGGCAATGACCGCAGAAAGAAATGATCGCCTCAAAGTTGATGTTTGGGGTCGTAAGTGGAACCTAATTATCAGTGGGATTGAAGGTGGTGCGCAAGAGCAGGGGCGTCAAACACTCGTTAAGGTGCGCCATTTCGTTAATGAAGTTCTGAAGGCCCCACCCGACCTCGTGGAAAATATGCAGTTTGCAGCATGTCACCGACTTGCTGGCGGTCCGGCATCAAAGAAGAATATCATTGTGCGATTTGTCAATCTGTTAGATCGTGATGATGTGCTTAATCTCGCCATGAAGCTACCCCCCAGATCGGGATTCAGTGTAATACCAGATCTCCCTCCCGAGATAGCAAATACTCGTCACAGGCTCCTACAACAAAGGCGCGAAATGTCTGCAGAAGAAAGAAAATACTGCAAACTTGTGTACTTGAAAGATTATCCTTTCGTATGTTTGAAAAATAAAAAATGATCAACACATATTCTTTTCGAACACTCTCATATAATGAAGGTCAACATTCCATTGTTAACCTCATAGTAAAATTGTTTACTCATCCGTGACTTTCATTTAAATCTTGCAGGTAGCGAGACTGGCATAGAGGTAGTACATGTACAAAGTCATGGTTCAGTTACGTTATATACATATATATATATAGTGTTCCAATGTTACCAGTTTCAACATTACCAGTTTTGAATAGATTTAGTGTATTCCTTATAAATCTTGCAGGAAGCGAGAGAATTAAGATGATAAAACGTTGTTTTGAATTTTGAATTTAATCGAAACACGCCGACTGCTCAGACTGGCTCTCTCGACTCTGCTACTCCTTATCTTAGAGTTAGAAAAAAATAACAGTTTCACAAATGAAAATTGATGAATATAGTTTAACTTATCTTATGATTTAAGAAGGGTCACAGTGTATACTCTTTGCTTTATCTAGAGTCGAGGAGAAGAGACATGTCAGTTCGTCGGCTTGTTCCGAGCATTGTTATATTAGTTCGTTTTCGTTTAGTTTAATAACATTTCATAGAATTGATGCATTTTTATTGATGGTTGATTAAGATTAACACATGGTTTACGTAACATAAAATAAAAAATATACATATTTATGGTAAAATAAACTAGAAATAGCATATAAATCATCATAAACATGTTAATGTTTTCTACGCGCTTCTTTATTAACAGATTTACTCATAAAGGATTAACATAAATTCGAAGAAAGAAAAATCCGGATTCTTTGACCGGTACATGTGTACTCCATCTATACATGTTGCAGTTATTATGTACACCATGTGATTATGGAGGGGGATTAGGGTCACGATGCTATTTGACTTGCTTACATGCTTCATGCTATATTGCTTCATTCAATGTTTGATTATTCCATGTTCATTTGTCTTGCTTTCATTTCAAATTGACTTTATTGTATTTGTCTTTCTTCTTTATGCAATGTTGCTTCCGTGCATTTTACATTTGTCCTTCGTCAATGCATAATTGTCGTTCTACCATGCGTTATGACATCTTTCATTGTGCCATCATTCTTTCGTCCTAATGCCATTATTGCTTCGTCAATGCTAACCTCAATTTTGATACCAGGTGGCGCTCCGTTCGTGTTCGTTCCTTGAGATTAACTTTGAGACGTCCCCTGTTGCAGTACTTGGAAAAATGAGTTATAAGTAGCGGAAGAAAGCAAAAGCCGATTGAAATATTTGAACAAAAAAAGAAATCATTAAATGATAAACATTTTGACCTTTTCTGTTTATTTGTTTTTTATTCATACAGTAATAGCCATTTGGCGATTTGAAAACTCTAGAAATTGTCTCGTGGCTCAGTGGTACGCGTGCCGGATTCTCAATGCATTTTTCCCGCATGGGTTCGAATCCCGTCGGCTACATAATTTTTTTTTCTGACTTGTGAGTGGTAAATTATATAGAAGTCAGTTTTTTTTTCTGAGATATCGTGGGAAAGGCGGTATTTCATATCGAAAAATTCTACATAAATTGAAACTGCCGCGCGTCCTACACTGATCGAACCTAGAGATCAACATCCCCCGGCCCCATTGATCCAGTCAGTAATGCAGTTTCTAGACTCCTTTCATAATTTTGACCTTGAGAATTTACCTTTTGACATCTCCGTATGCCAAAATTACTCCAAGCTGTTGTCCAGGACAAGCGGAGCGTAGGAGAAGGGGGGGGGGGGGGGGGGGGGGGGCAGCGCTACCGCTCGCCAGTTCTTTATAGACTTTCTGAATAATTTAGCTATTCTGATCCATCCTTTATACATATTACTTTATCAATGCACTTGAAGACATTTAACTCAATCTATATAGAATATTATTACATGTAATGATAGAGGTTATAGAAAGTATTTTCTGACAAGTCAGTATTTTGCTAAAAATAATTCCTGGCTCGCTACCGCTCGCCAGACATTTATTCATGTACTTAAAATTTAGAATTGCACCAGAAATGTTAAAATTTGTGCATACAGAACATGAAACACCCATATTTTTAAATCTCTCCCCCTTTTTTATTTATTTTTTTTTTTCATTTATTCATTTTTTTTTCTTTTCATTTATTTATATATATTTTTTTGCTTGTAAGAATTTTTGGGATGTTGTGCCCCTCCACTTTTTCAGGCAGAGCTACGCCGTTGGTCCAGAACTACGCCTGCGTAGGAACGTGGCACAAAAACAGTTCAGTGTCATTCACAGCTTTTTTCAACAATGGCCAAAATTTAGATCTTTATTGTGTTCCTATATTCCGTGTTAGGAGCGCAAGGAAGGTATTATTTTAATTAGATTGCACTATGGCAAACTTGTCAGATTCTCCTTGTTCAGTGGCGGATCCAGCTCCCCCTTTGCCGGGGGTCAGAGGGCGAATTTTGCCGATTTTACTGATTTTACTGATGTACCTGTTTTTGCCGGGAAAATATTAGGTCTGTGCATGGTCATCCCCTAAATGTTCGACCCAAGATCAAGGTTAAGATTTAAATTCAAGCGTTTGATGCTTGCAAGGATTGACCTTGAACATTGACCTTCATAAGTCCATACTTCAAAGTCAATTATTATAGAAGTTTTATCTTTTTATGCAAGAATCACCCGATTTATGGTACAGAAACGACATTGACGGGCATATACATGTAAAAGCCAAGTAATTAAAATTATGACTTTTCATAGATGACTTGCACGCGACGATAGTGAGCCAACGAAGCTTTTGCAAAGATTTGTAATAAAAATGATTTTTTATTTCAACTGAATAATGATAATGTACAGTTGCCCGCCATATTTTTTTTTCCAAAACAATGAACCCCCCCCCCCCCCAAGAAAAACTGGAAAAAAATTGCATATTAAGAGCATTTTATTTTTATAAGTACCCCCAATTTTTTTCTACATCCTCTACTGGGCAGATGGACAACATGGACATGGGCGGATCCAGAAAATTTTTTCAGGGGAGGGTCCTAAAGTCCGAATTTTTTGAAGAGCCAAAAAAAAAAAAAAAAAACGATATTGATACATGATTGTCAGTTCTGTCTCTAATTATTATGCCCCCCTTCGAAGAAGAGGGGACATATAGGTTTGCCGCTGTCGGTCGGTCTGTCGGTCTGTCGGTCGGTCTGTCGGTCGGTCCGCAACATCAGTTTCCGTTCAATATCTCTGGAATGGATTCACATATTGAAATGAAATTTTGTATACAGACACATCAAACAAAAATCTAGGTCAGGTTCATATTTGGGTCCGATCAAAAAAATTTTGACAGAGTTATGCCCCTTGCATTTCGAAAAATACCCAAATTTCAGGGTTTCCGTTCAATATCTCTTGAGTGGATGCACATATTGAAATGAAATTTTGTATACAGACACATCAAATGAAAATCTAGGTCAAGTTCATATTTGGGTCCGATCAACAAAATTCTGACAGAGTTATGCCCCTTGCATTTCGAAAAATACCAAAATTTCAGGGTTTCCGTTCAATATCTCTTGAATGGAGTTACATATTGAAATGAAATTTTGTATACAGACACATCAAATAAAAATCCAGGTCAAGTTCGTATTTGGGTCCGATCAAAAAAATTTTGACAGAGTTATGCCCCTTGCACTTCGAAAAATACCAAAATTTCAGGGTTTCCGTTCAATATCTCTTGAGTGGATTCACATATTGAAATGAATTTTTGTATACAGACACATCAAATGAAAATCTAGGTCAAGTTCATATTTGGGTCCGATCAACAAAATTTTGACAGAGTTATGCCCCTTGCATTTCGAAAAATACCAAAATTTCAGGGTTTCCGTTCAATATCTCTTGAATGGAGTTACATATTGAAATGAAATTTTGTATACAGACACATCAAATAAAAATCCAGGTCAAGTTCGTATTAAGGTCCGATCGAAAAATTTTTTACAGAGTTATGCCCCTTGCACTTCGAAAAATACCAAAATTTCAGGGTTTCCGTTCAATATCTTTTGAGCGGATTCACATATTGAAATGAAATTTTGTATACAGACACATCAAACAAAAATCTAGGTCAAGTTCATATTTGGGTCCGATCAAAAAAATTTTGACAGAGTTATGCCCCTTGCATTTCGAAAAATACCAAAATTTCAGGGTTTCCGTTCAATATCTCTTGAATGGAGTTACATATTGATATGAAATTTTGTATACAGACACATCAAATGAAAATCTAGGTCAAGTTCGTATTAAGGTCCGATCGGAAAAAATTTGACAGAGTTATGCCCCTTGCACTTCGAAAAATACCAAATTTCAGGGTTTCCGTTCAATATCTTTTGAGCGAATTCACATATTGAAATGAAATTTTGTATACAGACACATCAAACAAAAATCTAGGTCAAGTTCATATTTGGGTCCGATCAAAAAAATTTTGACAGAGTTATGCCCCTTGCATTTCGAAAAATACCAAAATTTCAGGGTTTCCGTTCAATATCTCTTGAATGGAGTTACATATTGATATGAAATTTTGTATACAGACACATCAAATGAAAATCTAGGTCAAGTTCGTATTAAGGTCCGATCGGAAAAAAATTGACAGAGTTATGCCCCTTGCACTTCGAAAAAAAACCAAAATTTCAGGGTTTCCGTTCAATATCTCTTGAGTGGAGTTACATATTGAAATGAAATTTTGTATACGGATACATCAAATGACAATCTAGGTCAAGTTCTTATTTGGGTCCAATCAACAAAATTTTGACAGAGTTATGCCCCTTGCACTTCGAAAAAAACCAAAATTTCAGGGTTTCCGTTCAATATCTCTTGAGTGGAGTTACATATTGAAATGAAATTTTGTATATGGATACATCAAATGACAATCTAGGTCAAGTTCTTATTTTGGTCCAATCAACAAAATTTTGACAGAGTAATGCCCCTTGCACTCGAAAAATACCAAAATTTCAGGGTTTCCGTTCAATATCTCTTGAGTGGAGTTACATATAAAAATGAAATTTTGTATACAGACACATCAAATGAAAATCTAGGTCAAGTTCATATTTAGGTCCGATCAAAAAAATTTGGACAGAGTTATGCCCCTTTGCACTTTGAAAAATACCAAAACTTCAGGGTTTCTGTTCAATATCTTTTGAGTGGAGTTACGTATTGAAATGAAACTGTTACTTTATACCCCCATAGGTTGTATCAATGCAAGTATAAAGTTGTGACAGACTTTAATCACAGAAGGGGTAGGGGGCATTAATGTTTTACAAACATGACTTTTAACTTGTTAATAAAACAGGTGACTGGAGAGCAATGGCGAGCTAACAGCTTAAACTGACTTTTTAATTTTCACATCATAGTAAATGATGATTAAATTGATTGTCAGTTCTAATATGTAAATACAACAAATGGTGAGCGATAGCGAACCAGCGAAATTTTTTTCCAAAAAATGGAATAAAATCCACTATTCGTGTCTTTTTCAGTTATTGACCTAGGTTTAATGTATATGTGTTGTATATAGGAACGCGCAGCATCATTTGAAAATAACGTACATGTATGTAATAAATTTTGGCGAGCGGAAGCGAGCAAGAAATTTGTTGAAAAGGCAAAATATTATCAAAATTAAAGATTTCCTATACAAATTCACGATATATTTTTCAAATATTATGACAACAAAAGGGAAATTTTGACTTAATCTTATGAAATATGCATATTAATAACAATAAGCTCAAAATGCATCGAAGATGCAAAATGCCGAGTTGCAAAACTGGAATGTAAGTATGAATATGCAGACTAACATGAAATGTGTATGGTTTGTAACAACATTTTGTGGTCCTAAATGAAAATTTCTGGATCAAGAAATGGTCTTCTCTTTATTCTATATCAGCGTGTAATATATTTTCAAGGATACAGATTTTCCTGTGACCTTGATCTTTGACCTTTTGACCCAAAAATTAATGGCAAGTTTCATGATTATAGGTGCAATACAGGCTCAAAAATGGTCTGGAAACCATTTTCAATTACCTAAGTCCTGTGACCTTGATCTTTGACCCTTTGACCCCTAAATCAGAAGTGGTCATTTTCTATTCACTGGAAACATTTCTGGCAAGTTACATGATTATAGGTGCAATACAGGCTCAAATTCAGTCGGGAAACCATTTTTAATCATCTTAGTCCTGTTACCTTGACCTCTGACCTTTTAACCCCAAAATTGATAGTGGTCATCCTTGATCCATGGGAAACATTTCTGGCAAACTTCATGATTATAATTGCAATACAGGCTGAAATATGGTCCGAAACCACTTTCAATCATCGGAGTCCTGTGACCTTGACCTTTGACCTTTTGACCCCAAAATCAATAGGGGTCATTCTTGATTCATGGGAATCATTATTGGCAAGTTTCATGACTTTAGGTGCAATACAGGCTAAAATATGGCCAGGAAACCATTTTCAATCATCAGAGTCCTGTGACCTTGACCTTTGACCTTTTGACCCCAAAATCAAAAGTGGTCATTTTCTATTCACAGGAAACATTTCTGGCAAGTTACATGATTATAGGTGCAATACAGGCTGAAATATGGTCCGAAAACCAATTTCAATCAACAGAGTCCTGTGACCTTGACCTTTGACCTTTTGACCCCAAAATCAATAGGCCTCATCCTTGATTCAAGGGAAACATTTCTGGCAAGTTTCATGATTATAGGTGCAATACAGGCTGAAATATGGTCCAGAAACCATTTTCAATCATCTGAGTCCTGTGACCTTGACCTTTGACCTTTTGACCCCAAAATCAATAGGCCTCATCCTTGATTCAAGGGAAACATTTCTGGCAAGTTTCATGATTATAGGTGCAATACAGGCTGAAATATGGTCCGGAAACCATTTTCAATCATCTGAGTCCTGTGACCTTGACCTTTGACCTTTTGACCCCAAAATCAATAGGCCTCATCCTTGATTCAAGGGAAACATTTCTGGCAAGTTTCATGATTATAGGTGCAATACAGGCTGAAATATGGTCCGGAAACCATTTTCAATCATCTGAGTCCTGTGACCTTGACCTTTGACCTTTTGACCCCAAAATCAATAGGGCTCATCCTTGACTAATGGTGAGTAAGTGTATGAAGTTTCATTGTTATAGCCTCTTTCGTAGTTGACTTATAGTCCGGAAACCAATTGTTGACGCCTTCCCGCCCGCCCAACCGCCCGCCCAGACGCCCGCCCAACCGCCCGCCCGCCCGCCCGCCCGTCTCACATCAAATTAAGAGCCGAGTTTTGCAACTCGGCTAATAAGCTTAAAATGCATCAAAGATGCAAAGTGCCGAGTTGCAAAACTTGAATAGTCTCGACAGATGGGAAGCATCACAGACACGTTTCAGGTTGATACACATTCATATACAATTCAGAAACCAAATCAATTACCCAAGTCCTATGAATTTGACCTTTGCTCTTTTGATCCCAAAATCAATAGGGGTCATCCTTGATTCATGGAAAACATTTCTGACAAGTTTCATGATTAAAGGTGCAATACATGCCCAAATATAGTCCCGAAACTATTTTCAATTATCAGAATCCTATGACCTTGACCTTTGGATGCAAAAATCACAAGGGGTCATACTTGATTCATGGGAAACATTTCCGGAACATTTCATGATCATAGATGCAATACAGGCTCAAATATTATCTGGAAACCATTTTCAATCATCAGTGATAGGGATCATCCTTGATTCATGGAAAGCATTTCTGGCAAGTTTCGTGATTATAGGTGCTACGCAGGCTCTAATATGGTCTGGAAACCATTTTCAATCATCATAGTTCAGTGACCTTGACCTTTGGACCCATAAATCAATAGGGGTCATCCTTGATTCATTAGAAATATTTCTGGAAAGTTTCATGATCATAGGTGCAATACAGGCTCTAATGTGGTCCAGAAACCATTTTCAATCATCTGAGTCCTATGACCTTGACATTTGACCTTTTGACCTCAAAATCAATAGGGGTCATCATTGATTCATAAGAAACATTTCTGGCAAGTTTCATGATCATAGGTGCAATACACCCTCTTATATCATCCGGAAACAATTTTCAATTTTCAATTACCTAAGTCCTGTGACCTTGATCTTTGACCCTTTGACCCCTAAATCAAAAGTGGTCATTTTCTATTCACTGGAAACATTTCTGGCAAGTTACATGATTATAGGTGCAATACAGGCTCAAATTCAGTCGGGAAACCATTTTTAATCATCTTAGTCCTGTGACCTTGACCTTTGAACTTTTAACCCAAAAATTGATAGTGGTCATCCTTGATCCATGGGAAACATTTCTGGCAAGCTTCATGATTATAATTGCAATACAGGCTGAAATATGGTCCGGAAACCACTTTCAATCATTGGAGCCCTGTGACCTTGACCTTTGACCTTTTGACCCCAAAATCAATAGGGGTCATTCTTGATTCATGGGAATCATTATTGGCAAGTTTCATGACTTTAGGTGCAATACAGGCTAAAATATGGCCAGGAAACCATTTTCAATCATCAGAGTCCTGTGACCTTGACCTTTGACCTTTTGACCCCAAAATCAAAAGTGGTCATTTTCTATTCACAGGAAACATTTCTGGCAAGTTACATGATTATAGGTGCAATACAGGCTGAAATATGGTCCGAAAACCAATTTCAATCAACAGAGTCCTGTGACCTTGACCTTTGACCTTTTGACCCCAAAATCAATAGGCCTCATCCTTGATTCAAGGGAAACATTTCTGGCAAGTTTCATGATTATAGGTGCAATACAGGCTGAAATATGGTCCGGAAACCATTTTCAATCGTCTGAGTCCTGTGACCTTGACCTTTGACCTTTTGACCCCAAAATCAATAGGCCTCATCCTTGATTCAAGGGAAACATTTCTGGCAAGTTTCATGATTATAGGTGCAATACAGGCTGAAATATGGTCCGGAAACCATTTTCAATCATCTGAGTCCTGTGACCTTGACCTTTGACCTTTTGACCCCAAAATCAATAGGGCTCATCCTTGACTGATGGTGAGTAAGTGTATGAAGTTTCATTGTTATAGCCTCTTTCGTAGTTGACTTATAGTCCGGAAACCATTTTCAATCATCTGAGTCCTGTGACCTTGACCTTTGACCTTTTGACCCCAAAATCAATAGGGCTCATCCTTGACTAATGGTGAGTAAGTGTATGAAGTTTCATTGTTATAGCCTCTTTCGTAGTTGACTTATAGTCCGGAAACCAATTGTTGACGCCCTCCCGCCCGCCCGCCCAACCGCCCGCCCAGACGCCCGCCCAGACGCCCGCCCAACCGCCCGCCCGCCCGCCCGTCTCACATCAAATTAAGAGCCGAGTTTTGCAACTCGGCTAAAAATTGAGCAATGTTTCGAAAATTCCAGGGGGGGGGGGGTCCGGACCCTTCCCCCCCCCCCTGGATCCGCGCTTGATGGACAAGTTACATTATAATTAAAATTGACAAATTAAAGGAAAAAATGTATCCTCGTCCGGAATTCGAACCCACTCGGAAAGGTGTAAAATAATGTACAGTGGTAAACGTGATAACCACTACGCCACAGTGCTTCTCATTTTAAAAGTATATATTATACACGGCTCCCAATGTTATTGTCATTTAAATTTTTTTTGAACTTTGCTATTTAAATATTCAAGCCATGGATAATTCGTTACTGCACTGAAGAATCACGAATTTCACTTTTTATAGTTCGTTTCAAAGTTTATCGTTGCGGTTCGTTTACCCCGCTTCGATTGAATACTGAGCGATTCTATACATTATCAATTTTGCATACATTTGTACCCATAAGATTTTAATTTTATATTTCTCGATAACAGCAGGAAAACACTGATAATTTCTAATACATTAGCCCCCATCCGATTCAATAGCGCGGGGAGAGGGGGGGGGGGTGCACACGGCGGCACCTACATCTAAAATTCTCTAATATCCTGATTTTTGCCTACCAATCCTCTGGCATGCCCCCCCCCCCTTCCCCTCTCCACTAAAGTCGTCAAAATAAGGAATTACTTGGGCTCAAACACCACGACTCAACCTTTATTTTTATTTTTATTTTTTTTTACCGGTCTGTTTCTGATATATATTAAAGTAATTGATAATTGAAAAAAATTCGCTGGCTCACTATATACATTACATATCATCTGAGATAATTTTCCGCTGGGGAGTGGGGTTCCCCAAAGAACCTGCTACAGGACTTTGAGGTATTCCGGCCACGCCCCCTCTAAACTCAAATCCTGTAATCTACAAAATTGTCTCGACCAAAAGGAATGATATTCTGAATTTTTCCAAAATTTTGATGAATTTCAATATATTAAATGAATCCCCCAACCACAGCAAACTAACATATTTTTTTCATCTCATAGAATCACGATACTTTATATAAATATTATTAAATAAATGTAATTTCATTAGATTCTGACCGTTTTAACAAATACATGCATGTACAATAACGGAAATTTTTTCCCTCTCACTCATACGAAGTGTATACATTTTATGTATATGCATTTATCTTCAGGCGCTTAGCTTGAGTACTTTTCAAGTGTAAGCAGCCTCAAGTGGGTCTAGGTAGAAGCCCTTGTGGATATTCAAGGGGCAAAGTATCAGAATCTAATGAATTTTGCTCATTTACAGGGCAGTATTCTACGTCAATGTTTCTTTCATTCTTTTTTTTTTTTTTTGCAAAACGACGTGGAAGCAACTGCGTTCTAACGGTACGCCTGGTTATGCGCATGGTTTTCTCTCTCTTGTCCATTCTTGTAAACATGTGCAACCATTTGGTTTTTAGGGAGGGGGGTTTTTGTAAATCCAGCTCGGAATATTTTGCAAAAATATTCTTCAGCATGACTGGCAGAAAAATCTAGCATTTTCTGAGGAATGAAAGGAAAAAGTCTTTCTCCAGCACCTTAAGCATTAGACGTGAAAATAGACTATCTCAGACATTTCACAACTGCCAATGATTCAGTTTTGTCAGGATTCTCTGATACTTCATGTTTCAAATTCTTCAATATATATATACATCACTCTCCAAGTTCAGATTCTTTAATTCAACGAAAAGAAGGTCAAACGTGTAGTTCAAGGTCACATATTGAATCAAAATCTATCTTGAGTAATTTCTTGACACAATCTGACAATGCACATACATGTATATACCATATCATCTATCTATCATTTGCCAGACCAGTGTTGTAGCAAATCCAAAGTATTAGGAAAGTAGGTCAATTGTATACATGAACATGTAGGTCAAGGCTACTAGATATTCTTACACAAATGTATACTGTGTAGCAGAGTTATGAACTTAAAGTATCAATGTTTTTATTCATGATTACCAGTATGGGGTAAGACACTCTAAACAGTATAATTGATGAAAGGATGATCAACCAAGTTTGCTATGCTTAACAAGAAAAAATTCATTATTTCATATATGACAATGTTCTCACTAGATTTCTTCATCACAGTGTTCTAAGAATATTTGTGTTCTAGTCTCAAGAAGAATTTAAGTATCAGTTATAAGATTTATTAAGTTTAAATGTAAATTTTATTCAAACTCTGAAAGAAGACTCATTATAACTGCAATATATATATAAATGTAATAGTACCGGTATCATCAATTTACAACATAATGTTTTTGTACTTGTGAAAGGATATTTTTCTTTCTCTATAATTTATCATAGTATTTCTTTTCGAAATTAATATTTTATATGAGTTTACATGTCTAGTCTATATCAGGGAAGTATTTAACTTTATATACAATGCACATCCCTGTCTATACTGGTATGTACCTAGAATTTTAAGTCATAAATTGTTGCTATGAAAATAATGAAATAAATAAAAAAAATATCCCCATTCAACAGGTGCAGGTCTATTCTCAAGTAAAAAGTTTTCAATGCATTTATAACCTAGTATATACATACATGTACATGTACCGGTAAGCACATGAAAGTAAACACAAAACATGTTCAAAATTCAAATGTTCTAGACATCAAACAGTGATTTCTCTAGTGTCTATAGTAAAACTTAAGGACGAGGTAGATGTTCAATCTGATACCAAGAAATGAGGAATGAGAAATGAGCCATCATGTATGTACAGAAGATGCTGTCAGTCTCACTCTGAAAGTAAAAGATGTAATGAATTAATATCTTCATTTTTATATTAAATAAGCTCTAAAATGAATGAATTTTGCATACATTTATCATTATGATATACATGTATATAAAATTACATGACATGTAAAGTTTCTGTAATAGTACTAACATACAAATATAATTACAGGGCTTTCAATCGGTCATTCTCAAATTATGCAAAACAGTATAATTTTCCCTATTTATTGACCAATTTTACCTCATAGAAAATTCTTTAAAAAAAAAAAGAAAGTAAAAAATGCTAAATTTAAAATGAAAAGGCATCCAAATCTATCATCATGATCATATTCAATTTTGAAGAAAATATTGCCAATTTTCACAATATGAAAGGTCTAATCCAATCCAAACCAGAAGTCTCTGACGAGACTGTAGCTCTCCTGGTTGTTTTTTATTTAACTTAATGACAAGTGAATTCTAATATGGCCACATCCATTTTCTTAGTCACTGGGGGCCAGGAACTCAAACAAAATATCAGATGCACTACTTGAACACAGACTCATCGTATTGCAAAAAGAATCAAGTCTCCATCATTTATAGTGTCAGAGAAGTTGCGAATACAAGATTACATAGGATCATACAGGAGAAAATGACCACATCCATTTTCTAGGACCCTGGGGGTCAGGGGCTCAAACAAAATGTCAGGTGCACACTGCACAACTAGACCACTGACCAAGTCTCATGCAAAAAGAGTTACATTTCTGTCTCTTATAATTTCAGAGGAGTTGCAAGCACAAGAATTGTTTACGGAAAGACGCCGGACAAGGGGGTACCGCATAAGCTCGACTATGACCAGTATCTCAAGCTAAAAATGTGTTTCACGTGTAAGGGCCCTACTTTATGTCAAGGCTTAGGACTAAGAAAAATTAAACCCATGTTTTTTTTGTGGAACATGAATCCCCCTTCTTGTCAGATATAATGTAGAAAGTATTTCATACTCCAAGGTCACGGACTCAAGGTAAAAATTCAGGTATTGATGTGAAGGCCTTACCACAAGGGATACACATGTAAAATATGATAGCCCTATCACTTGCAATTTATGTTATGACCAAGGGCAAGGTTAACATGGTTAAAGTTATTCAAAAATTGATCAGTATCCAAGGTCAAGGCCACAAGGTCAAAATTTTGGTATTAATAGGAAGACCTTATCAAAAGGAATACAAAGCCCTATCACTTAAAAGCATAATATTACTTTAGAAAAATAATAGTGAAGTAGGTCAATCTCCAAGTTCAAGGTCACAAAGACAACAATTTGGCATCATTGGAAATTGTCACGAGGAAAGCACAGGTCTATATTTCACTCAACATTCAAAAGTTATGGCCATGGTGTAAGATTTTAAAAAGGAGGTCATTTTTCCAAGGTCAAGGTCACCAGGACACAAATTTTGGTATGCATGAGAAGGTCTTGTTTCAAACAATACATGTACACATGAACAGTCAGGGGTGCTACTTCAACAAGTAATTAAAAAATTACTTCTACAAGTAATTATCTGACTGATATCAAATGCACCCATGATTTCACATAAAAAGTTAAATAATGTCTTATTTCCTATGGCAAGTAAGAAAATACAGCAGTAGAAGGCAAGAGCACTTCCATTATTTTCAAAAGGAAATAACTTTCTCAGAAGAAACTGTTTGAGTTAAGAAAGATAGCCGAAATTGTAGTCAAATTTCACTTAAAAAGTTGCAAATTTTTGCAAGTTTGTAACCTTGTAGATTTTTAAACAGAATTTTCATCCCAATAGCAATAGTTTTTCCTGTAAATTCAGTCTTTCCTTTTCAAAATAAAATTTAAATATAATTTACGATAATTGCTTAAAGCTTTACTCCTTTCATTTGAAGATAAGTCCCTTTCAATAAATATTACTTAAACAAGTAATTTTAAGGGAATGGTTTTACCTTGATATTTCTGTTACTGAAGCAATTATTACTGATATGAGTAGCCCTTATAACAATTAAAAGCTTGAGAACTTTAAATGTGTATGCTACAATCATTACGAACCATCCATTGCCTGACTTTTTATGTATATTACTTGTATAAGTAATATGTTGCATGGACATAGCAAGTAAATCAGTTACTTTTAGAGGTTATCATTTTAGAAGGCAAAATTAAAAAGTTACTTGAAAAGGTAATATTTTTAATTACTTGTTGAAGTAGCACCCCTGACTGATGAAATATGAAAGCATGTAACTTACCATTAAAAAGTATTATCCATTGAAGGTGAATCACAAGGGATACACATGTAAAATATGAAATAAATACAATGTCATTTGTACTTGTATTATCAGATTTACAAAATTATCATAACATGTATATTAGTATAATACATGTATATGTACAACTTACCCTTCAGTGCTATATCAGCATGTTTACTGCAAGAGGCTGTAATACAGTTCCATCTGTCGATCTCACAATTCTTCTATTGATGATGAATTCCTCTACATTATAACACAAATTCTCATTTCATACTGGATCACAGTTTCACAAGGAATATGTGGTCGATGTACACATTGAATATGTTTTTCATGTACATGTAGAAATATGCACTTGAACAATTTTCTTCATTCTCCTTTCACAAGTGAATTATTTTCACACCATGGTGGCCAACATCATATATGGTAGTACAATTGCAATATCATATTCCACAGTATTTCTTCAACTTTACAAGTCAGTACTAGTAGCACTATAAGCATTCCACTATTCTGATGCACTTTCTTTCATTGGATCTGATGCACATGCGCAT
>VSWD01000001.1:3716012-3776500 GCA_033119305.1 Pinctada imbricata | reverse complement strand
CTGCCATTCCATAATTTTTCTCGAATTTCAATCAAGCCTGTACTGATTTCAATGCCTAATAATCATAACAATTTACATGTTCTGAATATATAGTTACGTATTATATTCATCATAAAATATCTTAATAATTTCAAGCAGTCTTTCCAATAACTCACCAGCCCAACTCCAGAGTTCATAAAATGTATCGGTTTTATCGGATTTGCCGATAAAAAATTATTTGGTTCGATGAAAACTCACATTGTGTCTAAAAATTATATTTGAACCAATAAAAACCTCATTTTCTATTCATTATTTGGACCATTAAAAACTCTAAAATATCCAACATTTCATGTGAAGATTTCAAGATCTCTGTGACGCCTGAGGCTACCAATTTTTTTCTGGGCTGGTAGAAATTCTTTAAGAAACTATACAAAAAACTAGTAAAATTTATCTTCGGGCTTGTGGTTTAAAAAAGTTTTCGGAGAGACTGAATAATTTCAGGTCACTGATTTGAAAAAAATAATTTAGGTCAATTTATCAAGAGAAAATAGCAGATAATTGGCTAATAAAGGGATGAAGAAAACACGGACTGGGCCAGTGGGACGTCTCTTTGGCTCATTCGGTAGAGCATCGGACTTAACATCAGAAGGTTGCGAGTTCGATCCGAGGTGGGGGTATAAGTCTCGTGTTTTCTACACTGGCGCCCAACGTAAATCCCACGAGAGATGGTGGTTAGGAAGGTTGTCGAGGAGGGGTAGGGAGGCCAAAAATTGAAAGGGGAGAGTAGTGTACCGTCCGCACAGCTCACTTCAGAAATCGGAAAATTGAAGTTTTCTCTACTTCATCGGCATATTTTCCGGTTAAAATTTTTATAAGGGGATAGATCTCGAACTCTCATAACTAACGGTGTATGATATATGTCTGTACAACCAATACTACGCTCACAGTGAAAGAAAATAGTTTTAGATGGGGAGATCTCTATGTTACTGTCCGCGCGGCTCACTTCGGAAACTGGATAAACGAAATTTTGATAACTTTGTGATGCATCAATTAAGATAAAATCTATATCATTGAATAGATCTCGCTTAGTCGTAAATTTTGGTATATGTTACATGGTTGAGGGTTTATCGAATCATATTATACAGACAAAATAAGTTTTAGATAGGGCGTTTTCAAAGTTAAATTTTAGTGTGACGTCACCGATTTTAACATTGAGCCTATGTAGAGCGTCTTGACATCATGGGAAAAATTAGCATGGGAAATGGCCCATCTAAAACTTGTTTTGTCTATATTGTTTAATTGGGTGTACGTACTCACTATCATATACCAAAATTTATGACTAAGCGCTCAGATCTATTGAATGGTGTCAACTTCATTTAAATTTTTGCATCATAAGGTAGTCAAAATTGTGTTTATTCAGTTTCCGAAGTGAGCCGCGCGGACAATTATTTTAGCGCGACGTCGTCGACGTTCTCCATAGACTCAGTGTTAAAGATCGCCGACTTCGCACTAAAATTAACATAGAAAACTCGATCCCTATCTAAAACTATTTTCTTTCACTGTGAGCGTAATATTTGTCGTTACCAGACATATATCATACACCATTAGTTATGAGAGTTTTTCGAGATCTATCTCCCTAACAAATTTTAAACGCAAAAATCTTTTTTATTCGGATTTTAACAATTCAGTTCCGTGGAAGGTCTAATAAAAGAGGAATCCGTCTATTGCTTGCAACAGTAGCCATCTAGTTATTAAGGATTCCGATTTCCGTCGGAATCCTTTCTGTTATTGTATTGTCTTTTCTTTATTCTTATTATTATTATTATTACAAGCTAATCGGTTCCATAATAATAATATGGTGATTTAAAAAAATCTAACCAAAAAGTATCTGAAACCTGGAAACAATGACATCCCCTAAAATGCCTATATTCCATTTTAGTGGTTTATATTTTTCCATCATATGATCCATGGTGATCATGGTTTACTCTTTTCTATCTCAAATCACCATATTATTAATTATGGAACTGATTAACTTGCGGTACATGTAATATTAGTACATATATACTACATAGGTAATACATGTACAAATGGAATATGAGGTCAGAGTCAAGCAAAATCTAATCTGTGACCTTTCCCAATAAACAATTGTGGGATACATGATGAAATACTCATAAGCAGCATATATTCACCTGAAGATATGTGTAACAACCATCCCCTCCCCCTTTGGCACAAAATTTCTCATCAACTCAATAAAAAATCTCAAAAGAGATTTCTAGTATACATTTTTCTATCATTATTCAAAATTTCAGATCATTTGGACAACACACTGATTTTTAATGAATTTAAAAGTTTTTACTGCACAAGAAATATACTTTCACAAAAAGAATATACTTTTTTAGCCTGTAATATTTAACCTTGATCTTTGATAATTGACCTTAAGTACCTTTGCCCCAGAGGATCTATCCTAATGAACATTAATATTAAATATGAACAAATTCTGATGTAGGGTTTAGAAGATATAAGCTTAGAAAGACAGACAGACAGTAAGTATGGTGACTTTATGCTCCTCCATCATGTCCATATGTGAAAGATTTCTATGTGGTCATCATTACAGTCAATGAACATGGTAAATTGAAGAAATTTCTATAGGGCTAGGTGTTTGGTCAGTATCTTATCAGCTATGGCACACAGAAGAGAAGGTGGACAGAGATACAAACATCCAGATACTGTGATATTTATGTCTAAATATTGGTGTGTCATAATACTTAGTGATAAATCAGATTTCGTTTTTTCAAAACTGTCACATTTGAATCAATGTGCAATGAAGTGAAATGCATTTCAAACCCATTCTGAGTGAATATGTTCAGATAGTGGAATACCTGTTAAGAATGTTTTGTTTTCTAGTTTTAATAGTGAAGGAAATCAGACAGCATGAACAACATGTATAATTTGTTATGGCCTGGCCTTGAACTTCACTTACCTTCATTTAGCAGCACAGTCACATTAAATGTGATGAAATTATCTATCATATCAAATAGGTAACAAATGCTGATTTTGAGAATTTTCATCAATCAGACAAATGTTGCCCTGTTCATTATTTCACTTGATATGAAAGAAAAATTCGAAAACAGGTTGCATCTGATGAGTCACATTTGGAAATTGTGAGTGGAAGTGCATCAAGTGTCATTCAGTTTCTAAGTTTACTGAAAATAGAAAAAAATATGTATATGATAAAAGAAGGGATGAATTCAGAAAGTCAACTCAGAAGGGAATACTTAATGTATAGGTGAATACCGACTCATTGATTTTAAAAGTGTGCACATATTATTAAGTCATATGAAGCACAGGTATATGACACATGCCTTATACCGATAAATGTCTCCATCATTTCGAATAAAGCCTATGCTAACACAGTAAATTATGCCTGTCAGAATTGATTTTCACAAACCAAACAAATTTAAGAGCCATATCTCTGTAACACAATATTAGGTGAACATGAAAATATAAAGGCAGCAGTCCTCTCTACAGTCTGATCGCTGCAGTGTATAAATTAATATCAGGCATATTAAAAAATGTTATGATCGCTGAGCGATTTAAGTCCCCTACCCGCGGCATAAATTTTACGTGGGTCGGGCGGTTAACAACAAACAAACTTAATTCTATTTAAGGCCTGGAGTACTTCCAGTTTGCTAAGCTCTGCCCTTCACGTGCTATAAAGTTTGTGCAGAACAATATTTGAACAGAAATAACAACTAGCAAGCTGTGATTTGTTGTCTAGTAATTCCCCTTGTCACATGAACCAATCAAATTATCAACTCGCCAGAGATTAATCTACAATTTGATCTAAATGGGTCCTTTGGACCCGAAAAATTTTACCAATGGGTCAGCAGAATTTTATGGGTCCCAAGTACTATAAAGCCTACGCTCACGCAGCAAGATACGCCTGTTGGTATTTTTTTTCACAACACCAAAATATCTAAGTCCCATAACTCCATAAGGACAAATCAGTGTACATTAAAATCGAAAGGCGGCTTCCTCTTCGATCATGAAAATCTGTTCCATGCACCTATATTTTGCCCTTAGGTTAACATGTATGTGCATATAACCCCCCCCCCCCCCCCCCATTACACATTATTTCCAGATAATGTGACAAAAAATTTAAGAACCCGTTACATATGTGAAAGAAGATCCTTTCTACTTGAAGTATACAAAATTTCAAAACATTTTGACCAGAAATAGATTTTTAAAGAATTTTTAACTATTTTAGTATATTTTTACATTGTATCTAAAATATCTAAGTCCCATAACTCCATAACGACAAATCGGATGAACCTGAAAATTAAAAGGCGGCTTCTCCTTTAAAGTCTGATCACAATGTAAAAATATCATGTAAATCTGTTAACGCATATTCAAGTTATTGCGTTCCATGCGCCTATATTTTGCCCTTAGCTTAACATGTATGTGCATATAACCCCCCCCCCCCTCCCATTACAAATATCTCGGTTATGCAACCAAAATATTAAAAACCCGTTACATATGTCAAAGAACATCCTTTCTAACTTAAGTATACAAAATTTCAAAACAATTCGATCAGAAATAGATTTTAAATAATTTTTAACTATTTTAGTATATTTTCACTGTATCTTAAAATATCTAAGTCCCATAACTCTGTAACAACAAATCGAATGAACCTGAAAATCGAAAGGCGGCTTCCTCTCCACAGTCCAATCATAATGTATGAATATCATGAAAATCTGTCGACGCATATTCAAGTTATTGCGTTCCATGCGCCTATATTTTGCCCTAAGCTTAACATGTATGTGCATATAACCCAACCCCCCCCCCTTCCTATTACACACAATATCTCGGTTATGCGACAAAAAAATTAAAAACCCGTTACATATGTCAAAGAACATCCTTTCTACTTGAAGTATACAAAATTTCAAAACATTTCGACCAGAAATAGATTTTAAAATAATTTTTAACTATTTTAGTATATTTTCACTGTATTTTAAAAATCTAAGTCCCATAACTCTGTAACGACAAATCGGATGAACCTGAAAATTGAAAGGCGGCTTCCTCTCCACAGTCCAATCATAATGTATGAATTTCGTAAAAATCCGTTGTCGCATATTCAAGTTATTGCGTTCCATAGACGGACGGACAGACGGACAGACGGACGGACGGACGGACTTTGCCATACCATATTACGACTCATCAAATGACGGGCGTATAAAAAGGCGGCTTCCTCTCCATAGACTGATCACAATGTACAAATATCATAAAAATCTGTTGACGCATACTCAGTTAATTGCGTTCCTTAAGTGGAAGGACAGACGGACGGACTTCGCCATACCAAAATACGTCCCGTCAAATGACGGGCGTATAATAAAGGGTCTTTTCTTCGCTGCGTCTTAAGCTCGAGAATAGAAGTGATATGAATGGCTTGCGGTGTTTTATGTCCGCGAGATCATTATATTCCAGAAAAAAATAGAAATAAAACATGTATCTCAGAAAATTCCATCTAAAAGTAAAATTTGCCAAATTAAGTAATTTGTTGTTTATTTAGTTGCTTTATTTATGCAAGCGAGGCTTCGTACATGTGTATAGTGCAAACCAATTGTATATGGTGTATGAAGACGGTACTTTCTACACTTAGGTGTGAATTAAACAATTTGAATTTGTTGATTCATATTATCCTGCAAAGTTTACCACGGCATGGAAGAATTTTTGCGTTACATGTACCTCTGAATACAAATGATAAGAATGTAAACGTCTTCATATTGAATAGCATCATTTAAAAATGCAATGATCGCTGTGCGATATAAGTCCCCTACCGGCGGCATAAATTTATGACTTGCATCTCTGTTCATCAGTTCATCATCTGCAACAACAGCCAAGTAAAGTCTGGGAATTGAAGAAATTTACTAAGTCCAAGGGCCATAACTCTTGTGAAAATTCGTCAATCTAAATTAAACTCAAATCTGCATCACACTATAATGTATTCAAGTACAAAAAATCAGTTCATTATCTGCAATAACAGGCAAGAAAAAGTCCAGAAAACTGCAAATTTCATGAAATTAGCTAAGTCCAAGGGCCATAACTCTTGTAAAAATAAGCCAATGGAAACCAAACTCAAACTTGGTCTGTATCACACTGAGATGTATTGATTTACCAAAAATCAGTGCATTAATTGCAATAGAACTGAAAAAAAGTCCGGAAAACTGAAGTCCAAGGGCCATAACTCTTGTAAAAATAGGTGAATCTAAAGCAAACTCAAACTTGATCTGTATCCCATTGAGATATATCCACATACTAAAAATGAGTTCAATTTATACAACAACAGCAGAAAAAAGTCCGGAAAACTGAAATTTTCATAAAATTTGCTAAGTCCAAGGGCCATAACTCTTGTAAAATTAGGTCAATCAAAGGCAAACTCAAACTTGATCTTTATCACATTGAGATATATCCACATACCAAACATAGTGTAATCAAAGATTACGAAGCTCACCTCGCGGCAGCAAAGTTCAATTTAAACATATCTCTAAGTACATGTATATTAAGAAAATCACTCAAGTGGAAAAAAGTAGGTCAAGGTCATTTTAAGAAAGTTTGATCAAAGATACATCCAATATGCAAGTTTGGTTCATGTAGCACTTATTCTTTGCTCAATATTGGCCTTCAAAGGCAAAATCACTCAAGTGGAAAAAGTAGGTCAAGGTCATTTTATGAAAATTTGATCAAAGACACATCTAATATGCAAGTTTGGTACATGTAGCACTTATACTTTGCTCAATATTGGCCTTTAATGGCAAAATCACTCAAGTGGAAAAAAGTAGGTCAAGGTCATTTTATGAAAGTTTGATCAAAGATACATCCAATATGCAAGTTTGATACATGTAGCACTTATACTTTGCTCAATATTAGCCTTTAAAGGCAAAATCACTCAAGCGAAAAAAGTAGGTCAAGGTCATTTTATGAAAGTTTGATTAAAGATACATCCAATATGCAAGTTTGGTACATGTAGCACTTATACTTTGCTCAAGATTAGCTTTTAAAGGCAAAATCACTCAAGTGGAAAAAGTAGGTCAAGGTCATATTATGAAAGTTTGATCAAAGATACATCCAATATGCAAGTTTTGGTACATGTAGCACTTATACTTTGCTCAATATTGGCCTTATAAGGCAAAATCACTCAAGCGGAAAAAGTAGGTCAGATGCTGCATCCGATGCATGGGTTCACCTCAGCATCCCAAGATGAATCACTTGTGCAAGTTTGGTTACTGTAGCATCAGTACTTTGTCAGATACTGAACTACCCCAAAAACTTTAACCAGACATTGACAAAGTCATTCAGCCGGAAAATGTAGGTCAGATGCTGCATCCAATGCATGGGTTCACCTCAGCATCCCAAGATGGATCACTTGTGCAAGTTTGGTTACTGTAACATCAGTACTTTGTCAGATACTGAGTTACCCCAAAAACTTTAACCAGACATTGACAAAGTCATTCAACCGGAAAATGTAGGTCAGATGCTGCATCCGATGCATGGGCTCACCTCAGCATCCTAAGATGAATCACTTGTGCAAGTTTGCTTACTGCAACATCAGTACTTTGTCAGATACTGAGTTACCCCAAAAACTTTAACCGGACGCGGACGCGGACGGGGACGGGGACGCGGACGTCGGGGTTATAGCATAAGCTCATCTCAACTTCGTCGAGGTGAGCTAAAAATGAGTTCAATACATGTATATGCAACAACAGCGGAAAAAAGTCCGGAAAACTGAAATTTTCATAAAATTTGCTAAGTCCAAGGGCCATAACTCTTGTAAAATTAGGTCAATCAAAAGCAAACTCAAACTTGATCTGTATCACATTGACTCTGATTGAGATATATCCTCATACCAATAAAGCCTACGCTCACGCAGCAAGATACGCCCGTTGGGATTTTTTTCACAACACCAAAATATCTAAGTCCCGTAACTCCATAAGGACAAATCGGATGAACCTGAAAATCGAAAGGCGGCTTCCTCTTCAAAGCCTGATCACAATGTACAAATATCATGAATATCTTTAGACGCATATTCAAGTTATTGCGTTCCATGCACCTATATTTTGCCCTAAGCTTAACATGTATGTGCATATAACGCCCCCCCCCCCCCCATTACACATAATTTCTGGATAATGTGACAAAAAATTTAAGACTCCGTTATATATGTGAAAGAACATCCTTTCTACTTGAAGTATACAAAATTTCAAAACATTTTGACCAGAAATAGATTTTTAAAGAATTTTTAACTATTTTAGTATATTTTCACATTGTATCTAAAATATCTAAGTCCCATAACTCCGTAACGACAAATCCGATGAACCTGAAAATCGAAAGGCGGCTTCTTCTTCAAAGTCTGATCACTATGTAGAAATATCATGTAAATCCGTTGACGCATATTCAAGTTATTGCGTTCCATGCGCCTATATTTTGCCCTCAGCTTAACATGTTTCTGCATATAACACCCCCCCTCCCATTACAAATATCTCAGTTATGCGACCAAAAAATTAAAACCCGTTACATATGTCAAAGAGCATCCTTTCTACCTTAAGTATACAAAATTTCAAAACATTTCGATCAGAAATAGATTTTTAAATAATTTTTAACTATTTTAGTATATTTTCACTGTATTTTAAAATATCTAAGTCCCATAGCTCTGTAACGACAAATCGAATGAACCTGAAAATTAAAAGGCGGCTTCCTCTCCACAATCCAAACATAATGAATGAATATCATGAAAATCTGTCGACGCATATTCAAGTTATTGCGTTCCATGCGCCTATATTTTGCCCTTAGCTTAACATGTATGTGCATATCACCCAACCCCCTTCCCATTACAAATATCTCAGTTTTGCGACAAAAAAAATTAAAAACCCGTTACATATGTCAAAGAACATCCTTTCTACCTTAAGTAAACAAAATTTCAAAACATTTCGATAAAAAATAGATTTTCAAATAATTTTTAACTATTTTTGTATATTTTCACTGTATCTTAAAATATCTAAGTCCCATAACTCTGTAACGACAAATCGAAAGAACCTGGAAATCGAAAGGCGGCTTCCTCTCCACAGTCCAAACATGATGTATGAATATCATGAAAATCTGTTGACGCATATTCAAGTTATTGTGTTCCATGCGTCTATATTTTGCCCTTAGCTTAACATGTATGTGCATATAACCCACCCACCCCCCCCTTCCTATTACACACAATATCTCGATTATGCGACAAAAAAAAATTAAAAACCCGTTACATATGTCAAAGAACATCCTTTCTACTTGAAGTATACAAAATTTCAAAACATTTCGAGCAAAAATAGATTTTTAAATAATTTTTAACTATTTTAGTATATTTTCACTGTATTTTAAAAATCTAAGTCCCATAACTCTGTAACGACAAATCGGATGGACCTGAAAATCGAAAGGCGGCTTCCTCTCCACATTCCAATCATAATGTATGAATTTCATGAAAATCCGTTGACGCATAATCAAGTTATTGCGTTCCATAGGCGGACGGACAGACGGACGGACGGACAGACGGACAGACGGACGGACGGACAGACGGACGGACGGACTTCGCCATACCATAATACGACCCGTCAAATGACGGGCGTATAAAAATGAGTTCAATATATGCAACAACAGCGAAAAAAAGTCCGGAAAAGTGAAAATGGGAGACGGACGGACAGACAGACAGACAGACCGAGAGGAAACTAAGAGACCCCTTCGGCGTTGCAGAAAGAACAGATAAATTGGCAACATGGATAAGACATGCACGTTTCGGGTACTTAACCTCGTCAGTGATCAATGTAATATGCAAAATAAAGCCTACGCTCACGCAGCAAGATACTCCCGTTTGGATTTTTTTCACAACACCAAAATATCTAAGTCACATAACTCCATAAGGACAAATCGGATGAACCTGAAAATCGAAAGGCGGCTTCCTCTTAACAATCCAAACATAACGTATGAATATCAGTTAATGCATATTCAAGTTATTGCGTTCCATGCGCCTATATTTTGCCCTTAGCTTAACATGTATGTGCATATCACCCACTCCCCTTCCCATTCCAAATATCTCGGTTTTGCGATCAAAAAATTAAAAACCCGTTACATATGTCAAAGAACATCCTTTCTACTTGGAAGTATACAAAATTTCAAAACATTTCGATCAAAAATAGATTTTTAACTATTTTAGTATATTTTCACTGTATTTTAAAATATCTAAGTCCCATAACTCTGTAACGACAAATCGAATGAACCTGAAAATTGAAAGGCAGCTTCCTCTCCACAGTCCAATCATAATGTATGAATTTCGTGAAAATCCGTTGACGCATAATCAAGTTATTGCGTTCCATAGGCGGACGGACAGACGGACGGACAGACAGACGGACGGACTTCGCCATACCATAATACGACCCGTCAAATGACGGGCGTATAAAAAGTATGAAAGTTACTATGTCGAAAAAGCGTACCGAAAGACGTAGCAGAACGGGTAGGATATAATGCTACAGGACCCACGTTTTAGAAATTTCAAGAAATAACAGAAATTTTAGAATGCATGGAAGAAAAGATAAACCGAAATTGATCGTTAGACTCGCATCGGACTGCATATAACTGTTATATCCAAACATTTTGATGCGCAACAATTAATGTCTCTTACAATACCATGGACATGATCAACCTTCTGTAAGGTTTAAATGACCAGACAAAATATAAACACGAGACAATAATTTTACATAAAACTTTCAATGTCGAGAACGATATCATGAACTAAAGGGGACACATTGTACAAAAATGAATAATGGGTACGGTGGGACGCACGATCTGGAATCAATGGGTCCTGGGGAATTTTTAAGCGTCAGTAACGCAGGACGCAGAAGTAGATTAATCCCTAGCCTCGCTGCTTCGCGGCTCAGTGATAATTTGTTTGGTTCATGCAACTGGGGAATTACTGGACAATAATCAATGGCTAGCTAGTTGTTATTTCTTAAGCAATAGCTTCATTTTGGCAGAAGATGCAACATGCATTTATCAGCCGTTCCATAATTTTTCTCGAATTTCAATCAAGCCTGTACTGATTTCAATGCCTAATAATCATAACAATTTACATGTTCTGAATATATAGTTACATAATATATTCATCATAAAATATCTTAATAATTTCAAGCAGTCTTTCCAATAACTCACTAGCCCAACTCCAGAGTTCATAAAATGTATCGGTTTTATCGGATTTGCCAATGAAAAATTATTTGGTTCGATAAAAACTCACATTGTGTCTAAAAATTATTTAAACCGATAAAAACCTCATTTTCTATTCATTATTTGAACCATTAAAAACTCTAAAATATCCGACATTTCATGGGAAGATTTCAAGAACTCTGTGACGCCCGAGGCTACCAATTTTTTTCTGGGCTAGTAGAAATTCTTTAAGAAACTATACAAACCAGAAGTCTCTGACGAGACTGTAGCTCTTCTGGTTGTTTTGTTTTATTCAATGATTGACAAGTGATAAGATACATATACATAAATAACAATTTATATTTTATTTTAAACCAAAGACCATAGCGAGCAGGCGCTCTAACAAATTATAAGTAACAACGAAATAACAAATCCATTAGACTGCAACTAGAATATCACTGATATAATTTTTAATATCTGAGATAAAGAATTTCAAAAAATAATGCCATACCCATTTTCCAAGATCCTAGGGGTCAGGGGCTGCTAGCTCAAATGAACCATCAATGACATAATAAGACTACAGATCCATTACATTGCTAAACAACTAAGTTTCCATCATTAATAGCTTTAGAAGAGTTGAGAGCACAGCTATATACGATAAAATGACCACACCCGTTTTCTAAGACCCTGGAGGTCAGGGGCTCAAACAAAATATCAGGTGCACAACTAAACCACACATCATACTGCAAAAATAATTAAGTCTCCATCATTTATAGTGTCAGAGGAGTTGCGAGCACAAGATTACATAGAGTTACATAGGAGAAAATGACCACACCCATTTTCTAGGACCCTGGGAGTCAGGGGCTCAAACAAAATATCAGGTGCACAACTAGATCACAGACCCATTATATTGCAAAAAGAATTAAGTCTCCATCATTATGATTCATTTGTAGTGTCAGAGGAGTTGCGAGCAGAAGATTACATAGAGTTATATAGGAGAAATGACCACACCCTTTTTCTAAGACCCTGGGGTCAGGGGCTCAAACAAAATATCAAGTGCACAACTAGACCACAGACCCATTATATTTCAAAAAGGATTATGTCTCCATCATTTATAGTGTCAGAGGAGTTGCGAGCACAAGATTACATAGAGTTATAAAGGAGAAAATGACCACACCCTTTTTCTAGGACCCTGGGGGTCAGGGGCTCAAACAAAATGTTAGGTGCACAACTAGACCACAGACCCATTATATTGCAAAAAAAAATTATGTCTCCATCATTTATAGTGTCAGAGGAGTTGCGAGCACGAGATTACATAGAGTTATAAAGGAGAAAATGACCACACCCTTTTTCTAAGACCCTGGGGTCAGGAGCTCAAACAAAATATCAGGTGCACAACTAGACCACAGACCTATCATATTGCAAAAAGAATTAAGTCTCCATCATTTATAGTGTCAGAGAAGTTGCAAGCACAAGATTACATAGAGTTATATAGGAGAAAATGACCACACCCATTTTCTAGGACCCTGGGGGTCAGGGGCTCAAACAAAATGTTAGGTGAACAACTAGACCACAGACCCATTATATTGCAAAAAGAATTATGTCTCCATCATTTATAGTGTCAGAGGAGTTGCGAGCACAAGATTACATAGAGTTATATTGGAGAAAATGACCACACCCTTTTTCTAAGACCCTGGGGGTCAGGAGCTCTAACAAAACATCAGGTGCACAACTAGACCACAGACCCATCATATTGCAAAAAGAATTAAGTCTCCATCATTTATAGTGTCAGAGGAGTTGCAAGCACAAGATTACATAGAGTTATATAGGAGAAAATGACCACACCCATTTTCTAGGACCCTGGGGGTCAGGGGCTCAAACAAAATGTCAGGTGCACAACTAGACCACAGACCAAGTGTAATGCAAAAAGAGTTACATTTCTATCTCTTTTAGTTTCAGAGGAGTTGCGAGCACAAGAATTGTTTACGGACGGACGGACGGACAGACAGACGGACAGACGCCGGACAATGGGGTATCGCATAAGCTCGACTGGTCTTTGACCAGTAGAGCTAAAAACTAGTAAAATTCATCTTCGGGCTTGTGGCTGAAAAAAAAAGCTTTCAGAGAAAACTGAATAATTTCAGGTCACTTACTTGAAAAAAATAATTTAGGTCAATTAATCAAGAGAAAATAGCAGATAATTGGCTAATAATGTGATGAAGAAAACACGGAATGGGCCAATGGGACGTCTCTTTGGCTCATTCGGTAGAGCAACGGACTTAACATCAGAAGGTTGCGAGTTCGATCCGAGGTGGGGGTAGTCTCGTGTTTTCTACACTGGCGCCCAACGTAAATCCCACGAGAGATGGTGGTTAGGAGGGTTGTCGAGGAGGGGTAGGGAGGCCCAAAATTGAAAGGGGAGAGTAGTGTACTGTCCGCGCAGCTCACTTCAGAAATCGGAAAATTGAAGTTTTCTCTACTTCATCGGCATATTTTCCGGTTAAAATTTATATAAGGGGATGGATCTCGAACTCTCATAAATAACCGTGTATGATATGTCTTGTGATAGGGTCATTTTTGAGGTATATTGTATGAAAATGTATTTTTACCATTTTCCACATTGTATTTTGTACCTCTATTGTAAGAGTTACATAGCTTTGCTAATTTTTCCTTTAGAGTTATCTTTCTTTGTGATACTCAAATGTATTGGTCAACTTTATTGGTCATTTGGTCACTCTTTTGAATTAAACTTATTTCATTGGTTCATGATTTATAAGAATGTCTTTCATTGGTTTAGACCCTCTTCCCTTTGTACTATTGTTTTTGGTATGAAGAAGAACAGTAGCCATTTTGATTATTGAAAACATCTTTTTGAAATACTTATCATTTTCTGCACACATTGACTGTAAGTACTAGATTTATTTTGTTAATTATCATGATGAGATTTTCTGCATTTATAATATTGATTTTTACCTGAAACTGGAAAATATACTTACCTGTTGTCAGCATCCCAGGATTTTGGATATTTTTGTAAAACCTATACTTACCTGATAATTTATAGAAACCATTCTCAGATAAACCTTTTTATTTTAGGACTATTGTTAGGATGTAGAAGTATAGATATCCCAGAGAAAATAGTGTGTTTGGCACTGAACCACATTTAGGTATGATTTGTATTTATTTTCTATATTTTGTATAATTCATATTTGTACTGAGTATTTATGATATGTAATCTAAGTGTTATTATTGTTGAGAAATATTATTTTCAACTAGATATTGTCATAATGGTATTTTTGATAAAAGTAAGAAAGACAACTCTTGTATATCATGATTTATTGAATTTATATTTTCCATAGATATTGTGAACATATTTTTATGAATCCTTATTATTTGTTACAGTGCTCTACATCACTTTATGCTGATTCCTGAATATATGATTGAAATGTACCAGTGCGTTGTTATTATTCCGGGAACTGCTATGCAACCCTGTTACATTTTATGGCGCCCAACTTTAAAAGAACCTTCCAGATTGCAGATTTGATGTACTGTGACTATTTATTGCCGATTGACAGTGTGCATATACTCTGTGATTGATAACCATGTACTTACCTGTGTGATAGACAGATCGTCCTAGAAAAAGACTTACCTTGATTACATTGGAATTCGTCCTGGAAATAGACCTTTGTTTACATTTGACACTTCCGGTTTGCGGATCCATTATTGACTTTTGTCTTAGACATTGTGCCATTGATGTTTTCATCGACATATGATTACTTACCCACAGCATAGACTTACCTAGAGCCGTGCATCGATAGATTAGACTATCCAATCCAGATTTTGTGTCAGAATTCGCAACCTGAACACTTCGTTTTATTTACCCTACCTGTGTATTCCTGATAGTGCATTGACACTTTGCCTTAGATTGATTTTGACTGCATATTATTTATTCTAGTATTTCATTCTACTTAAATATTTGATTAATTTAAATATTCATTTGTATATCTGTAAATGTACTTAGTCGTTTTCATATTTTTCAATATGATCCATGTTTAAAAAATTTTCACGCTCGAATGAACACTGACTGTTAGAATTTTTGCATTGCCAGTCACTAGAGTTACCTATCTTAGATTTAGTTACTACTATAATTTAAGTTAGAGTTACCTCTCTTGAATACAGATAATTTTCTGAATTTCATTGAATTGAAAATTTTTGCCTATTTTGTTGGTAAAATCTACTAAAGTTAATTTTGTTTTCTTCATAGTATATCATTTATGTAGACAGTCAATAGATTTTATGATTTTGATTATAGATTTTACTTACGTTTGAAATATTCAGTGAAAATTGTTGTGTGACACCTACTTTATTTGTCACTATGATTTATATTAGTCATTAGATTTTACCGTAGATCAGAATTCTTACAGTGTGAAATAAAGTGTACATTTCTTGCAACTATTGCATACAAAGTGACAATTTGCAAATATTTATACACTTATACTACTTGTTCATTGCTTGTCTATTGACTTGTATTGATCTGAATAAAGATAAAATTCCGATCATGTCGACAGACCCGGAAGTTCCCGAAGATGAATTACGGACAATGGCGAAGCTATTTAAAGAACTTAAAGTCAAACCGAAGATGGACTCGCCGGATGACTTCAAACAATGGATGGCCGATTATGTCAAGCAAGCTGATATAAAGCCTACGGTCAAAGTTAATACAGATTCGACCACAGATACCACAGTTACATGTAAACTTTCCTCACACTATAGACCAAAGTTATCCAATTTCTATGGTGATGGCAGTAAATAAGACATTCCATACGACCAATGGAGATACGAAGTGGACTGCTTAGTACGTGAGAAATACGATGATTCTATTATTGCGCAATCCATTCGTAATTCACTGAAGGGTAATGCAGCTCAAGTTGCGATGCGTTTGGGTCCAGAGGCTAAAGTACCTGCACTCTTAGAGAAGATGGAAAGTATTTTTGGAAGCATAGAGAAAGGGGAATCCATCATGCAAGAATTTTATAGTGCATCACAAAGACAATCAGAGGATAGTATGACTTGGAGTTGCAGAGTTGAAGAAATATACAGAAAAGCCATAAAGCGAGGCGTAGCCACTAAAGAGGATCAAAACAGTAAAGTAAGAGCCAGATACTGGAACGGACTGCACCAATGGCTGAGAGACATTACTGCCTACAAGTTCGATTCCATAATGGATTTCGATGAACTTAGACGAGAAGTCAGAATGATAGAGAAGGATCATGACGTCACTAAGGTTCAATCAAAGATGGCAATGGCACCCTCTAATCCTGTCCAACCAGAAAAACCAGATGATTTAAAAGAAATAAAAGGCATGATTCAGCAGCTAACAACCAAAGTGAATGACATGGAAAAACAACAAACATACAGACGTGAATACCCTAGAGGAAGTGGATATGGCCAAGGTAAAGGACAACAACGACAACAGTATAATAGAGGTTACAGACATACTATCAGTAATAGACCGCCATACCAACAGGAACCATGGTACATACAGCAAAATGAACCATCCCATACTGAAGACGGCGAACCTATATGTTACCGTTGTAGACAGCCAGGACATCTTGCCGTTGGATGTCGTGTCCTATTAGACCAGAGTCGCCGTGGTTTAAACTACAACAGACCATCGTCGAGGGGCAGACGTTAGGTCTTCACACTCCACGCTCCAATTACAGAAACAATAAGAAAATAGAACTGGTAGGAGAAGCATCTGAGACTTCCATCAACATAGAAGGGAATGGTGTTAGATGTTTGATCGATACTGGATCTACAGTCAGCACCATTAGTGAAAGTTATTACACCACTCACCTACAGCATTTACCTATCCATCCACTGAAACAACTCTTACAGATCGAATGTGCTGATGGACAAGACCTACCCTACTTTGGTTATATTGAAGCTTCGATGACAACACCTGGAACTTCGACATCAGAGCCACTCTACATTCCACTTTTGGTAGTTCCTAACAGTAATTATAACAGCAAAGTACCAGTTTTGCTAGGAACCAACACCATACACTACATCATGGATATACTGAAGACAACATATGGAGATAGATATTTACAAGAAGCTGACCTCCATACTCCATGGTATCTTACATTCAGAGCATTAACGCTGCGTGAAAAAGAACTTCAAAAAAACAACAACAGAATTGGTATTGTAAAGTCAGCATCGACAACGCCCATTATCATACCACCTAATTCATCCATCACAATCCAAGGATACGTAGATAAAGCGATGCCTTACCACAACACTCCATCTATTCTACAAGCAACAGCCAACTCAGCTATTCCAACTGACTTAGACATCGTTCCATCAGTAATCAACTACCAGTATCCATGTAATGATGTTGTTGACATCGACATAGAAAACATCACTACCATGACAGTCAGGATCCAGCCTAAAGCCATCATATGTGAAATCCAGCCTGTGACCATTGAGGATGAAACACCTAGTTCAGAAAAGAAAGATGAAATCAGTGAACCACTCAACAAAGTCAAAATCAGCGATGACATAAGCCAAGAAGAAAGAGACAAAGGACTTCAATTACTAGAGAAATACAGAGACATATTTTCTACTGGTGAAACCGATATTGGCCACTCCAAATTAGTACGACACAAGATTAAACTCCTGGACGATACACCATTTAAACAGAGACCAAGACGAATACCCCCATCTATGTTTGCAGAAGTGAAACAGCACATAAAGGACCTTCTTGATGGCGGCATCATTAGAAAATCCAAATCCCCATGGTCCAACAACGTAGTCCTGTGCCGCAAGAAAAATGGTGAACTACGTATGTGTGTGGACTTCCGCCAATTGAACTTGCGTACGAAGAAGGATGCATACGCTTAACCAAGAACTGATGAAATATTGGACGCACTTTCTGGCAACAAATTCTTCACCATCCTAGATATGAAGTCAGGATATCATCAAATTGAGTTACACAAACCACATAAAGAAAGAACAGCATTCACCGTCGGTCCATTAGGATTTTATGAATATCACCGCATGCCTTTTGGTTTAGTCAATGCACCGGGGACCTACCAACGACTAATGGAACAGTGTTTTGATGGTCTCCACCTAGACATCTGCTATATATATCTTGACGATTTAATCATCTTTAGTTCTACCTTCGATCAACACCTTGAAAGATTAGAAAAAGTATTCCAACGTCTCAGAGAAGTCAACTTGAAATTATCACCCAAGAAATGCGAATTCTTCAAACAGAAAGTTAGATATGTAGGAAACATTGTATCCGAAGACGGAATTGAACCGGATCCAGACAAAATCAACAAAGTATTAGATTGGCCTGTTCCAACATCACCAGAGGATGTCCGTAGTTTCCTTGGATTCGTAGGATACTACCGTAGATTCATTGAGAAATTTTCATCGATAGCTCAACCCTTGAACATCCTACTACCGGACACGAAGACAAAAGCAAGAAAAGGAGCCAAACCTAAGAAACCTAAACAAGATTGGATTTGGGCAAAAGAACAACAAGAAGCATTCGACACCTTAAAGCAAAAATTGACAACTTACCCCATTTTAGGCTTTCCAGATTATAACTTACCTTTTGAACTCCATACCGATGCATCTTCCAGCAGTCTTGGAGCAGTCCTCTACCAGACACAAGACAACATCAAACGTGTAATTGCCTATGCCAGCAGAAGTCTTACCAAAAGCGAGAAGAAATATCCTGTCCATAAACTGGAATTCCTGGCACTGAAATGGGCAGTCACTGAAAAGTTCCATGACTACCTATATGGATCAACATTTACCGCCATAACAGATAACAACCCTCTTACCTACGTTTTAACGTCAGCAAAGTTAGATGCCACCAGCCAGCGATGGGTAGCAGCCTTAGCCAACTTTAATTTTACCATCACTTACCGACCTGGTTCGAAGAATGCCGACGCAGACGGAATGTCCAGAATTCCACGTGACGATAGCACTGATAGTAACACCATATCATCGGATACCATCAAAGCTATCTGTAATATCAGCTACTCACCTCCACTAGTAGAGACTGTATCGCTCGATCCATCTACTGTTACTGAATACTTACCTTACATCCGTAACTTCACAGAAATCGACATTGCTGAGGAACAAAGATCAGATCCTGTTATACGCTTTTGGATACCACTGGTTCATCGACATCGAAAACCTGAAAAGAAATACTTACCTTTACATCAGCCAGCGGTACATGCAGCATTCCACAAGAATTTTGACCATCTTACCTTGATAGACAACATCCTATGCAGAATGATTGACATCAACGGAGAACGGAAATACCAGATCGTCTTACCTAGATCATGTGTTAAGAGTGTACTTTACCATCTGCACCAGGAAATGGGACACCCCGGACGAGACAAAACGATAGGACTGATAAGAGATCGATTTTATTGGTATGGAATGACCAGCGATGTGGAAAGATACGTCAAGAACTGCACACGATGCTTATTCCGCAAGACACCGACAAGCGAAAGAGCACCACTTATCAGCATCAAGACCTACCAACCCCTGGAACTTGTTTGTATAGACTATCTCAGCCTTGAAACATCTAAAGGTGGATACCAAAGCATACTTGTAATAACAGACCACTTCACCAGATTTGCCCAAGCTATACCAACTAAAAACCAGACAGCTAAAACCACTGCAGATGCCCTATTCAACAACTTCATTGTTCATTACGGAGTACCAGCAAAGATCCATAGCGACCAGGGAGCACAATTTGAATCGAACATCATTAGAGAACTATGTAAAATCCTTAACATACAGAAATCCAGAACCACTCCTTACCACCCCATGGGCAACGGCGTCTGTGAACGTTTTAATAGAACCTTACTTAATATGCTCGGAACATTAGAGAACCACCAGAAACACGATTGGAAATCTTACATAGCTCCTTTAGTCCATGCCTACAACTCGCTCAAACAAGAAACAACTGGACACTCACCATTTTATCTGATGTTTGGGAGGGAACCGAGATTACCAGTTGACATCATATTCCCTAACCCACACGAGAACAACAAAGAAGAAAACACATTACAGGACCATATTGAACAGTTGAGAGACAGACTACAACATTCCTACAAGTTAGCTCAGGACACAATACAGAAACAGCAAGGTAGACAGAAAAAGAACTATGATGTAAAAGCCAGAGGAGCAGTGATTAAACCTGGAGACAAGGTCCTAGCAAAGATAGTTGCATATGATGGAAAACACAAGATCTCAGACAGATGGGAAGAAAAACCTTACACTGTAGAAAGCCAGCCTAATTCCAACATTCCAGTATTTGTGATAAAGAATGACGAGAAAACTAGGACATTACACAGAAACCTACTCTTACCTATCAACCATCTAGATGACATTACAAACATAGAAGAACCAGTCAACAAACCTGTACCTGCACCTAGAAGAATGATGACCAGAAGCAGAGATAAGAAATCTGTAGAGAAAGGTCATGAAGAAATAGATAGTGACAGTGATAGTGATGATGAAGAAGTGATAGTTATAGAGGCAGTGAACATTGCACACAGCAGTGAAAGCGCAACTGCAACCCAACCTGAGATCCACCGTGAAACCCAACCTGAATCCACACCTAGACAACAAGCAGTACAACCCCAGAGACATACAGAGAGAGAACAGAGTACCTCATCACAGACAAGGACCACATCAGTAGAACATCCCCCAGCTGACAGAGTTACTGAACCTGATAGTTCTGTACCACACCCTGACCAAGCTGATGAATTGACTCAAAGTACTGGTGCTGAGAGTGCAGAAGGTTTCCAACTACAAACACCCAGAAAATCCAAAAGAAGAAAGAAAAGACCAACCTGGATGAAGGATTTTGTTGTAAATCAACAGATAGCCAAAGAAGAACAACCTGACTGGAAGCACAGAGCTGATTATTTGATTTCACTTTTATCCAAACATGAACAATTTGGACTTGATACATCTGAAATCTCTAGAGCTATTCTCAAAATCATCACAGAAAAGGTAGAATTTTGTTTTATTAGTCAAAGTCAGTCATATTTCATGTATCCAGACATATAAAGTAAGTATACTATGTTTGATTGAAATGACAGATTTTCATTTCAGTACATGTATTTTGATTTGCATTGCAGATATATATTTTTAGCTTTAAAACTTACAGTCATATTTTGTATTTGTGTGCATTTTTCTTTTGATATGTAAATGACGAGGACGTCATTTCAGAAAGAGGGGAAGTATGTGATAGGGTCATTTTTGAGGTATATTGTATGAAAATGTATTTTTACCATTTTCCACATTGTATTTTGTACCTCTATTGTAAGAGTTACATAGCTTTGCTAATTTTTCCTTTAGAGTTATCTTTCTTTGTGATACTCAAATGTATTGGTCAACTTTATTGGTCATTTGGTCACTCTTTTGAATTAAACTTATTTCATTGGTTCATGATTTATAAGAATGTATTTCATTGGTTTAGACCCTCTTCCCTTTGTACTATTGTTTTTGGTATGAAGAAGAACAGTAGCCATTTTGATTATTGAAAACATCTTTTTGAAATACTTATCATTTTCTGCACACATTGACTGTAAGTACTAGATTTATTTTATTAATTATCATGATGAGATTTTCTGCATTTATAATATTGACTTTTACCTGAAACTGGAAAATATACTTACCTGTTGTCAGCATCCCAGGATTTTGGATATTTTTGTAAAACCTATACTTACCTGATAATTTATAGAAACCATTCTCAGATAAACCTTTTTATTTTAGGACTATTATTAGGATGTAGAAGTATAGATATCCCAGAGAAAATAGTGTGTTTGGCACTGAACCACATTTAGGTATGATTTGTATTTATTTTCTATATTTTGTATAATTCATATTTGTACTGAGTATTTATGATATGTAATCTAAGTGTTATTATTGTTGAGAAATATTATTTTCAACTAGATATTGTCATAATGGTATTTTTGATAAAAGTAAGAAAGACAACTCTTGTATATCATGATTTATTGAATTTATATTTTCCATAGATATTGTGAACATATTTTTATGAATCCTTATTATTTGTTACAGTGCTCTACATCACTTTATGCTGATTCCTGAATATATGATTGAAATGTACCAGTGCGTTGTTATTATTCCGGGAACTGCTATGCAACCCTGTTACATGTCTGTACAACCAATACTTATATAACGCTCAAAGTGAAAGATAATAGTTTTAGATGGGGAGATCTCTATGTTAATTTTACTGCGACATTGTCAACATTCTCCATAGACTCAGTGTTAAAGATCGCCGACGTCGCACTAAAATTAACATAGAAAACTCCCTATTTAAAACTATTTTCTTTCACTGTGAGCATAGTATTGGTCGTACAGACATATATCAAACACTGTTAGTTATGAGAGTTCGAGATCTATCTCCCTACAGAAATTTTAAACGCAAAAATTGATGACAAAGTAAAGAAAACTTCAATTTTCCGATTTCTAAAGTGAGCTGCGCGGACAGTAGTAAACTGGTACATGTACCTACCTGTACTAGACTGGGCCTGTGGGACATCTCTTTGGCTCATTCGGTTGAGCATCAGACTTAAAATCAGAACCTTACTAGTTCGATCCCAGGTGGGGGTAGTCTCGTGTTTTCTACAAAACTCCCAAATCGGCCCTTTGGGCCTCGGAAGTGTTTCCCATCAAAAATTGTATGTGCCCCCCATGCAGTTGGGGCCCCTGAGCTAATGTTAGTAGCCCGAGGAAATTTTTGGTAGCCAGGGCAGTTGGGCTAGCGAGTTTTCGCGATGACTGTGAAAACTTTTACTCGCACCTGTCAGCCTGCAGACGATCATTGAGTTTGACCCGGTATGTCTTGCACCGTCTCCCTCGGCTTACAATTTCTGTTAAGCTCCAATGAAATCAAATAAATAACTTCCCTTCAAGTAGCTTACAGGCGTTGGGGCAGTTCCGGAAAATGGAAACATTTTCTACTGTGCTTGGTTTATGTTTGGTCGAAAATCTAGGTTGTTGGGTATCATAATGTATGTTTGGACTTACTCTTTTACATTGTTCCAATTATAATTACATTGGTTGAATACATGTGGAAATACAGGCCAAAATAAAACGTCGGTCCTTGGGGCAGTTTCAGAAAGCTTTGGTTAGTTCCAGAAAGGGATCACTTGCGCGCTTTAAACATCATATTTCAGGGACTATCTCAAAGTAATATAACATTGCACAGCTGAATACAATATTTTCTTTCTCAAATTAAAATAAAATTTTACTTCTGAAAGTTCTGGACCGCTCAGATGACTCACCATCGTTGTATGTCTATGCCGAAGGAAAGCAAAGTTGAAATGGAAGCTGTGACATTTTATGATATCAAAAATGTAGGAAGATAATTTCTTTTTTGTTTTTGTTTTAGTTTTTTTTTAGCTCACCTGAGCGAAGCTCAAGTGAGCTATTGTCATAGCGCACCGTCCGGCGTCCGTCCGTCGTCCGGCGTCGTCCGTCGTAAACTTTTCACATTTTCGACTTCTTCTCCAGAACGGCTGAAGGGATTTTGATGAAACTTGGTAGGTATGAAGTACTCATGGTCCCCTACAAGTGTTGTTGTTTTTCGTCCGGATCTGTCAACAGGTGGCGCCACCACAGCCAAAAGTAGGTCACGGGGGGTACCCTTCTTTGACAAACTTCTTCTTCAGAACCGAAGCATGTATCGACAAACCGAAAGCATCAGGATGATCTAGAGAGATGTCTTAAGAAGTGTTGTTATTTTTGGTTCCACTTCGAAGTCAAATTTTTGACGCGTTTTTGACGTCTTTTCGGACTTAGTCAGAAATGCACATTTTTGCACTATTTCTTTAAATAACTCAATAAGTGTATGATTTTACACACTCATTTACTACATATTTATCATATTTAACTTACTTAATGCTTTGATATGTATTTTATGCTTAAATTTTATTTTTTTTGATTTTTTATGAATTTTTTTCTTATGTAAAAAGGAAGGGGGGGGGGTGATTTTCATACATTTTCTGCTTCTTTTTTATAACCACTCTTCAGATTGTCATGACAATTTGTAGGTATGAGGTACTCATGCATGGTACCCTACAAGTGAAAGAATTTTGTCAAGATATCCACTTTTGGATTTTTAAGGAATATTTTTTAAGATTGTACATAGGTATAATGTATGTTTTCCATGCCCAATGGACCCATGGGGAGTGGCTTCAAACCCCGGCGGGACCCCAAAAAAACTTTTTCCCCTTTTCAGCTCACCTGAGCGAAGCTCAAGTGAGCTATTGTCATAGCGCACCGTCCGGCGTCCGTCTGTCGTCCGGCGTCCGTCGTCCGGCGTCGTCCGTCGTAAACTTTTCACATTTTCGACTTCTTCTCCAGAACGGCTGAAGGGATTTTGATGAAACTTGGTAGGTATGAAGTACTCATGGTCCCCTACAAGTGTTGTTGTTTTTCGTCCGGATCTGTCAACAGGTGGCGCCACCACAGCCAAAAGTAGGTCACGGGGGGTACCCTCCTTTGACAAACTTCTTCTTCAGAACCGAAGCATGTATCGACAAACCGAAAGCATCAGGATGATCTAGAGAGATGTCTTAAGAAGTGTTGTTATTTTTGGTTCCACTTCGAAGTCAAATTTTTGATGCGTTTTTGACGTCTTTTCGGACTTAGTCAGAAATGTACATTTTTGCACTATTTCTTTAAATAACTCAATAAGTGTATGATTTTACACACTCATTTACTACATATTTATCATAATTAACTTACTTAATGCTTTGATATGTATTTTATGCTTAAATTTTATTTTTTTTGATTTTTTATGAATTTTTTTCTTATTTAAAAAGGAAGGGGGGGGGGTGATTTTCATACATTTTCTGCTTCTTTTCTATAACCACTCTTCAGATTGTCATGACAATTTGTAGGTATGAGGTACTCATGCGTGGTACCCTACAAGTGAAAGAATTTTGTCAAGATATCCACTTTTGGATTTTTAAGGAATATTTTTTAAGATTGTACATAGGTATAATGTATGTTTTCCATGCCCAATGGACCCATGGGGAGTGGCTTCAAACCCCGGCGGGACCCCAAAAAAACTTTTTCCCCTTTTTAGCTCACCTGAGCGAAGCTCAAGTGAGCTATTGTCATAGCGCACCGTCCGGCGTCCGTCCGTCGTCCGGCGTCGTCCGTCGTAAACTTTTCACATTTTCGACTTCTTCTCCAGAACGGCTGAAGGGATTTTGATGAAACTTGGTAGGTATGAAATACTCATGGTCCCCTACAAGTGTTGTTGTTTTTCGTCCGGATCTGTCAACAGGTGGCGCCACCACAGCCAAAAGTAGGTCACGGGGGGTACCCTCCTTTGACAAACTTCTTCTTCAGAACCGAAGCATGTATCGACAAACCGAAAGCATCAGGATGATCTAGAGAGATGTCTTAAGAAGTGTTGTTATTTTTGGTTCCACTTCGAAGTCAAATTTTTGACGCGTTTTTGACGTCTTTTCGGACTTAGTCAGAAATGCACATTTTTGCACTATGACAAATATGGATAATGACCATATCCCTGTATACAGCACAAAATCGATAATTCAAAAATCAGAAACCGAAGGCATACAAAATCAGGACAAAACAGGAACCAAAGCAAACAAACAAAAACCTCCACCATATGAAAAGAAGCGAACTCCCGATATGGGAGTGAGACCAGGTGCCTAGGAAGAGTAAGCATCTCCTGCTTGCATGCAACACCCGTCGCTTCAATTCGGCAGAACTGTCACATCCGGTTACTTCCATTTTGGAAGATATAGAGTACAATCTTTGGTTGGATGGTTCAAATGGTCTATGACAGAATATCATCCACCATTCTTGAGAGTGGAACATCATAGTGTATGACGAGTTCCCCATATCGACCGTAGAACTTCCTCAGTGACGATGTTAGTCGGTCACAAACATATCCCTGACTGAGAAGCTTATCTGAAAGACGCCTAGCTCTCAGAACAAAATCCGTATATTTGGTACTTGCTCTGGCATAGCGTATCAACTGAGATATGAACACGCCATAAGCAGGCGATGAAGGGATGTTGCTACTCAGAAAAGGAAAGTTTGTAATGCTGAAATTGAAGTCGTCACGTATTTCTTTAAATAACTCAATAAGTGTAATATGATTTTACACACTCATTTACTACATATTTATCATATTTAACTTACTTAATGCTTTGATATGTATTTTATGCTTAAATTTTATTTTTTTTGATTTTTTATGAATTTTTTTCTTATGTAAAAAGGAAGGGGGGGGGGTGATTTTCATACATTTTCTGCTTCTTTTCTATAACCACTCTTCAGATTGTCATGACAATTTGTAGGTATGAGGTACTCATGCATGGTACCCTACAAGTGAAAGAATTTTGTCAAGATATCCACTTTTGGATTTTTAAGGAATATTTTTTAAGATTGTACATAGGTATAATGTATGTTTTCCATGCCCAATGGACCCATGGGGAGTGGCTTCAAACCCCGGCGGGACCCCAAAAAAACTTTTTCCCCTTTTTAGCTCACCTGAGCGAAGCTCAAGTGAGCTATTGTCATAGCGCACCGTCCGGCGTCCGTCCGGCGTCCGTCCGTCGTCCGGCGTCCGTCGTCCGGCGTCGTCCGTCGTAAACTTTTCACATTTTCGACTTCTTCTCCAGAACGGCTGAAGGGATTTTGATGAAACTTGGTAGGTATGAAGTACTCATGGTCCCCTACAAGTGTTGTTGTTTTTCGTCCGGATCTGTCAACAGGTGGCGCCACCACAGCCAAAAGTAGGTCACGGGGGATACCCTCCTTTGACAAACTTCTTCTTCAGAACCGAAGCATGTATCGACAAACCGAAAGCATCAGGATGATCTAGAGAGATGTCTTAAGAAGTGTTGTTATTTTTGGTTCCACTTCGAAGTCAAATTTTTGACGCGTTTTTGACGTCTTTTCGGACTTAGTCAGAAATGCACATTTTTGCACTATTTCTTTAAATAACTCAATAAGTGTATGATTTTACACACTCATTTACTACATATTTATCATATTTAACTTACTTAATGCTTTGATATGTATTTTATGCTAAAATTTTATTTTTTTTGATTTTTTATGAATTTTTTTCTTATGTAAAAAGGAAGGGGGGGGGGGGTGATTTTCATACATTTTCTGCTTCTTTTCTATAACCACTCTTCAGATTGTCATGACAATTTGTAGGTATGAGGTACTCATGCATGGTACCCTACAAGTGAAAGAATTTTGTCAAGATATCCACTTTTGGATTTTTAAGGAATATTTTTTAAGATTGTACATAGGTATAATGTATGTTTTCCATGCCCAATGGACCCATGGGGAGTGGTGTAACCCTATGACCTCTCCCCCACAATAATTATTAATTATGTTTATTAATTAATGCTAATTAGTTAATTACTTCTTGATGTACTTTTATTATGTTAATTAATTGTCATACTATACAGAGAGACTTCCACTCTGGGCAAAGAAAGATAATTTTGAAGTATATTTTGGAAACACATTATTTCAATGTGTTATGAAATTCATAATTCGATCACGCCAAATTTCGGTAATATTCCATATAAGCGGTCCCATCCAGCTAACGCTGGCTGGCACCGGACAATCATGAGTGTAGATATGATCTAATAGGATGCAGCTGCAGATATTTCGTATATCGGTGGATGTACCTGTCCTCACCTAGAGTGATGGGGTGACAATAGTTCATATCTCTATGTTAAGTGCTGTCGGTCTCTGTGCAATGGCTCCAGTTTGACGGGTGCTTTTGACAGATTCTGACAGTTCGGTCCCCAAATTGGGAATGTTTAGTTAATCATCATTTTGGGACACTCGTGATGCCCAGATGCTGGAATTCCCACTGAATAGTATATATTCGAGTCCTAGACTCGGCATGTTAGACCATGTTTAAGGATTAAGCTCACATTAGTCTCTGTTAGTACTTTACGCTGTTAATTCATTTACTATTGGAACTTACAATAAACTATTATAAAGTTGAAGTGACTTTCTCTTTGTGAGAAATTAGACAGTAAAACACAACGCGGAACAAAGATCACCGGACTACAAGGGATCTTTATTGGTGCCTTCTTCCCTGGATCTTAGACAGCCAGAAGAAGTTTCTAAAGACAAAGAAGAAGAAACTAAGGTAGGACACAATTTTCTTTCTACTTAGTACTTATCGACGACCATAGATTTTTCTAAGACTATTTTTGTCCAAATATGTCAACTGATAAGTTAGGAATGTCGGAAGCTGTAGATCAGCTATGTAATGAAATGTCTTCCTTGGGTCAGTCTTCTCAGTTACCCCCACACCCGCAGGTATCCCCATCTTCTCAGTTACCCCAGTCTTCCCAGTCAGGAGAGTCCCAGTCTTACTTCTCACTAGAAGAAGTTAGACAAGATGTTAGACAAAAACTTCCTAGTTCAAAAGACGAGGATGAAATGGTCAAATGGTTGGCAGGTCAAGTAAAAGGTCTTCAGACCGCTATCTCGGTCCCCCTTCTCCAAGTTGTCAGGACTTTTGAAGGTGATCCTAGTAAATTCAAACAGTGGATCAAAGATATCGAAAGATATGCACAAATGGCACGACTGGACAGTAATGACATACCGCGAATCGTCCTCATGACGTGTTCAGGGTCAATAGCAGATTTCGTTAAGAGATATTTAGACGAAGTTGACAAGAAAGGCGACCCCCCTATTTGGCCCCATCTTAAGAAACTACTGCAAAAACGGTTTGCAGAAATAACGGACCCCCAGCAAGCAATGGCTGTGCTGCGTAGAATAAGACAAAAGCCTGAAGAAAACGTTCAGCTTTACTCAGAACGTCTTCTCAGAATCGCCGACGACGCGTATCCGACTCCTTATGATGAAAGGGAACACCAATTAGTACAAAAGCAGCTAGTCGACATCTTCTGTGATGGACTATGTTATGACTACCTCAGAATGAAGATCTTGAGAGAAAACCCCGATACTTTTGAGAAAGCGCTAGAGATCGCGATGAGAGAACAAAATTTGAGAAAACGATTCAATTTGAGATCAGACTCAGAATATGCCTCGATGTTGGCTGGCACGAATCCAAATTTGATTCAAAACCAAAATTTCGGTGTAGGTTGTAATCAGAGTGTCCCACAACAAAATTTTCAGAATGTAAATTTCCCCACAGTTTGGCAAAGTGATGCGCAAAACGCGTTAAATAATCAAAACTCGAGAGTAGTAGAGCCCATGGAAATTGACTATTTCAGAAATCAAAAATGCTTCAAATGTAACGGTACCGGACACCGTGCTCGTGAATGCCCGTCCCCCGGACAAATGTATAGTAAACAAAAACATTGGGTAAAAGCCGTTGACAGCTCTGACGACGACTCCGATGAGTCAGACGAAAACGAAGTAGTTCCCCCTCCCAAGGCAAAGAAAACCCCAAAAATTAAAAAGACTCCTACGAAAACTGAAAGCCCCCCACCTAAACCGCAACCTAAAAAGACTACCCCAGCTCCCCGACAAAACAAGGCCCCTAAACAGAATCCCCCTCAAAGAATTCCCCCAGAGACACCGGAGTGGATAAAAGGAGCAGAATGTTGGATCTGCCACATGATAGGTCACCTTAAAAGAAATTGCCCAAAGAGGAGAATCCCCGACAAAAACAGAGTAAATCTCTACCCTCAGCCCCACTTCCCATGGAGACATGGCCCCGCCCCTCGACATAATCAGGAAAACTAAGACGCTCTCTTCAAAAGGAAGCCGTTGAAGAGAGAAGAAAATTAAGTGAAACTAAAGACTTTAAGAAAGAAAATGAAAGCAAGAAACCCGTCTTAGAACTTAATTTAGCAGGAAACCCCAGCTCTTGTATCATAAAGGTAGGCAAGTTACGTTGCCGCACTTTAATTGATACTGGCGCTGAAGTTTCAATTATGAGTAGGAAAATATATAATCAATTATCACCTAAGCCGAAACTGACACCGGTTGTCAAACGATTACGCGCAGTAAATAATGCACCGATACAGATAGCGGGACAAGTGACATTACCTTTCAGCATGAACGGAGTACAAATGTCACAGAAATTTATAGTGGTAGAAACCGTCAACAGAAACTTTATATTAGGACGAGATTGGCTCAAAGAACATGGAGTTCGACTTTACTTCGATTTAGGAATGTTACGTGTAGGAAACACTTATGTGAAACTTGAAGACGATATTCATATTTCACAAATCTTAAGACTTAACAAGAAGACGACTATTAAGCCGCATACTGCGCAGATATGTCATGTTAAGTTACAAAAAGGCTTCAAAATACCGGACTCCAGACTTCTTGAAGTCACAAGGATAGACCCAGGATGTATCTTAGACGACCCAGGACTTACACTCACAGAAGCAGTGAATACAGTGAAATCGCCGTTCAAGGTACCAGTCATGATTATCAACGAAACGAACAAATACTACCGTCTTAAAAGAGGAGACGTGGTAGGTAAGGCGAGACCCTTCACCACTCAAGAAATCTCGGAAATTCGAAAGGAAGAACCAATGGAAGTTGACGAACCAAATACCGACTTTGAAGAACTAGTGGTACCTGACGACAAAAGACAAGAAATCATCAAACTCCTTACGAAAAACAAGGATCTTATTGCCAAGAAAGACTCGGATCTTGGAGGAACAAAGACAGTTACAAATGAAGATCGATACTGGAGACCATGCCCCTATCAAGAACAAACCATACCGGACTCCTTTGAACAAAAGAAAAGTCATTGACAAAGCCATAGACGAAATGTTGGAAGCCAAGGTGATCCAAAGATCTCAGTCACCCTGGGCGTTTCCCTTAGTAGTGGTAGGAAAGAAAGATGGCAGTGACAGGATGTGCGTCGACTTTAGGACCCTCAACAAAATCGTGAAACCGATTTCTTTTCCACTTCCTTTGATCGACGACATCTTATCCCTGATAGGAAACGCAAAGTATTTCACCGCCTTGGACTTGAGAAGTGGCTACTGGCAGGTAACCCTTGACGATAGCAGCAAAGAAAAGACAGCTTTTGCTTGCCACCGCGGACTTTTCGAGTTCAATAGGATGCCCTTTGGTCTCAGTAATGCCCCAGCCGTGTTTCAAGAACTCATGAACATCGTCTTACAAGGATGCGAAGGATTTGCCATGGCTTATCTGGACGACATCTTAATATTTTCTCAAGACGATCCGAAACAACACATGAAACACATAGAGGAGGTATTCAAACGACTCCGACAACATAATCTTAAGCTCAAACTTAAGAAATGCGCCTTCTTCAAAGAGGAGACCGAATATCTCGGATTCGTTATCAACAAAGATGGCATATCTCCGGATCCTAAGAAAGTTGAAGCGATCAAGAACTTACCAGCCCCTAAGAATGTCAGAGAAATCAGAGGATTCATCGGAATGTGCAGCTACTACAGGCGATTCGTACCAAACTTCTCGAAAATAGCAGAACCTCTTATCGCCTTGACCAAGAAGTACGCAAGATTCAAGTGGACAGAGGAATGCCAAACTGCCTTCGATTACCTTAAAGAAAGTCTTACAGTGGTACCCCTTCTAGCCTACCCAGATACCAACAAACCTTATGTGCTTTATACAGATGCAAGTAACAACTGCATAGGAGCATGTCTGACCCAAGAAACTGACCAAGGAGAAGAAAAACCAATCTACTTTCTGTCTCACAAGCTTAGCCCCACACAGACAAGGTGGTCAACTATCGAAAAGGAAGGATTTGCAATACACTACGCTCTTCAGAAACTTGACCACTACCTACATGGAGCACAGTTTACCATCAAGACAGACCATAAACCCTTGAAATATCTTTTGGATTCTCCAATGCAGAACAAGAAAATACAGCTATGGGCACTCAGTATCGCAGGATACAACTGTAAGATTGAGTACGTAAAAGGAGAAGATAACCACTGTGCTGATCTTCTATCCCGAATACCGCACCCCAGAACATCAAAGACGACTAAGAAGTCTAAGGAATGCGAAGACGAACCGGACATAGATGACAGAGCACTTGAAATAGGAGCTCTCAACTCCAATGAATTCATACCCAGTGACTTCGCAAGCTGTCATGTACAAGATGACAATGAGATCACCAAAGCTGTCTCTGACTTACCCGAGGAATTCGATATGAAGGAAGCACAGGAAAAAGATCAAGAAATCACAAAACTCAGAAATAGGATGAAGAAAGGAACGGCAACCAAGGCAGAACATACACATTACTTCGAAGATGGAAATGGACGCCTTTACTATCTCTCTCAACCAGATTCAGAGGACCCCAAGCTAAGACTGTGTATACCTCAAGAAATGGAGACAGTCGTCCTCAAGCAATACCACGACCAACTTGGACATATGGCATTGGACAAGACATACGACTCTATCCGTCTAAAGTACTTCTTCCCGAACATGTACAAGAAGATACATTCACACATAGAGAAATGTGTCACGAGCCAAACAAGGAGTTCGAAGACGTCAAGACCACCTATTAAGGAAACAGAAATACCACCTTATCCTTTCGCCAAAATTGGACTTGACTTATCGGGACCATATCCTACAACAATGTCTGGAAACAAATATATTGTCTCCTTCATAGACGTCTACTCAGGATGGCCAGAAGCCTTTGCTGTCCCAGATAAATCAGCAGACCGGATAGTACATCTAATCTTGGAAGAAATCTTTCCAAGATTTGGTTGTCCCCTTGAGATTGTCTCAGACAACGGAACAGAAAATGTGAATAGGAAAGTTCAAGAGACCTTAGACGCCATGAACATCCACCACATCAAGACGTCGTACTACAGCCCTCAGGCAAACGGAAAAGTCGAAAGATTTCACCGTACCCTTCACGACGTTATGTCTAAGAAAATTCAAGAAGATGTTCAAACATGGGACTTATACCTGAATCAGACACTAGCAGCAATCAGGTTCCACGTCAATGAATCATCTAAATTCTCTCCGTACTTTCTTCTGTACAACCGAGACGTTGTATTACCATTGGACACCATCTTGAAGCCAAGAAAGCGATACATGGGTGAAGATCAACACCAGATTGCCCTTCAACAACAACACAAAGCCTTTACTCTTGTTCACAGAAACATGAAGGAAGCCAAGAAAAAGCAGAAGAAATACGCCGACAAGAAAAGCAAAGAAGAAAACTTCCAAATCGGAGACCCTGTTTATCTCAGGAATCATCGGAGAAACAACAAACTTGACATCAAGTGGAAACCATACTTCCGAATAATAGATCAAACCGGACCACTCTCCTTCAAAGTGAAAAATCAACTTGACGGAACAACTACAAAGACACATGCGAGACATCTTAGACAGGCCAAAATTGACGAATGGAAAGTTCCCAGAGACTCAGAAGGAAACATCTTAAGGAAAACAACTTACGTTGTACCTCCTGAAAACTCTGATTCTGAAAGTGATGTTGATGAACCGACTCCTCAAGACGTCGCAATAAGACATAGACTACAAGAAAGAGAAGGATCGTCTGACGAAGATGATATTCCTCTTATGGAACTCAGAAGACGACTTCGAAGCCGCGAAATACCACCGACAGAAATAAAACCCGAAACTGTACCCGTCGCTGGCGAAAATAGTCGCGATGAGGAACAAATGGAAATTGACGCTGTCTTGAGAAAAGACGCGAGTTTCTTGCATACCGAAGAGGCTTCCCCCCTTAAAACCGTCCCTAAAACTATCCCCCTTAAAACCTCCCCAGACCCGAATCAAGTCATCATGAATAATTTCGTTGAACTAGCTAAGATGATGATGTCTCAAAACAAGAACTAATACTCTAAAACCTTCTTTTCAGTATGGATTCCAGGAAGATATGCGAGGAGTGCCACGGTGCGCTTCCCATTTTCAAATATGCGGTCGACGACGAGCCGTATTTTCAATGCCTTTATTGTAGAAACGTACTTAAAAATACCTATTGTAAGAAGTCCTCCCATAATTATAACTGTCCCGAATATAAGAGATTTTTGGCTAGATATCCTAGATGTTTGTGTCACATTTGCTACACTCCTGAAAGAAAGAAGGAGGTAGCACAAAATACAAGAGAACAAGCGGAATTGTATGAAAGACAAAGAAAAATTTGGGATGCTATGAAAATAGGTCATTAGGGTAGTACATTAGGTTGAATTAGGGTTTAGATTAGTTTTTTTAGATCTTTTCTGGTACAATTGTTTCTTTATACTTACTCTTCAGGAATGGCTAGTGACAGTGAGTCATCCTACAGCGATGATAGCTGGAGCGATTATTGGGATGATGAAGCCCAAGAGGAAATTTTGAATAGGTCCTCTACGCCTCCCATTGATCCTCCACAAACCCCGTGTAATTCGAGAAGTTCTTCTCCTACCCCCGGTCCATCTAATCTCAGTGATTCAGTAGGTCCCGTTCGCCCCTACTACCCAGTTCAAGGCCCTTATCTTCCCCATTCTTTAAATGGTCCAGAGGTACCCCTGGATCCCATTTGGGCTAGAACTCCAGTACTCATAAGAGCCAGTATTTTCCGGTATTTGCGCCTGGCAAATGCTGAAACGCCCTCTAGGCAAGCGTTAAATCGTAACTTCGCTCAGGCCCTTTCGAGTGTTAGATGTCAGCGGTCACTGCGAAGGTCATCGATTAATTCGAATACTCCCCTTCCCATGGTCCCCCCTTCGTATGGTAGTTATTCATAGGCGAATAGGAAAAGCCGTACGTAAAGCTAAAACAGAAACAATAGAACGTATAGCTAAGGCTATAAGTCCCAATAGAAACTGTAGGGACGAGACTGACTCCGACTCTGACTCAAATCATACGGATAATGACGATGACAATGACAATCAGTCCGAGCTAGTGCACTAATAAAATTTTCTTATCAATTGTAGATGTCTATTGACGACCGAGCAGATAGACAAAAATTATTAAGATTTATATTTGATGAATACGCCCATCGCGTAAAAGTCAATCCCCAAGATAAAACTATAAAGTCTTTCTACCTTTTTATGAAAAACAACCCCGATGAAATCTGGCAAGTTATGCATCGCGAATTCGCTACACGATTCCCTGAAGTCAAAACGGAAGACTCTGAAATAGAAATTGATGAGTTATGTCTTCTCGTAGGAACTCTACCATCATTAATTAGAGATAAAATCGCGCAATACATCCGAATAAATGAATCTAATAAAGTCAGGAAATTAACACGCGAACTTAAAATACTACGTAGCTTACTAACAGAAAAAGAATTCAAACCAAGTATGCTTGAAAAAATAACTTTTCAAAAACCCCGATTAAGATGCCAATACCCCTTTTGTGGAACACTCATTTACTATTTTAACCCCGGACAGCGACTCGCTGTGCGAGCAGTTAATCGATATTTTCATAAACCGGAATTGTGGGTTACTAGATCTCATCGACAGGCATTTTCTTCTGATTTCAGATACAAACATGGTTCGACCATGGTTTCTTCTACTCCTTCTCTCGGGAGCTCTCGCGCTTTCTTTTATTAAAGAAAACGTAGTTTTTGAAAAAGTAAACGAAATAACAACCACCAGATCGAAGTGGTTAGTTGCATTCGTAATCGATATTGACCCCTTTTCGGAAGTTTTGACTAAATTAAACTCAAGTATTTCGGCACTAGGACAACGACTTTATAAGTTAGTCTCATTTGACTCTCAAGACCCTTCGTCCAGACAAGTAAATAAGTTGCTTAACTTGATAGGTCACGAAAAGAATAACCTTGAGAAAACCAGAGACTTTCTTACCAAAGGACTGACAGAAATCCAAGCAATACATCAAGGTCAGGACAGATCAAAAAGGTCATTGCTCCCTATCGTAGGAAAAGCACTATCTTTTCTATTTGGCACTATCTCAGACTCAGACTTATCAGCAATTAAGCATAATATTCTAAACTTAGCCCAAGGACAAGCGACAATCAGGCATGTCATGAACGCCTCCTTAACGGTTTTAAAGAATGTACAAGGTCAGTCCATAAATAACACTAGGACTATAAATACTATTATAGATGTTATCGAACGTCTTGAAGAAACAAACCAGAATATCACGTCAAACCTAGATAACGTAAGCAAGCAAGTAAATATCTACAGTATGCTTGATAGAGCAGTGAATGAAGTCCAGAATCTTATAGAGATGGCTAGAGATCATGCACAGACTCTTATGTTACAATTAGACATGTTATCTCTAGGACACCTTTCCCCCACAGTCATCTCTCCGAGTAACTTGAGACGACTTCTGCTGGAAGTAAGAAATAAACTTGACAGGAATTTTTCAATTCCCTTTTGACCCTGATACTGACCTTTGGACATTCTACAAGACATTGACGTGTACTACTCTTGTACATCGCGATCAGTTAGTTGTTGTTCTTTCAATTCCATTATTAGATACCCTAGGTGCCTTTGAAGTGTATAAGGTCTATAATATAGCCTTACCTCGTAACGTTCCTAACAGCAACTTGCAAGCCCGTTATGACCTAGAAGGCCCAGCTTTATTGATCGATAAAAGAAGAAGTCAGTTTTCGTTACTTTCATCGTTTGAACTCTCAGGTTGTATGTCGTCACTAAGACCCTATTGTACAATAAGGAACCCAGTTTATTCTATCCTTTCATCTTCCATGTGTATTATACACTTGTTCCTAGGACATACAGAAAAGGTTGAGACATATTGTAAAATCATTGTTACCCCTAACACCCCTACCCCTCAGGCTAGGTATCTCTCGGATGGTCATTGGTTGATAACATCGGCGGCCTCTCTTACCTTTAGTGTGGGATGCAATGCGTCTTCTTCTACTCAGGTCATTAAGACTTCCCCTCCCCTCGACATCATTCACCTTCCGCTGGCTTGTTCAGCATTCAATAACCGTATGACCCTGCCTCCCTTCTTTCATAAGGAAAGTAAATATAATTTGTCCTCACTTTTTCGACAATTCCTCCGAAATTATAAGTTTGGGCTCATTAATGTCTGGAAACCTTTTGTCATTTCTTTCCTTTCTTTCGGCAATATCAAGATACCAAAGAAGTTGAAAACAGTAAAAGAAATCCCCCTCGATAATTTGATTTTTGAACTCAAAAACAGTATACCAGACATCGAGCCAATGCCTGCAGATACCCCTTTTTATTATTACATAATAGGTAGTTTAGGCATTATCCTTTTGGTACTTCTTTGTTGCTTTCGGCGCAGGCTTCGAAATTATTTTTCAAAATTCAAAATCTGCTCGTGGTCGGTCGAGAAGGGAACAGTAGAGGAACCACCGTGTCCAACCATAACCAGGCCTGACCAGCCCGATGTGCGACCTTCGGCACCCTCCTAGCAAGAAAGTGACCATGCACCAATTAGTTACCTACCTGAACCAGAATCTGTTGCAGACGTAGTTCGAAGACAATACCAAACTCTCGTAGATGACCAACGCCCCTGGAGTTATATGGACAATACAAGAAACACAAATTGGGAACCACCTGTTGTATCCAGATTCAGTGATGGACACTATGTCTACAGGTTAGATCCCCATGGACGATATAAGATAAGAAAACTGAACAAGAAGCAGAACAAGAAAAGAAATTCGTATCCAGGCGCCGGAGACGATGAATCTATCCAGGTCCCTAACTATCCAGGTGTGCGAACTGAAAACATTAAACTAGAACCAAATGAAAACGTCAAGCAGATCGAACCGGAACAAATTCACGTGACGTCGGGAAGACCCGAGTGCGATGATCCCGTACGGCCGGATGTACAAACCAGCCCGCCACAAACAGAAGCGATTCCACTTCGGACATTACCGAGACCGATACCGTCCATTTATCCCGGACTTTCAAATGAACTGAAAGAACTATAATTAAATTGGGATTTACCTTACCAGGACGCGGAAATATGTGAGCATGACAATATACCCCGTCGCTTTTCTGAGTGGTGCCACCACTTAGATTACGGGAAGATCTTGGCATCATCACCATTGTCAAGATGCGTCCGAGTAAGAATAACCCGGTAAGAGAGATATACATTTGAAGAAACTTTAAGAAAAAGACTAGTCGAGAAAACTTTATTTTATCACGTGATGAGGAACTGTATCAAGAATATTACGACCCAATGATGAACAATGAATACAGGATGATATCCAGGCATCCAGGTCACAGACTATATACTATCATTGGACTAAGATTGTTTTCTTTTATGGTGCCATTTTTAAGATTTATTAGTTTACTTATGCATGTATATATCTTGTATATAAATCCAGGTCACTTCATACCTTTATGTTTGTCTACGTGCTGGCCTTGTAATATTTTAAGATGTGATTATCCAAGTCAAGGATTACAATATCCAGGTCACTGGATTATCAGATATAAAAAGATGTATTATTGTTACGATAATTTTGTTGAATTGGTAATTATCCAGGTCACAGGTGAATCCAGGTCACTGTGATAGAATGTACATATGTATATATTATTGTTGTAATTAAGATTAATTAGAATATTGTTGAGTCAAGGCCAGGCGTATAGAAAATAACCAAGGACCATCTCATGACACACTATTTTGTAAAGGAACCATCTTGGATCGGCTTTATTAATGAGTCTAGACATTATATCCAGGTCTAAAATTTCACGTTATAATAGTCAGACTATCCAGGTCAGTCCCAGATTAAGCCAATTCAAGTTATGGTCCCTTGATTGTCCTTTTATTTCATGTAAGAAAGTTTGAAATACCGCTTTTAGTTAGTTGAAATATCCAGGTCTTTAGAGTAAAGAACATCTAGGTAACAATACTTGTTAAAAGATATTGATACATCCAGATCACGAAATCCAAGTCTTATTCAGTGAAGCATATGTATTATCCAGGTCTTTAAAGTAAAAGAAAATACAAGTTATCGATATATCCAGATCACATCCAGGTCAAGGAGATGAGTCGTTATAATCAAGGTCGCACAAACTTGGTTATTTTCTTAATTGGGGGAGCATTGTAACCCTATGACCTCTCCCCCACAATAATTATTAATTATGTTTATTAATTAATGCTAATTAGTTAATTACTTCTTGATGTATTTTTATTATGTTAATTAATTGTCATACTATACAGAGAGACTTCCACTCTGGGCAAAGAAAGATAATTTTGAAGTATATTTTGGAAACACATTATTTCAATGTGTTATGAAATTCATAATTCGATCACGCCAAATTTCGGTAATATTCCATATAAGCGGTCCCATCCAGCTAACGCTGGCTGGCACCGGACAATCATGAGTGTAGATATGATCTAATAGGATGCAGCTGCAGATATTTCGTATATCGGTGGATGTACCTGTCCTCACCTAGAGTGATGGGGTGACAATAGTTCATATCTCTATGTTAAGTGCTGTCGGTCTCTGTGCAATGGCTTCAGTTTGACGGGTGCTTTTGACAGATTCTGACAGTTCGGTCCCCAAATTGGGAATGTTTAGTTAATCATCATTTTGGGACACTCGTGATGCCCAGATGCTGGAATTCCCACTGAATAGTATATATTCGAGTCCTAGACTCGGCATGTTAGACCATGTTTAAGGATTAAGCTCACATTAGTCTCTGTTAGTACTTTACGCTGTTAATTCATTTACTATTGTAACTTACAATAAACTATTATAAAGTTGAAGTGACTTTCTCTTTGTGAGAAATTAGACAGTAAAAACACAACGCGGAACAAAGATCACCGGACTACAGTGGCTTCAAACCCCGGCGGGACCCCAAAAAAACTTTTTCCCCTTTTTAGCTCACCTGAGCGAAGCTCAAGTGAGCTATTGTCATAGCGCACCGTCCGGCGTCCGTCCGTCGTCCGGCGTCGTCCGTCGTAAACTTTTCACATTTTCGACTTCTTCTCCAGAACGGCTGAAGGGATTTTGATGAAACTTGGTAGGTATGAAGTACTCATGGTCCCCTACAAGTGTTGTTGTTTTTCGTCCGGATCTGTCAACAGGTGGCGCCACCACAGCCAAAAGTAGGTCACGGGGGGTACCCTTCTTTGACAAACTTCTTCTTCAGAACCGAAGCATGTATCGACAAACCGAAAGCATCAGGATGATCTAGAGAGATGTCTTAAGAAGTGTTGTTATTTTTGGTTCCACTTCGAAGTCAAATTTTTGAAGCGTTTTTGACGTCTTTTCGGACTTAGTCAGAAATGCACATTTTTGCACTATTTCTTTAAATAACTCAATAAGTGTATGATTTTACACACTCATTTACTACATATTTATCATATTTAACTTACTTAATGCTTTGATATGTATTTTATGCTTAAATTTTATTTTTTTTGATTTTTTATGAATTTTTTTCTTATGTAAAAAGGAAGGGGGGGGGTGATTTTCATACATTTTCTGCTTCTTTTCTATAACCACTCTTCAGATTGCCATGACAATTTGTAGGTATGAGGTACTCATGCATGGTACCCTACAAGTGAAAGAATTTTGTCAAGATATCCACTTTTGGATTTTTAAGGAATATTTTTTAGCTCACCTGAGCAAAGCTCAAGTGAGCTATTGTCATAGCGCACCGTCCGGCGTCCGTCGTCTGTCGTCTGTCCGTCGTCTGTCGTCCGTCGTAAACTTTTCAACATTTTCGACTTCTTCTCCAGAACCACTGAAAAGATTTTCATGAAACTTGGTAGGAATGAAGTACTCATGGTCCCCTACAAGTGTTGTTGTTTTTCGTCCGGATCCATCAACAGGTGGCGCCACCAGAGGCAAAAGTAGGTCACATGGGGTACCATCCTTTGACAAACTTTTTCTTCAGAACGGAAGCACGTATCGACAAACCGAAAGCATCAGGATGATCTAGAGAGATGTCTTAAGAAGTGTCGTTATTTTTGGTTCCACTCCGAAGTCAAATTTTTGACGCGTTTTTGACGTCTTTTCGGACTTCGTCAGAAATGCACATTTTTGCACTATTTCTTTAAATAACTCAATATGTGTATGATTTTACACATTCATTTACTGCACATTTATCACATTTAAGTTACTAAATGCTTTGATATGTATTTTATACTGAAATTTTAATTTTTTGATTTTTTATGAATTATTTTCTTATGTGAAAAGGAAAGGGGGGGGGGTGATTTTCATACATATTCAACTTCTTCTCCAGAACTGCTGAACAGATTTTTATGAGTATTTTTTCAATCATGAATAGATATGTTTACTGTGAACATGGACCCAAGGCTTGTAAGTTCAAGTTCTGGTACCCTGGTAACTTTAGTTTCATATAAGTTGGTACATGTTCATGTATGCAAGAGTTGTCTTTCTTTAATATTGATTTATGTTTTTGAGGTTTAAATTTTTGGATTATCGATTCATTTGAATGTTATATATTTTAAATTATTAAATAGGTATGGAAAAGGAAAGTAAATAATTTTAAAAAGATGAATAAGTATTTTCAAATTTATCTTGTGAAGACTTGGATATACAACTTTGAAATTACAATATTGAGAGCAGCTCAAAATATTAATGTAAGAACAGATCAATATTATCAATAACACAGTGAAAAGATGGGGAGGGGGTCTGTTATTTTGCTTTAGCTTCTGTATAACTATCTCTCTCGGGTTACTTAGATTACTAAAGAAGAAGGGGGGATGATTTTCATACATATTCAACTTCTTCTCCAGAACCACTGAACAGATTTTCGTTAAACTTCGTAGGAATGAAGAAATCATGGTCCCCTACAAGTATTGTTGTTTTTAGCTCACCTGAGCGAAGCTCAAGTGAGCTATTGTCATAGCGCGTCGTCCGTCCATCGTCCGTCCGTCCGACGTAAACTTTTAACATTTTCGATATCTTTTCTGCAACCGCTGCACAGAATTTCACGAAATTTCACAGGAAGCAAGTACTCAATGCCCTCTATCGAATTTGTGTTTTTCAAGCCGATCGGAAATCCAAAATGGCCGCCACAGGCTCTGATTGGCTGACACATTTTCGACTTCTCTTCTAAAACTGCATCACAGAATTTCATGAAGCTTCACAGGAAGCAACTACTCAATGCCCTCTACCAAGTTTGTGTTTTTCGAGCCGATCGGAAATCCAAGATGGCCGCCACAGGCTCTGATTGGCTGACACATTTTTTACTTCTCGTCCGAAACCGCTGCACAGAATTTCATGAAACTTCACAGGAAGCAAGTACTCAATGCCCTCTACCAAGTTTGTGTTTTCCGAGCCGATCGGAAATCCAAGATGGCCGCCACAGGCTCTAATTGGCTGACACATTCTCGACTTCTCATCTGAAACCGCTGCACAGAATTTCATGAAACTTTAGGGAAGCAACTACTCAATGCCCTCTACCAAGTTCGTGTTTTTCGAGCCAATCGGAAATCCAAGATGGCCGCCACAGACTGATTGACTGACACATTTTCGACTTCTCCTCTCAAACGGCTGCATAGAATTTCACAAACCTTCACAGGAAGCAAGTACTGATTGCTCTCTACCAAGTTTTTGTTTTTCGAGCTGATCAGAAATCCAAGATGGCCGCCACAGGCTCTGATTGGCTGACAAATTTTCGACTTCTCCTCTGAAACCGCTGTGCAGAATTTCATGATACTTCACAGGATGCAAGTACTCATACCCTCTATCAAGTTTACGTTTTTGGAGCCTATCGGAAATCCAAGATGGCCGCCACAGGCTCTGATTGGCTGACGCATTTTCAACTTCTCCTCTGAAACTGCTTCACACAATTTCTTGAAACTTCACAGGACGCAAGTACTCATTGCCCTCTACTTAGTTTTTTTTTTTTTTTTCGAGCCGATTTGAAATCCAAGATGTCCTCTATAGGCTCTATTTGAATGACACATTTTTGACTTATCCTCTTAAACTACTGCACAGAATGTCACCAAACTTTACAGGAAGTAACTTGTACACCTTGTCCTTCTCAAAGCTTCACTAAAAGCGATTTCCTTCAGGTTTTGACTTTGATTGAAAACATACATACAGTCTCCTCAGGTGAGCGATGTGGCCCCCTTGGGCCTCTTGTTTAATTATATTTATAATTCTTAATAAAGCATCAGTCTTGGTATTATCAGTGATCCCCCTTTTTTATAATCTACCTGTACCTTTTCACTAGGTCATACGTATAGAATCTACACGTGATCAGCCTGTTTCACAAAAATACGTAATGTAACTATTGATCGCTTAGTATTTCGTATTAACTAAAAATCATGAAGTTTTGTTTCTGAATTGATATTTGGTATGTAGAAATGATATTAGACAGCACAAAATAATCTAAATTGAAAACATTTTGGAGTTTTTATTTGATGATGAATGTTGCAAAAATTCATGTAATTTTTCGAAGGAATTTTTGTGAAATTGGGCACTGTTATTCAAGGTCAACGTGTGCGTCCTTCAAATCATTTTCTCAATAAATTTTTGTTGATGTTCAATAAATCAAATGACTGGAAAATGAACCTCAAACTCTTGTCCTTTGTTTTTTACCTATGATCCCTTACAGGCGGGTGTCAAACATGTGGCTAAATATACAGGGGATGCTTACTCCTCCCGGGCACCCGGTCCCACATTTCCGTCGATGCTCAATTTGGTGCTCTATTGTGAGTGCTGTTGAGACTGTCGTCAGGATCTTCTTCATACATAATTTTTGAGACTTTCATTGGATACCAAAATTTATAAACTCTTGACCTCGGCCTTAGATTTTTAACACAGTCGATAAATATTGCTCAGTCCCAACTTAGATTTTTACCTTCCTTTTTTTAATATGCCGATAAAGCATTTTTTAGTGGCGAGACTTTTCCATGGAAACCAAAATCTATAAATTCTTGACCTTGTATTTTACCATTTCTTTTTTAACATGTGCATTTCCTGTGCAGTGAGACTTTTTAATCTTTAATCTCACAACCTTGACTATGAAGTTGGCTTTTGAAATCAGCTTCAACTTTGGCCATTCCTTTTGAATAGTAAACTTGTGATAGTCCTTTGATATTTCATTTTGTTTTATCAATTTCTTTCATATTACATGTATTTTTAAATAGTGCATAATGTTCCTTTTTGTATTTCACTATAAACCTTATATAATAAATATTATTTCACTTTAAACCTAATGAATAAATAAAGAATTAGGTAAGTATGTATAACACTTTTATCCAAGATGATGGATGATGATGATGATGATGATGATGATGATGATGATGATGATAGGATTCAACATTAACAACATGTCAGTCAGATGCATAAATGACAGATAAACACATCGTTTTCAGGGGCACAGACATTTTTTTTTTATTGTGAATGACTTGGGAGACCCGAAGGGTCAAGTGGTGACAGTATATAAATATGTTACGCCTCCTATTGAAGGGGGTTTTTGAAAAAATGAAAACAAATTGCTGACCTCTAGAGCGTATTTGAACTGAATTTAGATGGGATAAAGCATATGATTTGGACCAATAAGCACACGATGAATCGTATCGAAGATGAAGAAAACTTTAGATGTGAACATGAAATTCACTATAAACTTATATGTACGATATTGGAAGTTCTTTCCAATCGTCCGCTCGCACTTTGTTAGCAATCGTTGTACATAGATTGAGTTCGAATGGAACATGAAAAAAAAAATTTAAAAATGCATTCAAATCGGTGGTTTCTGGAGTGTCTTTGAGCTATTTCTGAACAGAAGTTTGCTTTAAATACCATTTCATTCTTCCCCTCCTCCCGCTTCTTTTTGGCCACTACTGAGGGAGGCACACTCTCACTTTGTGTGCATGCACGGATCCAGAGGGGCATATGGCAAAATAGCGCTCAATTTCCTAATTTGCATAGCGGCCATATTGGATTCCGTAGGCTTCATATTCTTACTAGATAGGAGTCTATGGGGAGCAAATAATAAATTGAGAATACTCACGATTTCAAGACACCAATCAAATTTGTCCACATATAAGAAGAAACTCTATAACAATCTGAATTTATAAATCCACATCTTTGATAAATTAACGAATTTTTACTTCTGTCACTTTTGAGGTGAAAATTCGAGGCGATACTGCCCATACCCCCAATGTTAAAAAAGTCCAAAACTTGTCACTAGCCGCACTTTAACTTTGTTTATCAGTAGGAAATCTTAGGAGCTGTGTATTTGTCCACATGGTTTCGGATAGATCGCGATATCAAATTCCGGATTTTGTCAACATGAGAATCATAAAATGAAATTAAGTTCTGTCACTTTTGGGTTGAAAAATCGATATTTTGAGAAATAGGCCTGTCATATTGATGGATTCACTTAATCGGCTTTGACAGGATAAAGATAATCTTGTGTTCATACGTAGAGTGGGTAAATTTTTTGGTAATAAATAAGCTTAAATAGATTAGAAACAGTTGTATTTTGCCATGGGCGCATTCTGCTCTTTTGCATTTATTTGATCTGATGTATTTAAAATGTATTGTTTTTCCTGGCATGTCGGGTCATTCTTGTTTGAGATTTGGCGCGTTTCAAACATAGGTATATGACGTAATATAATCGTCATATGAATACATTTGCATATATGAATAAATTGAGTGATATTTTGCCATATGGGGACCGGGGGTCTGGACCCCCCTGAGATTTTCGGAGAAGGGGTCAAGCTTTGGCCCATTTCTAATTGAAAGGGATCGAAAAATGCATAAAAAGGCTTTGAAACCTAAAATTTCGGCTCGCTTCGGTCGCCATTTACAAATACACAATTATTTTTTTCTGCAAAATTTCTTAATCATTTTCAATTTTTTATACTAAATAATCTTGGGTCCAATGAACTCGTATTTTCAACAGTCCTTTATTTCATAGGATGTAACCTCTTTTTCAAGGTTTTGTCATTTTAAGATGCCAGATTAGTTGGGAAAATGACATATCTATTTATTCTCATGAAATATAGACAAATTGCGAATTAATCAAAATTTTCGCGGCTCGCTCCGCTCCGATATCAGGAGTAAAATATGCAATGTTACTATGATAAATAATCATCTCGATCGAATCAAGACAAATAAATATTTCATATCTAAAAAAAATTCAGGCTCGCTTCGCCTTAATAAAAATAAACGTGAAAGGAAAGCTAACAATTCCTGCCCTCAAAAATCAATCCCTAGTGCACATGTTGCCTCCCTCCCCATGATGTGCACCGAAATATACCTACATCATAGGTAGACTTCCTACGATTTTGGACCCCCTCTGACCAAAAATGCTGGATCCGCGCATGGTGTGTTTGTGCGATTCAAACGATGTGGACGTTTTTGCGTACTTGTAAACGTACGCCTGGTTACGCCCCTGGCTTGTTGATTTGTCCTCACGGTTTCATGCACTTAAAATATTGGTACGATATGAGATAGAGTAAAAAAAATCTAGTATCATTTTGTTTACTTTAGTATGTTACTTTCATATTTTCCCGTCTGAATCTATTGATGAATCAGAAAAGGGTAAGTAATGTTACACATCTTCAAATTCAATACAATCAATTTTACAGAACAGATAAATTTTCAGTGAGTGATTCAACCTTTCCGTCGTCTTAGTTTAAAGAAGATAGAGTTTCTGAAACAGTACTAAAATGTTTTGATTTTTAACATTTTGATGAGATAAGTACGTGCTATGCTGGAAAGAATTTGGTCTTACACTAGGGTGCATCCAGAACTTCAACCGACTAGGACGACACATTGACAAGCACCAAAAAAAGGAAGTTTATAAGGATTTAAAAGCTTTGAAAAATTGAGAAATTGAGACTGATAATTTCAGATACAATAACTACTTGGAATGCGGACCAATTTTCGGGCATAATGAAAAGAAAACCCCCTCTGCGATTTACATTACAAAAACTTCGTGATTGTCTGTACGAACCTTAATCTATATGCGATAGAATATAAATATATCCGAAAAAAATTTTTAATTGTGCTTAAAAATTTTGAATTCTGGTGGATATTAAGTAATTTTTACTACGTTTGCAGGTTACGGCAAAAAAAAAAAATCAAACAAACAAACAAAAACAACGGAAGCCACGGGGAGGGGGTGTCCCCCTACCCCCTTCCCCCTAAATCGGCCCTTGAACAATACCGTATATCTTTGCAATATGACATGATACTAAGTGTTATGCAAAGAATACTCTTACAAAGTCTGAAATCTGTAAGTAGTAGTTGCGTTTCTTGTAAAGTGCTTTTACACAGTCCCTTTTGTTGTTCATATGACGTCAGCTTCATTTTCTGGAACTGACCCAAGTACAAGCTCCGGTAAAATGCAGATTTCTTGCGAATTCAGAGCTCAGATTTTCAAAACAAGTTTACAGATGGATAAAAGGGTAATCAGACATAATTATGCAATAAATTTTCTTTAAAAACCCTTAGCGGAATAATTTATATAAGCCGATTTCTTTGAAATTGAGTTGTCTGCACTGATGATCTTTGTCCTTCTCACGCTTGACACTTCGAATAAACAAACCGTTAGCACGTGCGTCCGTATGAGATTTTTGATGCAACTTTGTGCAAAGTGCGAGGAAATAAATAAGAATATAATAACAACAGACATACTGCTGTGCGTTAATTTATTTTAACAGAAATCGTTAGACAAAGTAACCACTTTTCGGAACTGCCCCATTTCCGGAACTGCCCCAACTCCTGTACGGTGTACCTATTTGAAATGAATTAAATCAGCATATAGAAGGTTATATTCAGCTCCATTTTCAACGTCACGCGGAAAATGCAACCTCGGCGTCCATCTTGTTTTCCTTGGAGAATTAGCTCGCCTGGCTCGCTTGGGTCCGCGAATTTCCTCTACATAGTTGAAAATGAATTTCTAGATTTCAACATGCTAAATCAAAGTTTCAGTGCTCATAATCAAATGCTACAAATATTTAAAGATGGAAAATAATTATTTTCTGCACAAGCTATATTCATACTAGCTGTAATTACCGGCAGTCATGACTGCCGGTATACTGTAATCAATCGTGACATACTTGCACGGATAAAATAACTCTTTGCAATATGATTGGTGGACAATTACAAAATATGCAAATATTCGTCAAGGTTATTCAGAATCTGTGCATAAGATACTTTCATCAGGTCGGCTCAAGAGTCTAGATGACTTAACAAATGAAAGTCATATCGTACCAGTGCATTTTCATCCGAAAGATGCATCGAAAAGTCTTTGTACCGATACGTCCTACAACAATCACAGATCCTCGGAAATTTCCGTAGCTTGAATTGGAAATAAAAACGGAAAAGCCCGGAAATGTGCGATTGATCAACAAGAACAAAAATCGTTCATTCCAATTGTTTCTTACTAGTATTTTACAACATTTAATGTCAGCTAACTGCCGGCAAGCTTTTTGTAAAAGCTAATACTTGTAAGGGGTTATCAAAACAGGTTAGGGTCGCTTATGTGCATGTTAATAATCGGAATCGGGTCCCGATTTCGATTAATTCCTTTTTACTATATAATCATGCTAAATCGTTATTATTTGTCGATACATAAGCGGGCCTAAAAACGTAGTATTATTATTATTATGGTTAATTATTCTTACCCCCAAGCCAATCCAGTGACGTTACAACAAAGTACCGCATCATATGATAAAATGGAAAGTATCATGTGAAAGAGCAAATAAAGATCTTAATTTAATATTTTTTTCTTGTCGAAAAGTTCACATATGCCCCCGCTAGAGGTCATCAGCGGTCAAATCTTTAAACTCTTATAACTCCTTTACTAACCGTACGATTTGAACAAAAGTTTTATATTGTTCTTTGAGAAATTTGCAAACTTTTATACGCTTACATGCTCCATAAAATATTTACAGTTTTCAAGCTATTTCAAGTTGAAAATGGAACCTTAAATTGGCAAGGTGCCAATTTCTACAATTTTTGAGACTTTGAGTTGAAACTTGGATGTTAGGTCACTTATAGGTAGTCATTTAATGTTGACCTTCTTTTCAAGGTCAATTTTTTATTCACAAGGTCACATGAAACTTTTGCTTATAGAACAAAGACTATTTGACCTTCAGAGTTCAAACTTCATACATATAATTGTTAAGGCAAGCTCTTTCACCTTGACCTTGATCCAAGGTCAAATTCTCATTCTCAAGGTCACAACAACATTTTTGCCTATAAAACAAAGACTGTTTGACCTTGAGAGTGCAAACTGGGTACAAATATTCCTTGCAGTTAGTCCTGTCACATTGACCTTGACCAAAGGTCATTCGTTCGATTTCAAGGTCATAACAGTCTTTTGTTGATAAAATATTGAGCTTTATTCAATTTCATACATATTTTGAAGAAAATGATATTCTATACTCATCTTTTTTCCTTGACCTTGGTTCAAGGTGAAAATTTCATTCTCAGTGTCATAACAACATTTACTTGTTAAATACACAGTGTTTGTCCTACACTACTTATACTTCACAAACGAGGTCCTTCTTATATGACCTTTACATGATCTAAGAAAGATAAATCTTTTATTTCTATTTCTCTTCGTACCATGACTTGTCTGTACTTTCATGCTGTTGTCATTTTCTAATTAAATGTTTTAAAAATGTCTTAAAATTGAATAGCATCGTTTAAATTATCTGGTAAATTTGCAGCATGGACCAGACAGACAGACTGACAGTGTAAGATAGACAGTGTTAGATAGACTGACAACGATAGAAGAACGAACCGACATACGAACAGATAGAGAGAGTACTAGACAGAAACGCAGACGATCGGCGAAAAAAAAGTCCAGACTGGGGATCGAACCCGGTACCCTTGGGCCAGCAGTCCAATGCCCTATCCACATAGCCATTGGAGTTCCTGAATGTTAGTGGTTTTTATTTTTGATATACAGACGGAGAAATACAAATGGCTGATTCAGCATTACAAGAATTATCGATCGTTCATGCAACAAGTCAGTCCTATTCATAGCTTTTTATTCAGAAGAAAAACACATTTCATATTGCGCATATTTATTTCACTGTCATTGACTTCAACGTGTATATATGGCCACCTTAGGCCTCTTTTTTTTTCATTCGTCAATCTTTGAAACAACTGTACAAGACCTTTGACGGAGCAATGTGGCCCCCTTGGGCTTCTTGGTTTTTTTTTTTTTTTTTTTTTTTTTGTTTTGTTTTGTTTGTTTGTCTTGTTTTTTTAATTCGTCAATCTTTGAAACAACTGTACAAGACCTTTGACGGGGCAATGTGGCCCCCTTGGGCCTCTTGTTTGTTTTTGTTTTTGTTTTTTTTTTTTTCATTTGTTTTGCTTGTTTGTTTGTTTGCTTGTTTTTTTCTTTTTTGATTCGACAATCTTTGAAACAAATGTACAAGACTTTTGACTGAGCAATATGGCTCCCTTGGGCCTCTTGTTTTTTTTTTTTTTTTTTTTTTTTTTTTTTTTTTTTTCATTTGTTTTGTTTGTTTGTTTGTCTTTTTCTTATTAAATTCCTTAATATTTGAAACAACTGTACAAGACCTTTGACGGAGCAATGTGGCCCCCTTGGGCATTTTTTTCTCGTTTGTTTGTCTGTTTCTTTTTGAATTCGTCAATCTTTGAAATAACTGTACAAGATCTTTGACGGTTTGTTTATCCAATGACATAGGCTAGTCCTTCGAAAGGGGGATGTTGATAAGTTTTTGCCCCCCCCCCCTCCAACTTACATGTTACATACGTGTACATACCTGTTTTCACCTACCCTGTCTAGATCCGCCCTTGCAAAATAAGCAAACACATTTTATTGATTCATAATTTTATTCTCTACATACATGGTCAATGAAAGTCAAATAAAAAAAAAAAATACATTTTATGAAATTCTGTGTTGTTTACTCCTGAATACAAACCTGTAAATAGAATCGATCGATAAAGATTTATCATTCGGAACATGCTCGACATGTTGAGTCATATCATAGTCGCAAGATTTCATCCTTCTAAAGACTTTTGATGCAAACCTTCGTCAGTTCTGCAATAGCTCAGCGGTAGAGCGTCAGACTTCGAATCGGAGGGTCCGGGGTTCGATACCGGCCTCGGCCATTTTTCCCCTCAATTTTTTCCATTCGTAAGCAAACATAAAGTACAGTGCTTCAACATTGTTTTCATTTCCAAATTTATACGAGTATGTATTAGTTCAAAATGTTTTCAAGAATCAAGAAATATCGAATACATGTACCAGTTTGAAAACACTTGCTATATTGTCATGATTCATTGGAAAATCCCTCACATAATTAATATGCATGACCCAGGATGTGTTACAAATTTCATTGGTCAATTCAACCATGTGACCTGACATTACATGTACAAGATACGATGGGGCCTACCTTGGTGAAGGTACCTGGTTCGAGTCCAGCTGCGGCCAGTCAATTTTTGCATTTTTTCAATTTTCATTTCTGTTCTTAACAAGATGAAAATGAGAGGAATCCGTCTGCTATGTCCACAGGAACCTCCATCCTTCCATTTATTAAGGATTCCGATTTCCGTCGGAATCCTTTCTGTTATTGTATTGTCTTTTCTTTATTCTTATTATTAAGGATTCCGACTTCCGTCGGAATCCTTTCTGTTATTGTATTGTATTTTCTTTATTCTTATTAAGGATTCCGACTTCCGTCGGAATCCTTTCTGTTATTGTATTGTCTTTTCTTTATTATTATTATTATTATTATTATTATTATTATTATTATTCTTACCCACAAACCGTTCCGGTCACTTTACAAAAAAGTACAGCATCATATGAAAAAACGGAAAGTACCATGTGAAAGAGCATATTGAGATCTAAATTTAAATTTATTTTCTTGTCGAAAAGTTCACATATGCCCCTGCTAGAGGTCATCAAAGGTAAAATCTCTAAAACCTTATAACTCCTAAACTAACCGTGCGATTTTAACGAAATTTGTTTTATATTGTTCTTTGGGAAATTTGCAAACTTTTATACGCTTACATGCTCGATGAAATATTAACGGTTTTCGCGCTTTTTTTGAGTTGAAAATGGAACTTTAAATTGGCACAGTGCCAATTTCTACAGTTTTTGAGATTTTGAGTTGAAACTTGGATGGTAGGTTACTTATAGGTAGTCATTGATGATGACCTAGTTTCAAGGTCAAATTATGATTCTCAAGGTCACAACAAACTTTTGCCTATAGAACAAAGACCATTTGACATTGAGAGTTAAAACTTGACGCAAATATTCCTTGCATCAAGTCCTTTCACCTTGACCTTGACCCAAGGTCATTTGTTCGATTTCAAGGTCACAACAGACTTTTGTTGATAAAATATTGAGCTTTGAATAGATAAAAAGAAATCTTGATGAGAATTAACTAAAATGCTTATCTTTCATCCATGACCTTGGTTCAAGGTCAAATAAACTTTTTCAAGGTCATAACAAACATTTGCTCTTGTAGGATTGATAGGATTTTGTTCTTAAATATTTATTCTTCACACAAGTAGTACTTCTTATTTGAACTTTACATAGTAAGATAGATAACTCTTTTATTCTTGTTCTCTGTTTCCTTTTTTATCTTAATAGCATTACTTGTCTGTACTTTCATGCTGTTGTCATTCTCTATTTATAGAAATTTTCTCATCGCTAATTCATTGTGCAATTCTTTTTGGGATAGTGATTTAAAAGGATTCAAAATGGATAGAATAGATATAGGAGTTTAAAGCCTTCCTAAACTTGAAAGGTATTTATCGTCTTTTTCTTCTTTTTTGTCGATAAATAGATAAGAGTCCAAAGTTAGACTTAAGCTCTTTTGACCCATTTGCTGAAGTGAATAAGGTACTAAAGCAACTATTCTTTTTTCATCATCTTTATTCGGATTTCAACACTTCAGTTCCGAGGAAGGTCTAATAAAGGAGGAATCCGTCTGTTGCTTGCAACAGTAGCCATCTAGTTGTATTGTCTTTTCTTTATTCTTATTATTCTTATTATTATTATTCTTACCCCCAAGCCAATCAAGAGACGTTACAACAAAGTACCGCATCATATGATAAAATGGAAAGTATCATGTGAAAGAGCAAATAAAGATCTTCATTTAATTTTTTTTTTCTTGTCGAAAAGTTCACATATGCCCCCGCTAGAGGTCATCAAAGGTAAAATCTTTAAATCCTAATAACTCCTAAACTAACCGTGCAATTTGAATGAAATTTTTTTTATATTGTTCTTTGGGGAAATTTGCAAACTTTTATACGCTTACATGCTCGATAAAATATTTACGGTTTTCGCGCTATTCCAAGTTGAAAATGGAACTTTAAATTGGCACAGTGCCAATTTCTACAGTTTTTGAGATTTTCAGTTGACACTTAGATGGTAGGTTACTTATAGGTAGTCATTGATGATGACCTAGTTTCAAGGTCAAATTATGATTCTCAAGGTCACAACAAACTTTTGCCTATAGAACAAAGACTATTTGACCTTGACAGTTCAAACTTCATAAATACAATCATTGGTCCAAGCCCTTTCACCTTGACCTTGACCCAAGGTTAAATTCTCATTCTCAAGGTCACAACAAATTTTGCCTATAGAACAAAGACCATTTGATCTTGAGAGTTCAAACTTGACGCAAATATTCCTTGCATCAAGTCCTTTCACCTTGATCTTGACCCAAGGTCACTTGTTCGATTTCAAGGTCACAACAGACTTTTGTTGATAAAATATTGAGCTTTGAATAGATAAAAAGAAATCTTGATGAGAATAAACTAAATTGCTTATCTTTCATCCATGACCTTGGTTAAAGGTCAAATAAACTTTTTCAAGGTCATAACAAACATTTACTCTAGTAGGATTGATAGGATTATGTTCTTAAATATGTTCTTAAATATTTATTCTTCACACAAGTAGTACTTCTTATTTGAACTTTACATAGTAAGATAGATAACTCTTTTATTCTTGTTCTCTGTTTCTATTTTTTATCTTAGTAGCATTACTTGTCTGTACTTTCATGCTCGTGTCATTCTCTATTTATAGAAATTTTCTCATTGCAAATTCATTGTGCAATTCTTTTTGGGATAGTTATTTAAATGGATTCAAAATGGATAGAATAGATCAAGGAGTTTAAAGCCTTCCTAAACTTGAAAGGTATTTATCGTCTTTTTCTTCTTTTTTGTCGATAAATAGATAAGAGTCCCAAGTTAGACATAAGCTCTTTTGCCTCATTTGCTGAAGTGAATAAGGTACGAAAGCAACTATTCTTTTTTCATCTTCTTTATTCGGAATTTAATAGCCATTCTCTGTAAGGACCAAAATCGTTCGGCACGGCATGTCATGGATTTTGATGATTTTCGGTATAATGGGTATATATTAAGTACTGACCATGAAAATAACACTTTTCGGCCAATGTGACCTCTGGTTGCCATGGTAACGAGGTCATTCTATTTATAGCACTTTTGGCACCATGAAATAAGCCAGCTCCGGAGACTTCGTTGCCATGGATACCACTGTAACAGCTTGTTCATCTTTATATAATATATTCTTCCTTACTTCCAGTCTTACTTAGTACACTTAGATATGTGATATTAATTACAGGAAGCTTATTGTATTAAGCCAAAATAAGTCAAAATGAAGCGAAAAATAGAGGTGAAAATAAGGGCCAATTTAGTGTGTTTTTGACCATTTTCAATCTTAAATATCATAAAAGGCACCAATAGGAGACTAGTGATTTTCATCAATGGAAATGTATGTTTATTGACAAATAAAATGAACGAAAAATTGGAGTGGGTATTTAAGAGTTTTACCTAAATTCTGTCGTCAAAGAACGTTGCCATGGCAACATTAGACCTTTTTGCTTATTTCATACTATCTTTGAAATTGATTTTATTCCTCTTTAGAGTTACATAAGATTGTCAAAATGTATGCATGTATAGATATGACTTATATCTTTTACATAAGAACAATTAAAATGTTCAAGGTCATTGGCTTGATGTTCAAGGTCATTTATACTTTGAGACTCAAATTTTGCATAAAATATTGATTTTTTAATTTTTCTTGTTACCGATTTTAGTGATTTTTTTTATTTAAATATTTTCATAGGTTATATATATTATGAAAGCACATGAATATATAAGAAAGAAAAATCTTAGAATTTATTGAATTGTAGCAATTCAATAGGAAAATATTTTTCCGTCAAAAAACAAGAAAAATACAGATTTCGTCCCTTTTTTATCAAAATATTCACCAAGAATTTAGATATTCGATGATGTGAAGAAACGTAATCAATAGTTCTAAGAAATAAGTGATACATTTATCATTTTATGGCAAATAACTGTTAAGTTCAATATTTCAAGGTTTCTAAAATATTGACACCTTCATTTTATGAAAAATCAGGATTTTTCGTCAAATCTGGTCACTTAAAGTTTAATGACCTTGAAAATTCAGTGGGTGACCTTGAAATATTTTCAAGGTCATTTTTATATCAAAACGCCTCTGATAGATGTACACATGAACATCTGTTCCAATATCATGCGTAGATCGTTTGATAGAGGTTGTGTTTAAATTCATCGTATGAAAACCTTTCAGCCGATTGTTGCCATAGCAACTAAATTTGATGCTGCTTTGCAATAAAAGGTCAAATTAGCCCAATTAATTTTTTGTATTCATGTACAGTTCAAAGATGATACTAATTGGATAACTAGAATTTGGACATCAAAAATTGGTGCTTTTATGAAATTTTCAACCTTGCAAAACAGTAAAAACATGCAAAAAAGGGCCTTTAAGTGCCCAAAACAGAGCCATTTGATACCCTGTTTTGGCCCAATTTTTCATCTTGTATACACAAAGCATCCGAGATGAATGTAAAAAACTTTACAAATATGCATAATTATAAGGATTAAAAGAAAACAATCAAAGCAATTTCAGTGCGAAAAAGTACCTGTTTCCATGGTAACGAAGGCTAAAAATATGCCTGGTCATATAGATTTTTCCGATTTTTGAAACTTCAGACACGGTTACCATGGCAACGACAACCTTTTTGAAAAAACTGGGGTTGATTTACATACTAGTGCTTCATATTGAACTTCCATACCAAAAATCTCAAAAATCCATGACATGCCGTGCCAACATGTCTTGAAATTCTTTGGTTCTTACAGAGAATTGCTGTTAACACTTCAGTTCCGAGGAAGGTCTAATAAAGGAGGAATCCGTCTGTTGCTTGCAACAGTAGCGATCTAGTTATTAAGGATTCCGACTTCCGTCGGAATCCTTTCTGTTATTGTATTGTCTTTTCTTTATTCTTATTATTCTTATTATTATTATTCTTACCCCCAAGCCATTCCAGTGACGTTACAACAAAGTACCGCATCATAGGATAGAATGGAAAGTGTCATGAGAAAGAGCAAATAAAGATCTTCATTTAAATTTTTTTTCTTGTCGAAAAGTTCATATATGCTCCCGCTAGAGGTCATCAAAGGCCAAATCTTTAAAACTTTATAACTCCTAAACTAACCGTACGATTTGAACGAAATTTGTTTTATATAGATCTTTTGGAAATTTGCAAACTTTTATATGCTTACATGCTCTATAAAATATTTACGGTTTTCGTGCTATTTTGAGTTGAAAATGGAACTTTAAATTGGCACAGTGCCAATTTCTACAGTTTTTGAGATTTTGAGTTGAAATTTGGATGGTAGGTTACTTATAGGTAGTCATTAATGAATACCAAGTTTCAAGGTCACATTATGATTCGCAAGGTCACAACAAACTTTTGCCTATAGAACAAAGACTAATTGACCTTGACAGTTTAAACTTCATAAATACAATCATTGAGCCAAGCCCTTTCACCTTGACCTTGGCCCAAGGTCAAATTTTGATTCTCAAGGTCACAACAAACCTTTGCCTATAGAACAAAGACCATTTGACCTTGAGAGTTCAAACTTGGCGCAAATATTCCTTGCATCATGTCCTTTCACCTTGACCTTGACCCAAGGTCATTTGTTCGATTTCAAGGTCACAACAGACTTTTTTCGATAAAATATTGAGCTTTGATTAGATTAAGAGGCTTCTTGATGAGAATAATCTCAAATCCTTATGTTTTATCCATGACCTTGGTTAAAGGTCAAATAAGCTTGTTCAAGGTCATAACAAACATTTACTCTTGTAAAATTCACAGGATTTTGTCCTGAACTATTTATTCGTCACACAATTAGTACTTCTTATTTGAACTTTACATAGTAAGATAGATAACTCCTCTATTCTTCTTCTCTGTTTCTTTCTTTTTTATTCATAGTAGAATTACATATTTGTAGTTTCATGTTGTTGTCATTTTCTATTAATAGAAATTATCTCATTGCAAAATCATTGTGCAATTCTTTTTTGAGAAAGTCATTGTAAAGGATTAGATATTGATTGAGAATGGAGTTTAAAGCTTTTGTAAACATGAATGGTATTGATCTTGTTTTTCTTCTTCTATTTTGTTGATGAATAAATAAGAGTCCCAAGTAAGACATAAGCTCTTTTGACTCATCTGCTGAACTTAATGTGGTACTAAAGCAACTATTTTTTTTCCATCTTTTTTATTCGGATTTTAGCACTTCAGTTCCAAGGAAGGTCTAATAAAGGAGGAATCCGTCTGTTGCTTGCAACAGTAGCCATCTAGTTCTTATTATTATTATTATTATTATTCTTACCCCCAAGCCAATCCAGAGACTTTACAACAAAGTACCGCATCATATTATAAAATGGAAAGTATCAAGTGAAAGAGCAAATAAAGATCTTAATTTAAAATTTTTTTCTTGTCGAAAAGTTCACATATGCCCCCGCTAGAGGTCATCAAAGGTAAAATCTTTAAAACCTTATAACTCCTAGACTAACCGTGCGATTTTAACGAAATTTGTTTTATATTGTTCTTTGTGAAATTTGCAAACTTTTATACGATTACATGCTCGATAAAATATTTACGGTTTTCGCGCTATTCCAAGTTGAAAATGGAACTTTAAATTGGCACAGTGGAAATTTCTACAGTTTTTGAGCTTGTATGGTAGGTTACTTATAGGTAGTCATTGATGATGACCTAGTTTCAAGGTCAAATTATGATTCTCAAGGTCACAACAATCTTTTGCCTATAGAACAAAGACTATTTGACCTTGACAGTTCAAACTTCATAAATACAATCATTGATCCAAGCTCTTTCACACTGACCTTGACCCAAGGTCGAATTCTCATTCTCAAGGTCACAACAAAATTTTTCCTATAGAACTAAGATCATTTGACCTTGAGAGTTCAAACTTGGCGCAAATATTCCTTGCATCAAGTCCTTTCACCTTGACCTTGACCCAAGGTCATTTGTTCGATTTCAAGGTCACAACAGACTTTTGTTGATAAAATATTGAGCTTTGATTAGATTAAGAGGCTTCTTGATGAGAATAATCTCAAATCCTTATGTTTTATCAATGACCTTGGTTAAAGGTCAAATAAGCTTGTTCAATGTCATAACAAACATTTACTCTTGTAGGACTGACAGGATTTTGTTCTTAAATATTTATTCTTCACGCAAGTAGTACTTCTTATTTGAACTTTACATAGTAAGATAGATAACTCTTTTATTCTTGTTCTCTGTTTCCTTATTTGTCTTAGTGGCATTACTTGTCTGTACTTTCATGCTGTTGTCATTTTCTATTTATAGAAATGTTCTCATATCTAATTCATTGTGCAATTCTTTTTGGGGTAGTAATTTTATAGGATTCAAAATGGATAGAATAGAACTAGGAGTTTAAAGCCTACCTAAACTTGAAAGGTATTTATCATCTTTTTTCTTCTTTTTTTGTCGATAAATAGACAAGAGTCCCAAGTTAGACATAAGCTCTTTTGACTCATTTGCTGAAGTGAATAAGGTACTAAAGCAACTATTCTTTTTTCATCTTCTTTATTCGGATTTTAACACTTCAGTTCCGAGGAAGGTCTAATAAAGGAGGAATCCGTCTGTTGCTTGCAACAGTAGCCATCTACATGTAGTTATTCTTATTATTATTCTTACCCCCAACAGTTCCAGACACTTTACAAAAGAGTACCGCATTATATGACATAGTGGAAAATACCATGTGAAAGAGCATATGAAGATCTCAATTCAGAATTTTTTTCTTGTCGAAAAATTCACAAATGCCCCCGCTAGAGGTCATCAAAGGTCAAATCTTTAAACTCTTTTAACTTCTAAAATAACCGTACGATTTGAACGAAATTTGTTTTATATTGATTTTTGGGACATTTGCAAACTTTTATACGTTTACATGCCCGATGAAGTATTTACGGTTTTCGCGCTATTACCTGTTGAAAATGGTATTTTAATTTGGCACAGTGCCAATTTCTACAGTTTTTGAGATTTTGAGTTGAAACTTGTATGGTAGGTTACTTTAAGGTAGTCATTTAATGTTGACCTAGTTTCAAGGTCAAATTATGATTCTCAAGGTCACAACAAACTTTTGCCTATAGAACAAAGACGTTCTGACCTTAAGAGTTCAAACTTCATACATATAATCGTTGAGCCAAGCCCTTTCACTTTGACCTTGACACAAGGTCATACTCTCCTTCTCAAGGTCACAACAAACTTTTGCCTGTAAAACAAAAACTGTTTGACGTTGAGAGTTTAAACTTTACACAAATATTCCTTGTATCAAGCCCATTCACCTTGACCTTAACCCAAAGGTCATTTCTTCGATAACAAGGTCACAACATACTTTGGTGGATAAATTATTGAACTTTGATCAGTTTAAGATCAATTTAGATGAGGATAACCTCCAACACTTATCTTTTATCTGTGACCTTGGTTCAAGGTCAAATAATCATTCTCAAGGTTATAACAAACATTTACTCCTGTAGAATTCACAGTTCTGGTCCTATACTATTTATTCTTCACACAAGTAGTGCTTCTTATTTGAACTTAACATAGTCCAAGAAAGATAACTCTTTCATTCTTATTCTCTGTTTCATTTTTTTTTCTTAGTAGCATTACATGCTGTTGTCTTTTTCTATTGATAGAAATTTTTCTCATTGCCAAATCATTGTGCAATTCTGCTTTGAGGTAGTAATTCTAAAGGATTTAAAATTGATAAATCATGGAGTCTAAAGCTTTCGTAAACATGGAAGGTATTTATTATCTGTTTTTTTTCTATTTTGTTGATAAATAAATGAGAGTCACAAGTTAGACATAAACTCTTTTGACTTATTTGCTGAAGTGAATAAGGTACTAAAGCAACTATTCTTTTTTCCATCTTCTTTATTCTTTTTTCCATCTTCTTTATTCGGATTTTAAAACTTCAGTTCCGAGGATTATCTAATAAAGGAGAAATCCGTCTGTTGCTTGTAACAGTAGCCATCTAG
>VSWD01000001.1:3694289-3715512 GCA_033119305.1 Pinctada imbricata | reverse complement strand
TTTTCAAAATTTTCTCGCGGATTCTAACATAACGATCTCTATCATATCGGGAAGGAATCAAGGCCGTCTTATCAAACAATTGAAAACTTTTCACGACAGACATGGACAACAACTATATTCTTTCGATTTTAATTTGGGCCGCATTCCCGATAAAACATGCTGTGCTTGATTGACATTCCTGGTACAGTGGTGATCGCGGGAGATTACACACTTTTACCGAAGTTTCCGAGGCTTAACCTAAGTTTCCGAATTTCGGAAAAATCCTACCTAAGTTTCCGAATCCTAACTTTACGAAAATTACCGCTTTGACCGAAGTTTCCGAATTATTAAAATTCGGTAGGAAATTTAGGGTAAACCGTGAAAGTTAGGTATTTTAGTTAGGTTTTTTAGGAAAAAGTGTAATATTTCGGGTTTTTCGGGGTAATGGTAGTTTTAAGATTGATTTCAACAAAACGAAATTTCCATTATGTTAACAAAAGGAATGCAACATGTGTTCGGGAATTCTGGGGTGTAATTGAAAGGGGGGGGGGGTATATCCCTTGAAAATTTCCAAACATAGTCATATACTTTTTTATTGGCAATTTGCAATACTAGGGCTCACGCTGTTATAACTCTTCCCCTCCCCTGATTGTCTAGAGTCGCACATACATCATGTTGTATACAAGTCAAATTTGGTATTGAATAAATCACAGGGGGCCGTAGCCAGATTATTTTTATTTCCATGAAATCATTCTGCAATCAACCCCCCCCCCCTTTCCCTCGATTCCCTCGATTAATCAGCTATGTACAACAATTTCCCACAGATTCTATATGAAAGATATATGGAATCTGCGGAAAATCGCTGTACGTTACGTAGCTGATTAAATGGAAAGAGGGACACGTCAGTCATTGAAATATTAAAAAAAAACCTTGCTTCGGCCCCCTGTGTACAATAAATAAAAAAAAAACCCAGAAAAGATCCCATATTAGAAAAGTATTAAAAGAAAAGATCGTTGAACTAAAGAAAAGATCTTATCTAAGAAAAGATCGTTGAATATAAACAATTCGAATTTCCTCTGATCGACGAAGTTGTACTTTTCGCAGTGGAAACACTTTGGCATTTTCAAAAATTCTTAGAGATTTCTTAATTTCAAATTGAGAAAACTAATGTAATTTCAAAAGACAATAAGTAATATATTATATTCCTACATAAAAAGCCGATTTTACACTGTTTACCGACTATAAACCGAGCTAATGATCGAACTTGTTTACAAATTTCAGGCAAGTTCGGTGTTTTTTTTTTTTTTTTAATAATTCCTCATCGTGTGTTTGTGTGGGTTTTTTTTTTTGTTGTTGTTTTTTTTTTTTTTTTTTTTGATTTTCTAGAATTTCAGCTTTCCTTAGCCGGGGAGGTATATAATACGTCCCTGCCGTGGCTTTTAAAAATAACAGCATTTTGTACAATGGAGAGGCGTGGAGGGTTTTGTTGTTGTTTTTTTATTTTGGAGACCCTCGATCAGGGCAAGGACTGTTTATAAGTCCTTGATCAGGGCCCGATTTTTTTCTGTTCTTTAGCGGATGGTTGACCAAAGATAATTCAGCAGACCCTTCGGGGTAAATTCTTTTTGTAGAGGTGCAAACTTTCTGGACATCTTTCTTGGGGAGGGATGCAGTCTTCCTGCCCCTCCCCTCATAAAAATCATATGGGGTTCCTTTGTCCTTCTCAATATTTTATAATTTGTTCGACATATCTGTTAAAATTTTTGTCTAACTACCATTATCCATTACATGTACAACTCTATATCTAACAAATTCCTTTCCAAGGTGTTCTCAATCTTATGACAGCCCTTTGCACTAATTAATTGTGAAAGGCAGAATGAAAAATGTGGCCGGTCCGGGAATCAAACCCGAGACCTTATGCTATGGAGGCAGACGCTCTTAGGAACTGAGTTAACCGGGCACGATAACCGTACCGTCACACACTATTTATAATTTTTTTACAAGTCCCGAGATACAAATATGTTGCCGGACTCTGTCCGAAAACCTGTGATTGTCTGCAATCTTGAGGTAAAAACTCTTATGCAAGATCTGTCATAAAGGAATGAATTATACCCAACTATTCATTCAAAGTATTCATACTGTTTCTTCTAAACAGTTTCATAAAAAAAGTATATTATGACCTTGACCTCTTACTTTTATTTAAGAGCATAATACACCCTTGGGTCCTAAGAGTAATTATGTCAAATGTTTTTGAAAACCATGTAGAGGGGAAATAGTTTTGTCACAAAGTTTTGCCAAGAAAGTCTATTGTTACCTTGACCTCTGATCTAGATTCAGGTCATTAAAAAACCCTTGAGTGCTACATATACGTAGCAATTCTGCAAACAACACAATAAAATTGATAACCAGGAGGACCGGAAACTGATTTGTTCAAGGAGAGGGCAAGTTGCTCGTTGCAGATTGACCCTCAATATGTGACTTTGATTTTGAAGATAACCTTGACATAGATACTGAATAACAGACATTGAATAAAGTTTTCCGCATATATGCACGGTGTATTTGCTTTGCAGTGAGTAAAGTAGAAATAAAAGGAAGTGTAACATAATGAACTGATGAGCATGATCATGTATAAACAGATATTCAAATAAGTGATCTAATGATTCTAATCACATCATAAATATAAATTTACATGTGTAAACATGATCTATAGACCTTTGGCTGATCCAACTTCTGTAAGTGCTTGGTATTTTTTTGCATTTTGTGCTGACATGTTTGTGTATATATATTTTTGCAAAGATTTTTAACCCTTTCAATTTCATTGTAATTGTAATTATTATAGCTTATTCAGCTCAAGTATAATGTGGATCAATATTCAACACCTTCTAGGTCAAGAAGGTATAGCTCAAAAAATTAATATTAGATACCAAAACCCAGTTGCTTTACAATTTATTTCCTTTCTTGCAAGTGATGAAGTACATGTAGAATACTATCAATCTGACAATAAGAAATTAACAACTGTAACTGTCAAAAGACAGCAAATGTGAATGGCAGTAGATGGTAAATTACTGTCTACATTTGAGTACAAGATTAACACTGTTCAAGAACAGGTATGTCACCTGTCACATGTTTGACCCTAAAACATTGCCTTGACCTTGAAAATGACCTTGAGCTAGACTATAGCCTCTAAACATACTTCATTATGATGCATATCAATTAGCTATAGATACTGTAGCCATATATATATATGATCATGTATCTTCAATGAACATCCCCCTCCCTTTTCACTTAAGTTCACAACTATGTGACACATGATCTAAAAACCTGTGACATATATCATAGGGCTGGTACAATACTCTGATTTATCAATGCATCACAATATTTTTTTTCTCGATCCAAGTATCGATATATCCAAACACGCCAAAGTTAAAATTTTACAAAATTTTTTTATTGAATTTTCTGGATTTTTGTCTACCACGCCAAAAACAAAAATAACTTTCAGAGAAAATGAAAGTACATGTAAACATTTTGTTTCCTGGTTTATGAAGTACATGTTATAGGAATCAGAAAAATTTCTGGTCAGAAAGCTAGTATTGAATACATATAACCTGTTGAATGAAAAAAAGCTACTTATATGTGGTTAATATAAATAGGATCAAATAGGATTTTGAGAAGGTTTTATCAATTTATAAAGTATTGCGATACATATTATATCCGATATCGGGTATCATGATACGTATCATATCGGCTGGGTGCAGTATTGCCCCTGCCCTAATATATCAATGCCGATTTCTTGAATTATATAATGTTTCAAAACATTTTGATGAAAAATAAATGAAATTTTAAAATTTTTAACTAAAAATGCTTCGTAATGATCTTTGACCTTGAAAGTGACCTTATCCTGCTGAGTCTCATCATGCTTTACTATCTCTGCAAGTTTAAAAAAAAATGTTTGATAATGATGTATATCAAGTAAGTTACAGACAAATATGTGACAGACTGACAAACGGACAGACAGTCAGAGACATATGAACAAACAGCCTAACAAAGTGATTTTTATATGGCGACAGTAAATTTCTCAATCTGAGTACATCAGAAACCACATGTTTTCGCCATTCCACATACATGTATTACATGCAATATAAATCTGTTAATTTTTCTTCATCTTGTCTTGATTCTGGTGTCCAAGATACACAAATTAATAAGGAAGGAAGCTATGCCGCACCAATCCATGATCACTCACTTCTGTTTGACCATGTTGTATGTGTTGACTCTCATTATCCTGAAATAAAACAAGTACACAAAAAAATGTGATGATAACAAACATCTAAATCACATCATCTAACAATAAATCATAATGGTAAATTCCTATTATTACCAAATAGATATCATTGTATAGTTCTCACTTAGTCGTAAATTATATGGTTATATGGTAGAGGAATGCAATAATGCAATTATATTTTATAAACAAATAAAACACTGCTAAAGACAGTATGGCCGGATTGCAAAGTAAGTTTTTGTCACTAACTGGGTCAAAGTCAGGTTAAATGTTATGGCATAAATTGAAATGATTTGTCAGAGGCAACCAATAAGTATAATGTTTCTACTATGTATATAACTCCTGAGATTTTGGTTCAATGAGACACTTAAGCAAAATCATTAACTAGGTCAAAGCCCTAGGTCAAGGTCACTAGGTCAAATGTTACGAGATAAATTGAAAGGTCTTGTCAAAGGCAACCTACATGTATAACATAAAGTTTCTACTGCATAAAGTTAATTAGATTTTGCTTTAACTAGAAACTTCAACCAAAATCTTTAACTATGTCAAAGTCCAAGGTCAAGGTAAAGTTTCTTAGATTTTGCTTTAACCAGAAACTTTAACCGAAATGTTGACAACGGATGACAGACAGACGGATAGACAGACAGGCAGACATCGTCAATCTATAGACTGGAATTGCTTTGCAATCAAGCCAAATACTTTTTAGATGGGGGCATTTTCAATGTCTAGCTTGTCTTCGGGCCAGTGGTTGAATTTTTTTGTAAAGACTGGTGGACAGTGATTTAAATCATAATCTCTTAATTTTGTTATTCAGGCACAAACTGTTCTAATATGCTGCTATTTACTGATAGTCCTAACCCGAGTAAGGATCGATTTATCAGTCAATTATATATTATACTGCCGTCAACTTACTCGAGTAAGGACTATCGGTCAACGGTAACATAATAACCGTTATATTACACTGCCGTTGACTGATAGTCCCTACCCGAGTAAGGATTATCACTCAGTCGACAGCAGCATAATAAAACGGTCCAAGCCCGAATCACAAAACGAAATTAAACATCATCAGATCATTTTACATGTCCTACGTGTACTAACCTACCGTTGAATTTCCAGAATACCGGGCCGTACATAGAAACGTACGTCAATCCATACGTCAATCGTTGATTGTTGGATTGAATGCAGTGGCTCTGACAGTAGTTTGCAATTCCTTCATTATGTTTGGACCATGTTTGTTGTTGTTTTTGATACGTACTATATACGTCCCTGGTACCATTCATCAGTACATGTACATGCATGCCATGATGCAACAATTCTACCATGCACATCTTGCAGATTCTTGGATACCTTGCTGTCAGTTCTGACATTTACCAGTCTGTTCTTCAATATGTAACACGGCTATGATCATTCTTCGTCAAATTCCTGACTGTTTCGTGCATTTCATCAAGGGAGAAATATAAAACATTAAGTTTTACTGCTACAAAAATTCGATCGTAGTAATGTTTTGAAACCGAAAGTAGACCTAGAACATTCCGAATCCGACAAAATGCAGAGCTATTCATATAAAAAAAAAGGGAGAAAATAAAATAAAAAGAGAGAGAGAGAGAGAGAGAGAGATAAAGCTGTTTTATTATCATCATTATGCAATATGTAATTTCTCGGTAGTGAGTGAAAAAATGTACATGTATGTCTGTGTTTGATTGGGGAGAGGGGGGGGGGGGTGACCCATACCACGTCTACAGGCAAAGGAGAGGGATCACTTGTCTAATTTTATATTAAAATTTTCCTAGAATATATCTTATTTTCTAAAATTTGAGGAAATTAACCTCGACTTATCGTAAAAAAATTACAGATCCGTGGTTTGCAATAATAGAAAACGAAAATGAATTTTATCGTCACTTAATGGTGCAAATGATGCTCGTTAGACAATCAAATTGAATCAGTTGTACATTTGATGCCTTCAAATGAAAAACAATTTCGAAATAATATTTTTATTAAAAGAAATAAACAATAATAATAAATATTAATGCAGCCTCGTTTTGGATTTCGGGTAAATACAATTATTTAGGTTATTCCGGTGAAATTCGGAAAGTAAGGAATTTTAGGTAACATCGGTAAATTTAGGGCGGAATTTTGCCCGAAGTTTCCGAATTACCAGTTTTTCCTAACGAAGTTTCCGAGGTGTGCCCGAAGTTTCCGAAAAACAGTGTGTAAACTACTACGATCACCACTGTATGTGAAGCCCTGGTCATGAGATGAATTGGGCACATTGTTGACATAGTAATTTTTTCATAAACATATTAACATGTAATAAATCTACAGACGTTGTTTGAATAATGGTGCGGATCTAGAGCGAGAGTAGGAGGGCTCCCTATCCCTTCAGAATTTGCCAAAAATGCTTATACATGTATGATTTTTTTGTTTAAAGCGTATACATTTTTTTGAAATCATAAACAGCCCCCCCACCCCCACCCCCCGAAAAAATTAATCACCCTTCTCTCCCCTAAGGAATTGCTGTCGATTTTAAAGATATAGACGCGTCTGAAGCATGCGCTCTGTCAAATCATGAGTTCAAATAAAATCCAGAAGCCATCATTTTGTTCAAAACGTTATCGGGCAACGACCCCCCCCCCCCCCCTTCCGAACCCCCACAAATGGGAGGCCCTGTACAACACCTCCAATACCCCCAACTCGTTCATTCTGGCCTCGCATTTCATATAAAGTGTAAGTCCTCCCCGGCAGAAGAGGTTCTGGATACGCCCCTGCTTTTTGACTATGACAATTTTCCTTCTTTTTTTTAAGCTTCGAGCTTTCGATCCATATGATAAAGTAGTTATGAAAAAGGAAAAGGAAAACAAAAATCACAAGATAAATAAATGGTGAAGAAAAAAATATTTAAAAAAAACCCGTCTTTGTAAACAGATTGCAATGAGAACGTACACTACACATGCAAACTGAGTACGTGGACGGTAGCAAGTAGTTTACATATTTAAATACATAATTGTATCATGTCATGACATTATATTTTAAAAGTTTTAACTTTGATTAATTGTGAAGATATTCCCTCCCTATCTAAAGTTGAAATGACCTTATGGTGATATCACGCTGTGATGATTTTCACACAGGTAATGGATAAACGGTCCGTCGATGCTTAATTTTGTGCTCTATTGTGAGTGCTGTTGAGATTATCGTCAGGATCTTCTTTAACTCATTTGTGTCACACTTATGCCCTCTGCCGTGTGGAGCTCGAAAAAAAAGTTCCCCGCGAGGGGTTTGACAGTAAGTGTTTTGAATATATTTTCCTGACATTGTCGCCATAGCACTTTCTACATAGACATAACGTCAGGCAGTGCATGAATTTTATATATTATTTTCATCTTCGTGCTTTTACATCGACGGCGGGTGCGGCTAGGCAACAGGGGATGCTTACTCCTCCCGGGCACCTGGTCCCACCTCTAGCTTGCTAGGGGTCCGTCGATGCTTAATTTTGTGCTCTATTGTGAGTGCTGTTGAGATTATCGTAAGGATCTTCTTTAACTCATTACATACATGCACCCTGCGCGGTTGATTTACATGTGTGTATTTGTCAAAAAAACGATTTGTTAATTTGGATGTTCCTTTTTTTAAAAAGAATGGATCTGTGCTATAGATGTGCAAATGCGAAGAACACAAACAACGATTTGTAACTTTCACATACAAAAAAGCTACATAATGATTTACTTATAAATGTTTAAGTATGCAGAAAAAGATTCGTTTACAATGTTTCTAAATTAAACTAATCTAGTCTTGTATCTTAAATGCAACACAAAGAAATTACGTCAAATTACATTTGTACGCTCTATATAGGGAAATTCTCTAATACGCAAATAAGGGAATATTTTTACAGAAAGGTCGTAAGGATCCATTAATCCAATCGAAGAAGGGGTGGGGACTTCTGCAAGTCTCGATTCCAGAATCAATAACAAATCCCGAGACACAAAAAATTGAAAAAAAAAAAAAACTCAAGGAGAAGCAGTAGAAGAAGAAGAAAAAATAGGAAGCGTGTAAGACGTTATCAAAACACTAAATTCAAAAGCTTAAACATAAACAAAAGCCTAAGGAGACCAATAAAAGGTGACTGCCAACTACGGACGGCGATCTGTCACATATAGGTCACGGGCGCACATTCCTTCTGTTTGACCGATTCCCCGGTTGTCTTGACGAATACGCAATTCAATGTGAGGTTACGACTAAAACGAGACAGCTAATCTTGGGGAAACAGATGAATGTGTGAATGGATATCAAAAAGCATAAGGCCATATAAAGACAATCCGTGTTCCATCGGCTAGAGCATGCTAACCAAGGCTAGGTGTCATGCCGTCTCAAAGGATGTTTAAACTGTAAAAGACACTATCAGACCCGTCATATATCTCCTCGGTTATCTTCAAAACATTGAAGAGGGCGCTAAAGAAATGAATTTAAGTGGTTCCGCTGGAAGCATCACTGATGAGAATTTCATATTCGAAACATGTGTCTGGTACAGGAAAAATGGTTGGGGATTTTCTTCAAGAAGGTATAGAGTTGGAATACTTCCGTATTATTGTAAAATCGATAACATGTCCACGATAGAAAAGGCAATCATTGATTCCGACTCATTTTTGATGAAATATGTCTACTTTTGACTTTTGATCCCCATTACGTTTATTCTTGCACTCTGAGTGACAGTGAAAACGGGACTCCAAGACGGATCTAGTTATAGAATAAGTGTCTTATTTTGTGCGTTTATGCAGAAATTAATTACAATGGCTGATGCATTTACTTTGATATAATGCGCGTTGGAATATGACCATATCAATTGAAATCAAGAGCATAAGGGTGTAAAAATGTTAAACGTCTTCAAATTATTATGAATAATAAGAAGAATATACCGAAAAATTCAATAGCATAATTTAAGAACATATGCTCTTGATTTCAATTGATATGGTCATATTCTGACCGCAGCAGAACCGTTTGAATTTTCTACAATATATTGAATAAAAGGAACAACCATCGGCAAACTGAATGGAAATGCTTCCTCATAGTTTAAACATAGCGTATACAGTAAACCCGAGTTATCTTTCTTTTGTCAATCAGATCGTATGAAAACAATGCATTGTTGACATATTGCCATCAGATATGAAGAAGGCAATTCAATTCCGAAAATGTCCAATTGACTTTTATTAGTAGGGATATCCTTGTTGGGCTTCCATACTTCTGTGAAAATAGGCGATTTAAAAAAAAAATGAGATATTTATCATAAGACAGACATTTTTTCTATCTTTTGATGTAATAAAAATGAGGGTTACCGATGATTTTCATCCTCTAAATTTAGAATGAATAAAAAAGTGAAAAATTTAAATTAAATAGGTACGCCTCGTTAGAAAACCCATATAATTCCTGTTCATGTAATAACTATCTAGAAATTAATATACGATGTGTAAGTCTATCTTTTGTATTTTCTCTGATGTGAATATGAGCCAATCACAAACGCGCGTTCATTCAATCCGAGCTCCAGTTTTAGGAAGACAAAAACGGCCCATGACTCGTTTTAAATCAATGGAATATCCATGCCATAAGGTATGCATTGTTACAGGGTAAGGTGGAATCACATTTTATCGATGGATGCAGAACAAATTTCATGAATTCATTCACCTGATCGGTAAGTTGTTTAACTTTATTGAGATTTTTAAATTGACTAATAAATAGATTAAAATGTTCACTATAAAACCTATTTGTAAAAATCGGAATTTCCGTGGGTAAACCGAAAGTGATTTCTCGCTAGTTAAAATGAATAAATGAACTATCAATTTAAAGGTAAGTGGTAGATTGAGCTATTTTCAAGGATACTGTCAATGTAGAAAAAGATGTTATACATGCATGCACAAAACTAAACAAACAACGTGATTCAACTGAAAAGACCATCCATGGAGTCGATAACATATGTGCGGGTATTTAAATCAAACAATGCTTGTGTTGTTAGCGTTCATCAGAAGAGATAATACAGTATGTTTTTTTATGTTAAAATGTGAAAGGTGCAAACAGTCTAGCGTGGATTAAACTGTCAATAATGAAGTTTTACCGTCAATGACTTTAAAGTACTACCATTTGAACATCTATATATTATTACTTGCATAAACTATCTCTCATATTTTTGTTTTATATACGTTTTTACTCTCTGGTACACACTATTTCGGTAAACTTCGGAAATTGTAATTTGCATATATAGAATGTAGAAATATGTCATGTTTACTAAGGTCAAAGTTAGCACGCTACCACGATCAGCCAATCGTTTGAATGAACTTCACATCGTGGGATTACTACGAAACATGTAGTAAACCACGTATACCGTCTTTTTAAAATTCTCCAAAAAAGTCGTACTAATATTTCATTACTTGCAAATACACGATTGATCTTTAAGCTGAGCTCCCAGGATTTAAACGCAAGTGACGTAATAAAATTTTTTGGGGACGGAGATTGTTAGATACAGACTCTAACAATCTCCGTCCCATGCCATAGAAACAAGCTATAACGACCTTTAACACCTGCTGACGTATGCATACTAATGAAGGTACGACCTAAAATCCATGTACATCGCTCTAGTCCCGGTATATAAGACGAGCTTCAAGCCAACATACCGTGACATTCAGTGATTAGAAATCTGAAAGGCAAGAACACCTGAAACGAGAAATGTAGTCAATTGATTAAATGATGTATAATCAATATTTGGTAAATATAATAAAAACTAAATCGAATATTTTCATAATTTAGAGTGAAAAAGTAATCGTACTATAATGTACCCGCAATCGCTAGCACAATACAAATCAACATCTCCCCCCCCCCTCCCCTACAACAAGCTCACTTCTCATGCGTCTGCAAATAATAAGGAACATTTTAACAGCATGTGCCTGTACATTGGTACCAAATGTAAATCCGAACCTCTCTCAATATGTCAAAATTAACCCGAAAAGCCCCCCTCCTCCCCCCCGCACTCGCAAAAACACCAGAGTTGTCTGATTATTACTTATTTCATTTATTACAGCCACGCAGATCGCATATTTTCGGGTTTTTTTTTATTTTCAAAATACGAGTTCTAGTCAGCTGTATTCAAACCAACGTAAACAATAATTGGAAGCGGGGGGGGGGTCCAGAACAGTTTCTGTTAAAATGTTATGAACGAAAAAAGTTCAGGTATATGAGACGTTGGGGGAGGGCTAGAACTCATATTTTCTGATTCAATAAGAAGTGCTTCTGTATTTTGTTTTCTTTTTTTTTTTTCTTCAAAAAGTAAAATTCTGGATCCGCCCATGTGAATCCCCACTTTTCATTCCGAATGTGAAGAAATGTCAAGGCAATATTATGGATTTTTCATCCTGAAATTGACGCCTTAGACAGATTGACATAACCATTCTCGTTCAAAAAGTGAAAATGCAATTATATGTATTTTACTATCTTACTTGATAAACAAATGAATCCCTCCATTTCTCCTGTCACTTCCGGTATAAGCAGGGTTGAGAGTGTTCGTTTAGTTTTTATTATTATTTTTTTTTTCGATTAAAACGGAGAAGGGGAATTTTCATGATGAGCATATTTTGAATTATTTAAAGAAATTTTAAAATTCCTCAATGATCCATTAACTAGATTCGATGGTTTGTTACCTACATATATCAGAAAGTTACCAGATAAACAAATACCTTGCCATTGCACCTTCTCTTTTTCTCAATTTTCATATTCTTTGTATTCTTTACTTTTTTATGTTTTTAAATTGATTATGTAAAATGTAATGTATTGACTTACTTTTTCATGAGAGCAGCATTTATGTATTTTGTAAACTACATTGTAAGTGTAATACAGAGTGATAGAAATACATAGGTAAAAAAAGACCATATTCTGATTTCAAAATAAGAATGTAACTCTGAATCGCAAATATATATATAATAAAGCAACAGCTAAACAATCTTTATAAGGAGAAGGCGATTTTTTACAATACTAATTTTGACTATAGATTTACAGAGAAACTATTTTGAAAGTGTAGGGGATGGAAATAAAAGAATGGAATAATCACAAGCAATGTACATGGACAAATAAAGTGTATTTTCTCAAATTCAATCTTGCTATATTGTCAAGTATATTTGGTCAAAGGTCAAGATGGGATTCGGAGGGGGGGGGGGGGTGCGCACACTCAGCTATTTTTGTGAAAAATGTCATAGTTTCGTTTTACTAGCCAATGTTATTTTCAACTGACTTCTCATGCTGCTTTCTCTTTTTAGTCTCATGCTTTTACATACGGTATAAATGCATTTCAATAGCATCATAATTATATGAAGATGCAATATGCTTTCCATAGGCGGATCTAGAACGCTTTCAAAAATGACAGGCGCGTAGCCAGGCGTACGTAAGTAAGCAGATGCTTCCACGTCATCAGTTTGTAAAAAAAAAATAAAATAAATAAATGACTTAAAGAATAAAAAAATGAATAAAAGAAGTGCAGCAAGGGCCACTGCCCTGTCTATATGTAAAATCCTTCGCTGCTTGAATACCACAAGGGCTTCTCCGAAAGGGCTTCTATTTGAAAAATACTCTGGTTCCGCGCCTGAACGGGATAGAGATTTTTCAAAGAGGAAATATAAAAAAGGAAGATTAAGTTAAATAACATACTATAGAGTCCTTGCTTTAAAATTTTCAATATGTACTGATAATACATAATTATGTGACTGACGAGCGGCAGTGGGCAAGCGAGATTTTTGCAAAATTGAAGAAAATACCCAAAAAAAATTCGGTAACCCATACGCCATGGTGTAGTTGAGTTTAAGATACATGTAATGTTTGCGCCTGAAATGCTGTATTCTTTTTAATCTTGATTATGTAAGAACTAATTGCCAAATAAGACCAACGTTCAGAAAAAAATCATTTCTTTAAAACAGATGTCTACTTTTGTAAATGTTGACCGCAAAAACGTGGGTAGTGGGTAGGGGTAGATAAGGACCCCGAAACACCCCCCCTCTCCCTCTCCAAAAATAAAACATTCCGTCAGTGCTTTTTTAAAAATCACAAAAGATTCCATCGACCACTTTCCCACATACATGCTTATGCAAACAGAAAAAAATCATCTGACCAAGGCATCATTTTAACTTATAAGACTTTTATTGCAGGTGTAGGCATCGAATTATTTGAATTGACTTTCGGCTGTTGGTAAAAGTAATATCAAATTACTAGAACAAGAGGCCCACGGAGGCCACACCGCTCACCTGATATGCAGACAAAGATCGATTTGGTGGAGGCCCTTGAGTACTTGCTTCCTGTAAAATATTGAGAAATCCTGTGCATCAGTTTCTGAAATGTGCAGCGACTGCAGAGGAGAAGTCGAAAACGCGTAAGCCAATTAGAGCCCTTGGCGGATATATTTGTAGACTAATCTGCACGAAAAACAGAAACTAGGTAGAGTGCCTTGAGTACTGGTGGTCTTCCTGTAAATTGTTTCGTGAAATTCTGTGCAGCGGTTGCAGAGGAGATTTCGAAAATGTTAAAAGTAAACGATGGACGGACGGACGGACGACCCGCTATGACAATAACTCACTTGAGCTCAGGTGAGCTAAAAATGAACCATTTCAGTGTTATAGAATGTCTAAATTCAGATTGATTCTTTTTGTCAATAAAGTCTTTTTCTTACTTTCAATTTTGAATCTTTGAAAGTGAGCACATTACTACTGAAAAAGACTTTTTTTCGTTTATTCATTCAAATTCGTTTCTGTCCCCAGCGTACTGAATCATAGAATGGAATTCAAACATGTTTAATTATTGGCAGGGATACCCCTAACCTCTCGATCAGAAAATTTTTTTTAATTATTCGTAATGTTTCGTTGACATCAGTCACTATTTTCTATCCCATCTCGTCAGAATTCAATAGATATTATATTCGGCTGAATTTGTATTGAATTGTTTATGTTTTAATATATATAGTTCTGAAAGTATGAAAAACAACGAGGAATTTATATTGATCAAGAATTTGATTTGATGTAAAGGGATCAGATTCTTATGCACGCATCTGTATGTCGTCTGCGGAGCGACATAAAGGGATCACTTTATCGAGCGTCCGTCTGTCTGGTATATTTGGCTAGAACTTACTTGATATACTATAGACATTTTTCAAATCTGCAGGAATAATAAGCATGATGAACCTCAGCATCAAATGTATGTCAAGGTAATGTCAAGGTCACGTACTTAGAATCAGCATGCGACAGGTGATGTGTCCTATTTTTCTTATAACATGGTCCTTTTTCTTCTTTTTTTTCACGGAGAATATAGGAAAATGTGTAGGTCTTAGGTGCATGACTTTTAAAACCTAATTTGATTGTATCGTGTTTATATGTGGAGTTGATTGTCATATCAGGGGTACGGCTGTTTCACCTTTTTTTTTGGGGGGGGGGGGTCGTATTATCATTTTTATTGGACTTGTGAACCCATTCTTTTTATGCATAGATCACAATTATTTTTTATTTTTCATTTACTCACACTTCGTTTGGTTTAAAATGAAAATCAGAATACTCCCCTGAACTTTCGCTTCCACATGTTTGAATTGTCATTGAACACAGGAGGCTGGGGTGCCATATGATGAATGGTGCAAGTAAAGGTTAATAGAAAATTGATAATATAGGTCAGACTCTTTCAAATACAATGTATCTCTTTCTTTTATTAAGACAAATGTTCACCAATTTCTTCTTATACAACCGAACACGCTCCTTTTTTTATACCGGAAGTGATGAATCTGCCTATTGTATATGTGGAGACATGATATTTTTATAGCTGTTCAACAAGGTAAGATATAGCGGGGTTTCCCTATTTATCAAAAACTAAAAGCTAATCTCTACGCTTGTGTGAAGTGTAAATACATTATTCAGTACTTGTTGAAGCAATGAGTCCGAAGATGAAGAAGAAGGTCGAATGGAGGAGGAGGGGGGGGGGGGGGTAGACGTTAGAGGTCGGCATTTACAGTTGGTATTACTGAACATGCTGTTACATGCAAAATGTTGCTGATTATTTGCAAACTCGTGTTTAAAATCATGGAAACAAGGCCTATATTGAAAAGTTTCAGACGCATGAGAAGTGTGCTTGTTGTAGGGGAGGGGGGTTAATTGATTTGTACTGTGCCTGCAATTACGGGTACATGATAGTACGATTACTTTTCACTCTAAATTATGAAAATATTCGATTTAGTTTTCATAATATTTACCAAATATTGATTATACATCATTTAATCAATTGACTACATTTCTCATTTCAGGTGTTCTTGCCTTTCAGATTTCTAATCACTGAATGTCACGGTATGTTGGCTTGAAGATCGTCTTATATACCGGGACTAGAGCGATGTACATGGATTTTAGGTCGTACCTTCATTAGTATGCAAACGTCAACAGGTGTTAAAGGTCGCTATAGCTTGTTTCTATGGAATGGGACGGAGATTGTTAGAGTCTGTATCTAACAATCTCCGTCCCCAAAAAATTTTATTACGTCACTTGCGTTTAAATCCTGGGAGCTCAGCTTTAAATATATATATAGATATCATGTTCCGTTCAAATGTCCATTTTGAATGTAAATAATCGAACACTTTCAAATGACTAACCGCGTGTAATAGTGTATGACGGCTTGAATTGGAGAGAGGTGTAGTCTGCTATACAAATGTGCGTTTGTCTACCTGTGGATATAGTTACATATCAAACTTATATATATATATATACATCTTATACATAAAAATAAACGAGATTTATACTGCTGATCCCTTTAGCTAAGTTTCCTCCGACTTGAGTTTTAATTTCACAGTCGTCCTCTATAAAGCTAGGTCGTTATATCTTTCCAATGCCAAGCCAATACTATATCTAATCTTTTAGGCCTTTTTTATATAAAATGTTTTACGGGAAATATTTGAAAAAAAATTGAGTCGAGGGGGAAGAATACAAATTTTGAAAAAGGGAAAAAAGTGTCGGGTCGATAAAAAGAAAAATAGAAATAAAACAAAAGATCAGTCGAAAAAAAAATATTTCCTATTTTTCACAGAAACGACTGTTGATCGTCTTTTTTTTTTCCTTTTTAATTTCTTAGTATCCTAACCAGGGTATCCTATTTCAGCATGACAGAAATAATAAGTCCTTTCCTGCTTTTAAAAAGTATTTCCATTTTTTTAATTCCATAAAACTCTTTTGATTAATTACTAGTATTGGATTTAGAGCTTACATTCATCACTTACTTACTAATGACTAAACTATATAGATGTAATTGTATAAAAATTTGGTCAGAGTAAATTCTGAAATATTGGATTGTAAACAGATGCAAATATCATTGCAAACATAATGGGATCAGTATAATCTTTATTGCTGCTTTTTTGGCATATTACATTGTTTAGATATAGGATCACTGATGAGGGTTAAGTACCCGAAACGTGCATGTCTGGTCCACGTTGCCAATTTATCTGTTCTTAAATGACGCTATTCAATTTGAAGACGTTTACATTTATACCACTTGGTGAGTGTCACTGCTGGTGGACCAGGAGTCCCCGAGGGCACATGTAGCCAAGTTCGATCAATTTCGGTTGATCGTTTCTTCAACGCATTCTAAATTTTCTGTTATCAAAATTTCTTGAAATTTCTAAAAAGTGGGTCCTGTAACATCATATCTCACCCATCCTGCTACGTCTTTCGGTACACTTTTTCGACATAGTAACTTTCATTCTTTTTTGGCATATTACATTGTTTAGATATAGGATCACTGATGAGGGTTAAGTACCCGAAACGTGCATGTCTGGTCCACGTTGCCAATTTATCTGTTCTTAAATGATGCTATTCAATTTGAATGACGTTTACATTCCTTACTGATAATATTGGGACAGAGAGTATGTTGGATCATGTGGTTTACAGCATAAACACGACAAGAGACAATCATGATTCTACTTTCCTTTCGCCAGTACTTACCCGAAACGTTCTAAAAATAGAAAAGGGGAATACCGCTGTTAAAAGACCGAACTTTTATTGTTATTATCATTAAGAAGTAAACGAAAAAGTTCATCAATTCCACGTACATGTTCTCACAATTCCTTTTAAATTACCTGGTAAAACTATATTCATTGATAGAATATTACCGCTAGTTTTTTTCCACCAGGTCAAAGGTCATGGTCTCAAATGAAAAGTCTCATGACAAGGTATCTACATGTGATTTATCAAAGCCCTACCCCTTATCGTTCAAGAGATATAGCCCAAATTAAAGTTTTGTCTACGGACGACGACAACGACGACGACAACGACGACGACGCCGAGGGTATGGCATTAGGTCTCCGGACTTTTTCGTCCCGGCGAGCTAAAAAATGGTTGTTTTGGAATTGTTACTTCAACATGTTCAACATTTGGATATATAAAACAATTTTGGATTTACCATCTGGGTATCACTGTTTTCTTACTGAAAATTGAAAGCTCCATTATTTCTTCTCAATTTGGTAATTATGAATGTCTTTTTTTTAATGCATGATAAACCATCAATTATTAGTAAGTTATAGAAAATCAATATAAACAATTACGATGTATGCTAGATAAGATATGCTTTTTTATTATAAAATCGTATTAACTTCTGGTAATAAGTTGTTATGGTGTTTGTTATAGACATGGCTAAAGGAATATAACATTGCCTCATTCGTTAGAGTGTAAGACTTAAGATGGAAAGATTGCGAGTTAGAGCCACAATAGTTACAGTCTCGTGGTTACAACAAACAAATTCAAAAGCAGATGACAGCTCCTACATCTTGAAAGTCAATTGTTTGGCGTGCAGATAGTTGAACAAATCAAAGTTTTAGCTTTGTCTACCTCTGATCTATTTTCTCTGTCTGCTGAAACTTCTTATTGCCAATGCATTATTTTTGACGACATATAAAAAACACACTTTTCATCTCTTTTCTACGGTCTTGAAAAACTATTTTAGGTTTAAAACATTCTAAAAGGACTTAAAAATAAATGATAATTCCACCATTTAAAAAATATTCTTAACATCTTTAATATAAATATTGCTAGAAAGCAGGATTTGCTTGTTCAGCCTATATACCTGTTGTCATCTTTGTTTTGGTATTTTGGTTTGTACGTTTTATTTATCTTTCGTCTTTTGTTGTGTGATTTCGTTTGATCACATATCTAATTGTCTTACTGTCACTGCTGTTTGTTCGGGTTTTTTATTCCTCTGAGATATTTGTTTTGCATTTATTTGCAAGAAATCTAATTTCGGGTTTTGTATTTGACTTTCATTTACTTATGTTCTCTCCTACATGAGTAAAGGCTACAGTATAGGGCCATAACACATAGCTATGTTAGCTACATCTGTATCATATATGAAGTGACAGCTATATCATTTAATTTCCATCGTCATTTTCAAGAAACGAAGATTCTGATTGGCTGAGAAATTTTGTTGATACATCGATCAACACAATTTTTCACGGAAGTCTATTTATAGCACTATTTTTAGAACTGGGGGTTCCCTCAAACACGAATGAACTCGTTGCTGAAAATACAATTTGTAGATATTTGTTTATCATTTCAAGGGTACCATTTCTTTTCTACTTACTCAAAAATTAACAGTGCATGTAGAATTTGCTCAAACTAGTCCTTATTCCAAAGATATAGAGAGACGACCGTTCGCTGTTTGAATCATGGCGGCTGCCATAACTTGTTTTGGCAGACGTATCACTGCGAAATCTTTCGACTTACGAAATAAAGTGCGGTGATTGATCGTTCTTAGATCCAAGAAAACAGTCTGTTTTCCATAATTAAATGATAAGAAATGAATCTTATATTTTTTCTGTTGATGCAGGTATCACCCAAAAAATTGGACAGAAAACTTTTGCATCAACGCGCTACGCGCATTGATGCAGTTTTCTGTCCAATTTTTCGGGTGATACCTGCATCAACAGAAAAAATATAAGATTCATTTCTTAAATCATATATCATTTGATGCGAGTTTTACGAAATTGTTACGTCATTATTTCAGCCAGCACAACAAACAGATGGCGGCGAGGTGCCAATTTGAAACATCGATTTTAATATTGCTTTTAATTATTCTTGCGTTATATTTGGAAAGCCTAATATTTGTAGTTTATAATTAAAGAGTAAACCAGTTTCTGAGGCGCTAAATATAAATAACATTTTTGCAATTAGATCAACTTGTGATTTTCAAATATCGTCTATTTTCTTGGCTCTTGGAAATGGGAGAAAAATACTTGACAATGTTCTTATACTTGTCATTCCATTCAAAACTATCATCGAAAATTAAAGGAGTTTAACATCTTACCACCATCCCTCCAATGCTATTTTGTACATGCATTTTATTTGGAAATGCTACTGAATCGACCCTACAGGAAATTTGGAGCCGCGCTCTCTCTGTAAAGTAAATGTACAAAACTTAATTCAAAAAAAATAAAAAGAGGGTGCTACTGGAATGAAAATTGGTGGCTCCGCTGAAAGGATCACTGATGAGAATTTAATATTCGAAACATTCATGAAGGCATAGAGTTGGAACACTTCCGTATTACATGTACTTCTATAATAGACAATATTGTTTCCACCCCCGGGGTCTCAACATTTTACAAAACCATCGACAAGCCTCGTGTTTGCATAGAAGACCATGAAAGAGTCTTATATTATTATCAAATACTTGGTCTGATCTTTTTTAGTTATCTTTTTAGGGATTTCCTGAGTTTTTGGCGTCAACTATGAGTGGAGAACTGTGACATGTCGGAGAGGACGGATATTTTATAAAGGTATGCATGATTGCATGACAACAGAAATATGTCAGGAATATTTATATCTTAATGATATTAAACGTGTTAAACGTTTTAATCATATATTCTAACCACGCATAAGAAATGATTTATTTATTATTGAAGACTCCAAATATACCGTCTTGTTATTATTTACTAAAATACTGTACTCTTACTAAAAGATATGAAATAATGTATACAGCAAGATACAAATACAGTACTGCAACTTACTTGTTTTACAATTCTTTCCTTTTCTATCCACACTCCTACATCCACCCTACCTATCCTATTCTATCCTATCCTACCCTATTCTATCACCAATTAAATTCTATCCCATCCTATCCTTCATTCTCTCCTGCATATTATCTTACCCTATCCTGTCCTACATCCTATGCTACCTTACATCCTATCCACCTTTATCTTCCTCTCATCTTAAGCGAGATTATGACTAAAACTAAATGATTCATGCATAAGTAGTAAGTTATCTGTAATAATTGCTATTTTTGGATTTTATTAAAATGAAAATTATTTAGATGATTAGATATCATTTCGCTCTTAGAGCGGATGAAACAAAAATATCACAAGACAATTTTAAGTTCGTTTTTAATTTAATTAAAAAATTGATATTATCCATTAAGTCAAGTATTAACGTTCAATGGATCGAATTTAATCAAATAAGCATGTTTATCTGCTAAAAACTTTAGAATTGAAAAAAATGGATTGTAGAACGAGGTGAATATGATGTAGGATAGAATAGGATTTAGAATGAGATGTAAGGTAGTATAGAATGTAGAATAAGATAGGATAGGATGTATGATAGGATAGAAAAGAACTGGATTGGATTGGATTGAAGTGTTTAGGATAGGTTTCGATGGGAAAGGAAAGGATAGGATAAAATTCTATCCGCGTTCTCTCCTACATCCTATCCTATCCACTTTTTGCCAAACAAGTGGATCACAGGACTGTAAGTAACAGAACTAATGAGATAATTAACTCAGCCATAACTTAATGTCTCATTGATCAGATAAATAAAGTAAGAAAAGGAACAGTCCTCCTAGAGGAATTGACAAAACAGAACAAAACAAAACCAAACTACAACAAATGTACAGAATAGACGGAGCAACAAGGGACACTATACTAAGAAGAAATACTTATAAACAAATACGACC
>VSWD01000001.1:3659512-3693789 GCA_033119305.1 Pinctada imbricata | reverse complement strand
GCGGAGCCACCAAAAATCATTTCAGTAGCGCCCTCTTTAATTGTTTTGAATTTAGATTTTTACATTTTTATTTTGTGAGTTGGTGTTCCTTGTCCCTTTCGCGTCTCTTTCTGTTGGTGTCTGTTCTGCGTTTTTTGCATGGGTGTTTTGGGATTTTGTTGTGGGTGCTCAACCTAGCGTTGTTGGAGATCCCCTCCTTTCTTTTAAATTACAGAGAGTGCGCGTCTCCAAATATCCTATAGGGTCGATTCAGTAGCATATCCAAATATAATCTATGTTCAAAATAGCATTGGAGGGATGGTGCTAAGATGTTAAACTCATTTAATGTCGATATTTATCGGTGAAATGGTTACTTTTCTAAATAGCAAGAAATATATATATGATTTCACATTGATAAAAGCCCAAAACAAAGCAAGAAGCGTATATACAGATTTTGTCTTTCAGATAAGCTTCGTAGTCAGGGATACGTTTTTGATCGACTAACATCGTCACTGAGGAAGTTCTACGGTCGATATGAGGAACTCGTCATACACTAAGATGTCCTATATTCTAGCATGGTGGATGGTAATCTTTCATATACCATTTTTACCTTCCAACCACAGATTATACTTTAAATCTTCCGAAATGGAAGTAACCGGATGTGATATTTCTTCCGAATCGAAGCGACGGATGTTGCACGCAAGCATGATATGCTGACTCTTCCTGGGTACCTGGACTCATTCACTTCTTTTCATAGGGTGTTTGCTTTGGTTCCTATCTATACTGGTTTTGTATGCCTTAGGTTTGTGATGTAATTATCGCCGTTATTGCAAGCATGCAGGAGATGCTGACTCTTCTTGGGCACCTGGTCTCACTCGAATATTGGGAGTTCGCTACTTTCTATGTGATGGAGGTCTTTGTTTGTTTGCTTTAGTTCCTGCTTTATTCTAATTTTGTATGCTTTTGTTTTGTGATCATCTGAATAATCGATTTTGTACTGCGTATTTGGATAATGGTCATTGTCCATATTTGTCATTCGCATGCACATACACCCAGGTTACGTCAACTAAATATGCCATGAATTATTTACCATGTGCAAGACTTACCTGGCATGACAACTGTCTTTCCGAAAACTTTTTTTCAGCCGCTAGCCCAAAGATAAATTTCATTAGTTTTTTGTATTTAATTTCTTAAAGCAGCACATTCCACCTTCGGATTGATACTAATATAAGATTGCAACATTTGAGCTGAGCCAATCATAGGCTCAGAAATGACTCGTCTTATTTTTGAAGAATCTGTGAAGAAACCGTCTTCCTGGTCGTCATGAATGCAGCATCTTACAAAAGCTGACGATAATCACAAAAGCACTCACACTTGAGCACATACTGGAGTATCGACGAACCCTAGCTAGCTAGAGGTGGGACAAGGTTCCTAGGAGGAGTTGGCTAGCCGCTTCCGCCGTTGATGTTCATGCAAGAAAACTTTGAAAAAATATCTTACAGAATACATGCACTGTCTGTGGTTATGTCTATATAGAAAGTGCTTTGGCGACCATGTCAGGGGAAAATATTCAAAACTCTTACTGTCAGACCCCTCGCGGGGAACTATTTTACGAGCTCCACACGGCAAAGGGCACAAGTGTGACACAAATGAGTTAAAGATGATCCAGACGATAATGTCAACGCACATGAGTTCGATGCCAACAACCTCCACCACCCCTCCCCATGTCTCTATAGTCAGAGGTCAAGGATTATCACGATTCATTTCGGAAATATACCGTAATCTGGAAATTTTTGCGACGATTCATTTTTGAGTAAAAAGCCTATATATTTATTTTTGTGATTCTAATCTGTGCGAATCCCTTAGGACCAAAAAATAAAAATTATAGCATATCATATTTTGCTTATTTGCTGAACAACATTGCTGCATGTTTTAATCGAAAGTAATGAAAAAAACAAAAAACTGGCAGGACAGAAAAGAAATGATTCCTATCTTATTGTCTTCATTTGACAGAGCAGCTACATGTAACCTTTTGAAATGTCATAACTACGAAAAGCATACAAATCGCAGATGCTTGAAGTAATGACAGCCTCAATCAGAGAAAGTTTACTTATATTATGTAGTAATTAAGTCCTTCATTGCAAACAAAGGCCCATTTCAATTGTCTATTGGCTTATTTTTCACACCTAATCAGCGATCGGCTTAGTGCACCTGTTTTTCACATGTTCATGTTTACCTATGTATTGTTCACGCAAGGCATAGACAAACATTCTTGATATCCCTTTTGTTTTTGTTAAGTTTTAGTTTCTCTCTTTTTTTAGATCAACTGATTGTCATCACTGAATGAGACATATGCAACGCCCCTCCCCTCCAAAGACCGAATGTCAAATCGGTCATCAATAAAAGCCACGTATACAGGTGCGCGTACGTATCTCTTAAATTGATGTATCTGAAGCATAATTTTATTCAAGTGGATCTATGTTTGTGACCGACTGACATCGTCACTGAGGAAGCTCTACGGTCGATATGGGGAATTCGTCATACACTATGATGTCCCACTCTCAAGAATGGTGGACGATATTCTGTCATAGACTATTTGAACCATCCAACCAAAGAAAGTACTCTATGTCTTCAGAAAATTGAAGTAACCGGATGTGACAGTTCTACCGAACTGAAGCGGCGGGTAGCAGCATATGCTTACTCTCCCTGGGCACCTGGTCTCACTCCCATATCGGGAGTTCGCTTTATTCATGTGGTGGAGGTTTTTGTTTGTTTGCTTTGGTTCCTGTTCCTGTCAGCAACATAGGAAACCTAACAAGTCATGATTGTCAATCGGTAAATGTGACTAGCTTATTCAACAGATCACAAAGAAGACCTCGAAGTCGTGGCAATCGAAAATATAATAGGCCTAAGATACATAGTTTCTCCTTCGATGACTTGCTTCCATTTTTGAATGAGCCTCTAGGCCTGCATTATATTCGTACCAAATTATATTCTGTTCCTTTACGGAAGTTAAACGAAATTTACGAGTGTGCGAAGGACCTCACATTTACCGATACACGATCCCCAGAATACAGACTACAAGGAGTTATCTTGGACATTTCTACTTTCCGTTTATTTCAAGCAGTTAGATCAGATAAGTTAGAGGAGAACACAAACCGTCCTTTCATTAAAGTAACATTTGCAAACAAAGGTATTGATGAATTGAATCTTGGTCAAATTTTGAATCACAAAACTGTCACAGAAAAAATCCCACCATATTTCAAAAGAAAAGGAACTCCTTGTATTTCCTATAGCCACACACCTACAGTTGCATCTAAGATTTACAATTAAAGAAAGGAGGGGATCTCCAACAACACTAGGTTGCAGCACCCACAGCAAATTCCCAAAACATCCATGGAAAAAAACACAGAACAGCCACCCACAGAAAGGGACGCAAAAGGGACAAGGAACACCAACTCACAACATAGAAACATGAAACATAAACGACTACACATAAACCAACGAGACCAATGGGCAACCGGTGCCGACTTAGGACGGCCATCTGCCACGTAAATAGCAGACGGTATGGTTATCCTGGATTACGTGCGCACAACCCTCCCACTATCCCGAATTCCCAGAGGTCTCGAAGAACGCACAATTGTGGTGTAAAACAACCTCCTCACTGTTAGATGACCACAAACAAACAAGACCGTAAAACACAGGGGTCCAAGCAACACAGATGTATATGTAAATGGATATAAAAAGAGGACGTGCATAATACAGTCCGTGCTCTGCCGGCTGTCGCGAGCTCATATATGTTATCATCCGACTGACATTCACTGAGGACGGGTGGTCGAGGCCCTGTCTTCTCTAAGGAGGTTTGGACAGGGCCCGTCATGGAGTCCCGTCGTCACAGTCAGTCAGAGTGCAAGTCTTAAGAATGCGCTTGTACAAGACTGTATATTGGTCAAGTACCAAGCGTAGTGTCCGTCTGGTGACATTAGGAACATATCCACGGTATAAAAGGCGTTTGATGACTCTGACGCATTTTCGATAAATATGCTGTCTACCTTTGATCCTTCTTATTTCGTTAATTATGTCACCATAAAATGCAGGTTGTGAAATACCTAAAGTAATATACTCCGTTGCTTGTATGGGTCTGAATTTCATGGGAAGTTGATAATAATTTTTGTAGAAGTTCCAGAAAGTCTTTACTAGTTTGTGAAAGCGAAAACCTTGACCTAAAAGTTTCTATGTTATTTGTAGATTTCTATTATGAAAATCCAAAATATCAGTACCTGCTCTTCATGCCAGCTGAGCTGTGAAATGTAGATACCGTATGACGGTAATCTAGGGACATCACCGTCAAGTCAGGGGAAATTTACTATGTTGAATCCAAAATCATCACGTTTGTCATATACACTTGTATGTATACCGCCATCACGGGCAGGAACACGTTACGTCGCCTTACAGTACCGTTGTCAGAAGTATTTAAAGTTCTGCACTTAAAACCGTCCGTTGACATTATGCTACAGGTAAGGATATGAAGGAAACCATCCGTTGTCGTGACAATGAGCATATTTGGAAAGTATGATTTTCTAATAAACGTTAAAATTATAGAAGTAATACACTCGAAAATTCAATGGGGGGTAGTCATAACACTAACCTATTGGTTAATATGCTTTTCTGGTACTGATATACAGTTTGGAAAGAGGAGATCGAGTTGGCGTCCTTTGATCACCACGTCCTGCACATGTGTTATTCTTCCTTTTTCTTGAAATCTTTGAATATTCAGGTTATCTTATTCCAGAAATATACTAATCATAAATATCAAGTCTATATAATGCTCCTCCGGTAGTGTCATGATGACGAATTCAATTTTGGACCACTTTTTCTGGACTTTTCTAAAATTAGTCCGTTGTCAATCCATGTTGCGAAAGTTCTGTCCGTTGTCAGATGTCCGTTGTCTGCTTTTATATTTCAATGGATGGAATGATACTGTGATACATTGTACCTGTACTAATCATTAAAATTCATCAATCAATACGCACAATTTAATTTTCAACCAATTTAGAATGGAGACTGATTTGCCCAGAATTGAATTCGCCGAATCATCCCGTTTGTTAAAATATCCTTAACATTAAATTTTATTCGCCCCGTCTTAAATTCATCTTCTGGGCTATTGATGAAAAGGGTAAAATATAAATGGAGGCGAAAATTTGAATGTATACAGTATCTTACTTTATAAGTGCATTATAAACCAGTGTAATGCAGTAGTTTTCTCATAGGAAAATTTGCTATATAAGAGGTTTCTTCCCCTTGGAGATATTCCGCTATATATAATAGACTTTCCTCATATTAGCATGGATTTTCCCCATACAGAAGAAGAAAGAAGGGGATCTCCAACAAAGCCAGGTTGCAACACCCACAGCAAAATCCCCAAAACACCCATGCAAAAACACAGAACAGACACCCACAGAAAGAGACGCAAAAGGGACAAGGAACACCAACTAACACCATAGAAACATGAAACATAAAAGACTACACATAAACCAACGAGACCAATGGGCAACCGATGCCGACTTAGGACGGCCATCTGCCACGTAAATAGCAGACGGTGTGTTTATCCTGGATTACGTGCGCACAACCCTCCCACTATTCCGATTTCCCAGAGGTCTCGAAGAACGCACAATTATGGTGTAAAACAACCTCCTCACTGTTAGATGACCACACGCAAACAAGACCGTAAAACACAGGGGTCCAAGCAACACAGATGAATATGTAAATGGATATAAAAAGAGGACGTGCGTAATACAGTTCGTGCTCTGCCGGCTGTAGCGAGCTCATATATGTTATCACCCGAGGAGTCCGACTGACATTCAGAGAGGACAGGTGGTCGGGCCCTGTCTTCTCTAAGGACATAAAAGAAACCACACGAACTTTCATACAGACACACACAAATGTGAATAACATATCAACTATACAATTTTCATCATCACCTGAGATATACATGTAAGGTCTATATCATACCCCCATCGAAGATCTCTATTGAATGCAAAATTATGTTTCAAAGAGAAAACCCAAACCATTAATGGTAGGCGAGGGAAATCTGCTTTAGGGGACTTCAAAGACTACAATAAAGTTTTTTTTTCGCCGGGAAGGGGGGGGGGGTCTCCAGTAAGTGTATAGCAGTTATAGGGGCTACTATGGGCAAAATTATAATGGCCATTTATTACAAGTAGTTATTACTTTGTGCGTTTTATTTCATTTTTGTGCATTTGATATCATTTTGTCCCTTCGATAAAACGGTGCCTATCTTTAGGTAAGAATCTTATTGTTTCTGGAAAAAAGGCATGCAAAAATTCTAGATCAAAGAGCGATTTCATGTTAAGAACGTTCGGAACAATCACGTGATAAAGGCTGAGGCCATCAAAATGTCTTCAATGACCGATATTTGATGTCTTTGTTTTTAACGCTATATATGACTTCAAAATCCTTTTGTTGTTTAATTGATCAATGTATAAATTCATGAATTCATCCTACACCTCTTCAAATTCATGAATCATATTTTCAAATTTAAATCTATTCTATATGATCTATGTTCTCTTAACCTGAAAATTATATGATATCCTCCTTTACAGCTTTACAAAAAAAAGAAAAGAGAGAGAGCTGAAGAATAAACTAAGCTAATTTAATTGCTCAGCCTAAGATTCGAAATAAAGATTCAATTCCCCATTCATGCCCAAATACCGTTAAGAGTCATGACAACGGACCATATCTTCTTGTCTTGTCATAACAACGGACATTCTTTATCAAATAATCAAAGTATACAATAAATATACAATGTAAAGGACGGTCATTTACATATATTGTTTGTATAATGTTGTCGATAATTTTCTACATAAAATTGGTATATGAAATCAAATAATTAAGAGACAGGATATTTTTCCTGTTCAAATTTCCGTTTTCGTTGCTGACAGTGGGTCATCGCCAATGAGATCTCCTCATAACATAAAGGGAGTTTTATTCATTTCATGGTAATAATGCATTACTGAAGCGTGTGGCTACCCCCCGTTGGCTTTTTAAAAGAAATCACCGGTTACCTAATGATTTATTTGCGATTTTACTGAAATTTTGTCGATAATTTTCATGACAACGGATGGTTTCCAACATATCCTCACCTGTTGCATAATGTCAACGGACGGTTTTAAGTGCAGAACTTTAAATACTTCTGACAACGGTACTGTAAGGCGACGTAACGTGTTCCTGCCCGTGGCCATTGACAATTTTGATATTTAGGTCCAAAAATGGTGTTTCTGTGTCTGTAAAGTTTGCCTTGTTTAGAGTCAATTCTTGTGGATAAATAACATCTTTATATTTTTCAAAAACAGGTTTATCGATAGCAAGAATATCATCCAGGTACCTAGACGTACCAATGAAGCATTTCACATCATCATGTTTTCTTTGCTATTGAAGCTTTTGAATAAATTCTTTTTTCATATGTGTATCAAAATAAATCTGCAATTAAACAAAATGTTTTTCATAAAAAAACAGATGTCTCCCCCCTCCCTCTAAGTTACTTTGACCTTGGGCCAAAATGCAAAATGATGTGAAACCTTTGAGTCATGGGCAACATCACACTAAAACATGAAAGTGATTCATTACATTGTTCGAGGTAAAGCCCAAACATGATTGACATACTGTATACGTAGAATCATTCACTGTGTATTAATCTTCGCTACTTTCGTGGTCATTCTCGTACCGCGAAAGTTTGTCTCAGTGAATCAAAACACCAAAAACATCATTCAAAGACGGATTATCTGTAAATGATTCTGAACATAAAACTGTGACATATTTAAGCATAATAAATATACAGATTCTTTGTAAAAAAAGTATAACACTAGGTAAAATGCTAGCATTTTCTTTCGCAAGTTTTTCTACGTGCACAAATGTTCTCATGTAGATACTTCCATCGGTAAATAAAAAATATTTTTTTAATTACGATGTCTCTCTGACGCGTAACGAACCTGTCGTATTGTCTTGTTGATATAATTAGATTGTTTGTTTAATAATAAGATCTAACCTGTATTGTAATTAAAAAGTTATCGTCAGAGGAGTGTTATTCTTAATCAAGTTTGTACACACTTGTGGTACACAACATGTATATAAGTAACGGTATGTACAAACAAACGTGAGTTTTGAAACTAGCAAGTCCGTTTGATATACGTAAAATATTACTGCCGTAATATGGTTAAAATATTTTTTACATTATTGCTACTTTTTATATATATTTAGATCCATTGATATCTCCTTTCTCGGTCCACGGACTAGTGCAAATAGCGTCGAATAACACGCAACATACGTACATGTATACAGTGCAGGCATGTAATTTCCGTGCGATTGTAACAAATTAGACAATTCAAAGATATTGAATTCTAAACAAGTGAATTGTCCGTGAAAGCCCCAACCCCCTTTTTTTCGTTTTCAAGAGAGTCTAAAAAATCAAACAGACAGGAGAGTTATGGAATTATCATTCATTCATGGACTGAAATTTCTAAAGATTATTACATCCGCACCGTGTGAAATGAAAAAAAAAATGTTGGTTTTTTTTTAAATGTACATTCATGAGGGGCGGATCCGCGAATCATTGTCCACGCGAAATGGTTTACTCTTCTGAAACCGCGAAAGAAAGTACCAGCGAATGATTCTACTTATACAGTATACAATTTCATTATAAGCATATTTAAAGAAATTGACTTTGGTCACATGATCTTGGATATAGGTGATCTGAAACCTACACTCACTGACGAGGGTTAAGTACCCGAAACATGCATGTCTGGTCCATGCTGCAAACTTATCTGCTTTTAAATGATGCTATTGAATTTGAAGACGTTTAACATTGTATGGATCATGAGCAACAAAAAACTAAATTAGTGATTGGATACACAGTTCAAAATATAAAGCCTAAACATTATTAGCATAGACAATTTCTGCCTGGACATGCTTAGCATACACAATTTCATTAGCAAAGTAAGAAGCTACCTTAACCATGTGACCTTGGGACAATGTGATAAGAAACATTCAGTCCTTAGAAACAACATACTAAAATATGAAAACAATTGTAAGAAGGGTTCAGGAGATATAGCCCAGACAATATTAGTACGTACAATTTCATTAAAAAGAACTAGATGATCTTGACCTTGGGCAAATGACCTTGGGTCAAGATGATAAGAAACCCTCCATTCCTGAGCAACAGCATACTACTGTATAAGAGTGATCCAGTATATGATTCCACAGATATAGCCCAGACTCAATAGCATTTACAATTTCATTAAAAAAATGTAATACTTGACTTTAGTCATATGACCTTGGATCAGCCCATCATACTAAAATATGACGTGATCCGATCACGGTTCAAACGATTAAGCCTGGACATAATACATGTAACAAATACAAATTTATTTTAAAATAACTAATTGACCTTGACTTTGGTCACATGACCTTGAGTCAACGTGATGTGAAACCTTTACGTGATAAGCAACAACATACTAAAATATGACTGTGATCTGATAAATAGTAAAAAGAGATACAGCCCCAATGGGATAGCATGTACAATTTCATTAAAATGTACTTAGTAACTTTGACCTTGATCAAATGACCATGGGTCCAGGTGAAACCTTTTGGTCATGACTAAATACATTCTTAAACTTGAAAGCAATCCAGTATGCGGTCCAAGGGATAAAGCCTTAACAAGAATGTATCTACAATTTCATTAAAAATGTAGCAAGTGACCTTGGCCTTGGGTCAAGGTGATGTGAAACCTTCAGGTCATAAGCAACAACATACTAATATATGAAACTTATCTGGCAAACGGTTCAAGGGATAGAGCACGGACTGGAATGTATGTACAGTTTCATTAAAAATTTACTAAGTGACCTTGACCTTGGTAACATGACCGTGGGTAAAGGTGATGTGAACCCTTCAGGTCATAAGCAACAACATACTAAAATATGAAATTGATCCTGCTAACGGTTCAAGAGATATAGCCCGGACAGGAATGTATGCATAATTTCATTAAAAATGCACTAAGTGACCTTGACCTTGGTCACATGACCTTGCGTCAAGGTGATGTGAAACCTTCGGGTCATAAGCAACAACATACTAAAATATGAAAGTAATCCGGCAAACGGTTCAAGAAATATAGCCCGGATAAGAATGTATGCATAATTTCATTAAAAATGCACTAAGTGGCCTTGACCTTGGTCACATGACCGTGGGTCAAGGTGATGTGAAACCTTCGGGTCATAAGCAACAACATACTAAAAAATGAAAGTGATCGGGCAAACGGTTCAGGAGATATAGCCCGGACACGATGTGTGACAGACGGACAGACAGAGAGACAGACAGACAGACGGACGACGAAGGCAAAACCAATATGTCTCCTCCCCGTTGGGGGGAGACATAATAAGAGGCGCACAATTTGTACCCATAGGAATCCCTACAACCTGCTTGTAGAGATTCTCACCAAATCTTACATAAATGTTGTCCAATAGGAAGGACAAGGCACTACACAGGTCGCTACATGTCTATGATTTGTATGATTTGTATTCTGTAGCGGAAAAGAAACCCTTTGATTAAAATGTACAAATATAAGTTTTCCCCTCTCGATTATAGCACCATTTAATGAGTTTGATGAGAGTGAATTGATCATTAATCTTGTCGTGAGGAAGCGTGGTGTATATATTTGAAAAGTCGTATGAAGAAATCGTATTGGCTTGAAAAATTACAAACGATTCTTGCAGTGTAATGATTTAAGTAATCCCTCACTACACCCACTTCCTTGCTAAAGTTCTTCATCGGATTTCAACTACTCTCCTTGTGGACGCGTTATTACTGATTGTACTCTATGTCATCCGAAATGGAAGTAACCGGATGTGACAGTTCTACCAAAATGAAGCGGCGGGTGTTGCATGCAAGCACGCGATGCTTACTCTTTCTGGGCCCCTTGTCTCATTCACATATCGGGAGTTCGCTTCTTTTCATGTGGCGGAGGTTTTTGTTTGTTTGCTTTGGTTCCTGTTTTATCCTGATTTTGTATGCCTTCGGTTTCTGATTTTCTGAATTATCGATTTTGTGTTGTATACAGGGATATGGTCATTATCAATATTTGTCATTTAAGAAACATATTTTTGCGAATCCATCATACCCGCAAAATTGCTAAATATTAATCGACAGCAAAAATAACCAGATTTACAGTAGTAGCTAAATTGATCGATAGGATTAAATAAAATTTTTACTTTATCTTTTTCTTATCTTTATACTTTCCAAAAACTTATAAATCTTCAAAATATTCCATCGCAAACTATCGTAAACAAGCCATTAATCGTATTCGATTGACAGAACGGACTCGTCTTTTTTCTTGTGAAACATCAAAGAGGACCTGAAATACGTAATGTAACTAGGTAAGCTTTTCTCATGTTTCTCAAGTATATTTTGGAATCGATTAATTCAGAGTAGAAAATGTCAAAACATGAGACATGTCAATTAACGGCATATTCTTTGATGAGAAATGTATTTGTATATCGAATATTTTTACAATTCCTTAATAAAGAATATGGACCTTATCATAGAAAAGAATATATAACAAAAAGATAATTGATATAAGATAGGGAGATCCCCTTCCTGTATCTATTTCGAACGGTCTGCGTATTGCGTTTATATATTTCAAAGTTTTCTAACGTTTCGGGGTAGTTTTAACATAATAAGAAAAACGATGGGCACAAATTTATTTGCAAGATAGATTTATTACGAGAAAGTTGATGTCCAAGTGAGACTTAGATATCATTCAATATGGATAGTTCTTTATATATAAGGAAAGTAGGGGCGGATATTCTTATGGATCATCTATCAATGTATGTATTCCATCCGATTTGCTCTTTCACAGTTTGTCTCCTTTTTTCTTCTTTCTTAATCCAAATCTGAGCATCTGTACGTTTTCCCGTACTTTCCGTGGTGGATACACGCTGCTTGTCATGTTTTTTTTTATTTGTACATTGTAAGGTGTCGCTCGACGGCAGTCTATCCCAAACCTGGGCAATTTGTGTGGCGCCACAAACATTCGTATTCAAATTCATTTATTGCGATAGCTATGAGGACTTGGTTGGTTCAAAATGTTGGTATTAAGGAGGTATTCAACACTTGGACGCCAAATTCAATTTTTCTAAAACATTTCTGAAATTATATAATTTATGTCTGTCCTTGACTATGCAAACTTACATCTGATTCTATCCACAGGAAAATTTTCTACAAGACTTTGAAATATACATTAATCGATACTTTCGTGAATTTCTTGATGACGTCATAATATTGAAAGTGCCATTCTAGTTCTCCTAAAGCTATTGGAAATTAATTTTGATTTCACTTCCAAAATATCCATAAATATATTTTACTTACATATGGAAAAGATAAAATGAATTGTGTTTTAAACACAGGCTGGATACTTGAATAAAAGATGACAATGTCGCTAAAAAAAATTGCAATTTCGAGCCAATTTGCTGTAGTTGCTAGTTAATTATTAGGAATCCTGTGGATGAATATTTGTCAAAAACTATCAAAATAACCAAGAATGTCCTGGGATGATTTCATGATTAAATGGGAAAAATTGAATTTAGAAATTAGATATTACAAGGCTTTATATTTTCCATTTTTATCTTCCAAAATCGTCCATTTTCAATGAAGTGACATCCGCTTTCCTGTAACGTAGATTTGTCAGCGAATACATTGTGATGAAGATTTAAATTTCTATTTTATACATGCTAAGTTTCAATGCAATACGTTTAGTAAAAATGTTTTTATTGCATTTTGAATGCGAAGGTTTGTGACGCCATTTTTTCCCGATAACGTTGAAATAACGTCGTGGGTTGCTCATGGATAAAACTCACAAAGACCTAAATTTCGAAAATCGCCATAATTTCTTCAAATGACGTGGGAAATTTTTCAAATTTCATCAGGATACTCAAATGTGTGTATCAATCAGAGTATCAAATGTTTTAAGGTAATTAAGACTGTACCTTTCCTAGGAAGCGAGAAAACAAATGATGCCGCCGCCATCTTGGTGTTCAAACCCTCCTTAATATATCGGAAAGTTCATAACTTCTATCATCCAGGAAATATAGAGGTCTGCCCGATTAATTTTTATTAAGCATTTTCGTCTGACGTCGGAACGTTCTGCTTTAAGATATTTCTACTACATGTAGCCCGGTTAAAATGTTAAACGTCTTCAAATTTATAAACTTTTTGTTGCCTCGGGCGTCGGGCTTGTGAGTTTTCAGTAAGTCTATACACATATACATGAATGTACATATACAACCTGCCTATTCAAAATTGAGTTTTTACAGAACATTTGGAGAGGGGTATGCAAAGAAAGTTGAGCTCTTGATATACAATTTAACCATCGAAAATGCGTCAGAATCATCAAACGCCTTTTAAACCGTGGATATGATCCTAATGTCACCAGACGGACACTAAGCTTGGTACTTGACCAATCTACAGTCTTGTACAAGCGCATCCTTGAGACTTGCACTCTGACGGACTGTGACGACGGGACTCCATGACGGGCCCTGTCCAAACCTCTTTAGAGAAGACAGGGCCCCGACCACCTGTCCTCTCTGAATGTCAGTCGGACTCCTCGAGTGATTACATACATGAGCTCGCTACAGCCGGCAGAGCACAGACTGCATTACGCATGCCCTCTTTTTATATCCATGTACATATTCATCTGTGTTTCTGGGGCCTCTACGTTTTGTAGTCTTGTTTGTGTGAGATCATCTTACAGTGAGGAGGTTGTTTTACACCACAATTGCACGTTCTTCGAGACCTCTGGGTAATTGGAGAAGTGAGAGGGTTGTGCGCACGTAATCCAGGATAACCACACCATTTGCTACTTGCGTGACAAATGACCGTCCAAAGTCTGCACCGGTTGCCGATTGGTCTCGTCGGTTTAAGTGTAGTCTTTTGTGTTTGATGTTTACATGTCGTATGTTCTCATACTATACTCGTCTTTTATGTTTTTGCATCGGGTCTGTTGATACTCTGCTGTTGGTGCTGCAATGGGGCTTGTTGGAGATCTCCTCCCTTCTTTTAAGTGTAGGACGAGCGGATCGAGCCTAGAAATCGTGGTCTTGTTGTTAGTGAAGCAAACTGAAATTCGTTTCACTGAATAGCGAGCGAAGTTTTGGATTTTGAACATTAATTTGGGCCAGAATATTTATTTCCATTAACATATTCATATATTGTGTTGCCTGGGCCCCTGCGTTTTGCGGTCTTGTTTATGTGTGGTCATCGGACAATGAGGAGGTTGTTTTACACTCCAATTGTACGTTACCTCTGGGTAATCGGAAAATGGGAGGGTTGTGCGCACGTTATCCAGAATAACCACACCTTCTGCTATTTCCGTGGTAGATGGCCGTCCAAAGTGGGCACCGGTTTTACATTGGTCTCGTTGGTAGTCCTTTGTGTTTGATGTTTCTGTGTTGTGCGTTGACGTTCCTTGTCCCTTGTGCGTCTTTTTCTGTGCTTGTCTGCTGTTTTTGCATTGGGTGTTTTGGGGTCTTGCTGTGGCTGCTGCAACCTGGAGGTGTTTGAGATCCCCTCCTTTGTTATATATTGATATCAGAATTTCATTGTTTATTCAAATCGTATTCCTTGTCCCTTATGCGTCTCCTTTTGTGCTTGTCTGCTTTGTGTTTTGTATTGGGTGTTATGGGGTTTTGCTGTGTCTGCTTCAACATGGTGTTGTTGGAAATCCCCTCCTTTGTTCTTCTAAAGATTTTTGTCATGACAAGCAGGAGCTAATTCACTTATTTAGTTATGCAGATTCACAGTTCTGTGCTTTCACTATGAATATTTAAAATTTTCCCTAGGTTTGATCAAAGTAGATTGGCATTCATTGGTCTTTTAAACCGTTAGTCTTATGTTACGTAGGTTATTACAATTGCTAAACGTCTTGCTAAAATTCAATAGCATCATTTAAAACCAAAATTTAGAGTACAATATATATTTTGACAACCATCTTATTTATCTAGTTTATCATTTTCTTAGACATACATACGTTTTCTTATCTGACATTGCTGCATTTACACAGTTTATATTTTTTTGGAATTATTTTATTTTATTTTTCCTATATTTTAACTTAGCTGTCCTAGGAATGACAAATATGGATAAGGACCATGTCCCTGTATACAGCACATAATCGATTATTCAGAAAATCAGAAACCGAAGGCATACAAAATCAGGATTAAACAGGAACCAAAGGAAACAAACCTCCACCATATGAAAAGAATCGAACTCCCGATATGGGAGTGAGACCAGGTGCCCAGGAAGAGAGTAAGCATTTCCTGCTTGGATGCAACACTTCTTTACTTCTCTATGATAATATCATACAATAAAAAGTATATAAATCATGTTGATTGAAAGAGATATATCGTAATGCGAAATTCAGTTCCTATAGTTGAATAATATGGAATTTGTATTGCGTATATCCTCTCAAATAGTTGGACATCGAGAAAATGATAATTAATATTTTTAAAACAAAGTTACGGAGGCTATACTGTTCAATTCATTTTGAAAATTAGATAGCGTAGAGATGGAAATACAGGTAACATTTATTTTCAATATTTTTCAAAGCTATATCTTCCATAAAACACGCCAAAAGAAATAAAAAACGCAAACTGAGGAACTTGAACGTGATCGTTAAGGACGTTAAAAATTAACGCATCTTTAGTGGTACATCCACCTAAATCTTCGATTAATATATCGAGAGCTATGGTATGTTAACTAGTTATACACTGCTTAAAAACTGGATGAAAATTTGATCGACAGATCTATAATAAAGCTCAATTAATATTACCGTTACATAAGTTGCTTTAGTTATGGAGGTTATGTTCTCATAGTTAATAAGATATTTTAGAAAGAGGGACATTACAAAGATTTATTAGCATACACCAGCTTATTGACATTATTACGTTTGTTGAGCAATATGATCTTTAAAAATGTTTGTGTTGCTATTTGCAAAGAAAAATCCGTTATGCAGGTTATGTTCTTATATTCGAAACTCCGATAGAAGAACTTCTCTTTCTGAAAACTCAAAATTGGTCAGTTGAAAAGGATTTTTTTAAAATCAAAATGATAACATAATCACGTATTGGTAAGGCCTCTTGAGTATTCCAAAATAATGGGAATAAACATTTGAAAGACAATGGCTGCATTGCTATGGATGACAAATATGGATAATGCCCTATCCCTGTATACAGCACAAAATCGATAATTCAGAAAATCAGAAACCGAAGGCATACAACATTAGCATAAAACAGGAACCAAAGCAAACAAACAAAAACCTCCACCACATGAAAAGAAGCGAACTCCCGATATTGGAGTGAGACCAGGTGCCCAGGAAGGTTAAGCATCTCCTGCTTGCATGCAACACCCGCCGCTTCAATTCGGTAGAACTGTCACATCCGGTTACTTCCATTTCGGAAGACATAGAGTACAATCTTTGTTTGGATGGTTCAAATGGTCTATGACAGAATACCATCCACCATTCTGGAGAGTGGGACATAATAGTGTATGACGAGTTCCCACAATCAACCGTAGAACTTCCTCAGTGACGATGTCCGTCGGTCACAAACATATCCCTGACTGAGAAGCTTATCTGAAAGACGCCTAGCTATCAAAACAAAATCCGTATATTTGGTATTTGGTATGCTCTGGCATAGTGTATCAACTGAGATATTAACACGCCATAAGCAGGCGATGAAGGGATGTTGCTACTCAGAAAAGGAAAGTTTGTAATGTTGAAATTGAAGTCGTCACCTTTGTCATAGAGTGAGGTTTCATGTGACCATCAGTGTCGTAGGACAACATTATGTCCAAATAGGATGCTGAATTGTTTGTCTCTATAGTTTCTTAGACTTCAAGCTGCGAAGGATAGATACTGCTTAGGTAATCCGCGAATTTTGGATTATTGATGGACAACACATCGTCTATGTATCTGTAAGTGAAGTTGAAGTCAGAAGCTAAAAAGAAGGGAGGAGATCTCCAACAAGACCCCGTTGCAGCATCAACAGTAAAACACCAAAACACCCGATGCAAAAACACAAAAGACGAGTACAGCACGAGACGGAAAAGAGACACACGACATGTAAACATCAAACACAAAAGACTACACATAAACCGACGAGACCAATGGGTAACCGGTGCAGACTTTGGACGGCCATCTGTCACGCAAGTAGCAAATGGTGTGGTTATCCTGGATTACGTGCGCACAACCCTCTCACTTTTCCAATTACCCAGAGGTCTCGAAGAACGTACAAATGTGGTGTAAAACAACCTCCTCACTGTAAGATGACATCACACAAACAAGACCGCGAAACGCAGAGGCCCCAGAGACACAGATGAATATGTAAATGGATATAAAAAAAATATAAAAAGAGGGCATGCGTAATACAGTCCGTGCTCTGCCGGCTGTAGCGAGCTCATGTATGTAATCACCCGAGGAGTCCGACTGACATTCAGAGAGGACAGGTGGTCGGGGCCCTGTCTTCTCTAAAGAGGTTTGGACAGGGCCCGTCATGGAGTCCCGTCGTCACAGTCAGTCAGAGTGCAAGTCTCAAGGATGCGCTTGTACAAGACTGTAGATTGGTCAAGTACCAAGCCTAGTGTCCGTCTGGTGACATTAGGATCATATCAACGGTATAAAAGGCGTTTGATGATTCTGACGCATTTTCGATGGTTATGCTGCCTATCTTTGATCCTTTTTATTTTGTTTATCATATCACCATAAAAGACAGGTTGTGTAATACCCATAGTAATGTACTCTGTTGCATGTATAGATCCGATTTTTAAAAGAAGTTGACTGTAATTTTTGTAAAATTTCCAGAAAGTCTTAACTAGTTTATGAAAGCGGAAACCTTGACCTAAAAGTTTTTTGGTAATTTGTAAATTTCTACTGTGAAAATCCAAAATATCAGTACATGCTCTAGCGTACCGGATGAGCTGTGATATGTAAATGCCGTATGACGGTAATCTTGGAACATCACCGTCAAGCCAAGGGAAATATACTATGTTGAATCCAAAATCATCCCTTTTGTCATATACACTTGTATGAATCTTTCCGTTTACAATTTTGATATTTAGGTCCAAAAAGGGTGTTTCTGTATTAGAAAGGTTTGCCTTGTTAAGGGTTAATTCTTGTGGATAAATTTCATTCTTATATAATTCAAAAGCAGGATTGTCAATGGTTAGAATATCATCCAGATACCTAGAAGTATTATTGAAACATTTCAGCTCATCAAATTTTCTTTGCTTTTGAAGATTTTGGATAAATTCTTTTTCATAAGTGTATAAAAATAAATCTGCAAGAAGAGGCGCACAGTTAGTACCCATAGGAATTCCTACAACCTGCTTGTATAGATCCTCACCAAATCTAACATAAATATTGTCCAAGAGGAAGGACAAGGCATTGCACAGGTCACTACATGTCCATGATTTGTATGATTTGTAGTCTGTCGATGAAAAGAAACCCTTCGATTCAGATGTACAAATGTAAGTTTTTCGCTCTCGATCAAAACACCATTTAATGAGATTAGATAATCGATCATTAATTTTGTCATGAGGAAGTGTGGTGTACATATTAGAGAAGTCGTATGAAGAAATCGTATTGGCTTGGAAATTTCCAGATTTCATTTTTTCAATCACATCCCCTGAATTCTTAATAGACCAAAATAAATTTACATCGTTCCTGTTTAGAACCGTTTCACAATATCTAGCTATGTGTTCTTTAATAGCAGTTAGTGCTGACGTCAGATTTCTAGACAAAACTGTAGTGGAGCAGTATCTTTTCCCTTCAGAGACCAAAGATTTAATGAATTCAGCTTCGTACGAGTAAAGGAAAATGTCGGCAAGGAGTGGGGCACAATTAGTCCCCATTGGAATTCCGACAATTTGCTGGAAGACCTTTCCTCCAAACACTACAAAAATGTTGTCGATCAGAAAGTTTAACATCTGAAAAATATCTGTTTCAGTGTAGTTATTTTCAGAATCGGACTTTTTTTTACAAAGTAGGTCTTGTCATAGTTAACAACAATAAATTTGTATTTTCGATTACCGTTCTTACTTGTAAACGCATTACTTATAATTTTTGCGAGTCTTTCTTTCAATTTAGAATGTGGAATTGTAGTGTAAAGTGTCGAAAAATGAAAGGCTTTGATCGAATGGACTCTACTAAAATGAGTGGATTTCAGATGTTCTAAAAGTTCCTTTGAATTCTTTAAAATCCACATCTGGTTGATTCCGCTGCGAGAATATACTGTCGAACAATATTTTTGAAGCCAAGATTTGATTTTAGATAAAAACTTTGGTGAGTAAGATCGATACAGATTTGGTAGAACATTTTGAGGACCAGCGATGAAACTTTGTTTGTACGGATTCTTATGCATTTTAGGTATGCAGTATAAGTATGGTAAATCTAAATCTAATTTGTTAGTGTTGAAGCCAAAGGAAGCAAGAGCTGATTTGTGGTTATCTATTGTTTTAGAGGCAGAAAGGTTTGTTGGGGTGTAAGTGGGATTTCCAGGTGTCGAATTTAAACTAAACTCTTTTACTAGACTGTCGAGATAGTACTTTTTGCAAGTAAATGTGTAATTATTTGAGGCTTTGTCCGCTGGTGTGATGACATAATGTTCTTTGAGGTAGGTAAGGCATATTTCAGCGACAGTGTGATAAAATAGATATTGATTGCTATAAAACTTGTACGTGATATCAGATTTTGTTTTTAAATACGCTCACTATTCCTAGAATCTTAAGAAAAACAATGAAAGAGCTCAGCGTAATCAATTTCTTGATTAATTTTAGGTACTTAGGGTAGCCCACTCCTTAGATATGTAATATTTGGTCAGTATTTGACGTGTTTGTGGCAGAAAAAGGTTGTTCTTCTCCAATGAGCACTCCGTTTCAGCAGTAGACTGTGAACATTGCAAATTAGAACCTAGCGACAGGTAAAATCACTAAGTGTCGCAATTTTTCTGGAATGACTGAAATGCCATTAAGGTTCTATATTTGGAAGAATCTAATTTCCAAAATGTCTTTTTAATCAAAAACCAATTACTTAATATTTTGTGCAGTGTAAGCAATTTCCAAATGTCCACATAAATAGTCGGCGTATCGTTTTTCCGGCCGGTTTAAGTTTAGACTCCGCTCTCATAATATCAACATGTTACGCTTATAAACTTTATTCGGACTTCTGTTCGTATGTTTCAATATGACAATTTAATACACAACGCGAACTAGGAAATGTTAAATATCTTAAATTAAAAAAAAATCGGTCATTTTTTTTTTTTCGGAATTTCGTGTCAACGTTAATCAAGAGTCTATCACGACCGCGATATATATAGTAGAATGTGTGTTTGCTTTTTCTTGATTTTATCTAAATATAAACCCCTCTGTTTCCTACGTTTCGTTCATAAGTTTGACCTTTGTTGATGCTTTTTTTCATTGACGGTATCCTGTGTCTTATCGAATGGACATGTGTATTATCAATGAGTAATCATTAAGCTGAGGCATTGACGTTTGACAAGCGACATTCAAAAACAATGTACATGTATTTCATTTCAGAATGTGTTTTAGAATTGATATAAAAAGTTTTAATTGTTACCGATATTTTCTCTCAGTTATTTTTGTATTCTTTTAAAGTAATTCAGACGCCTAATTTCGCATAAAGGCATTTCATATACAAAGTTTTCGAATTACGTTTTAGATCAAGAGTTGTTAAAAGTATCATTTTTGAAACCATTCACTCCAGTTTCGGTACAGGCATCTAAATTATTTCTGTAAATCTAAACGTATGGTCAAAAAGAGATACAGAGAAAATTCAGTGTCATAAACTACCAGAAGAATAATGTGAAATCTGTCGGTGAATTAATGATGCTGACTTTATAATTTTGTCGCTAGGAGAAGACGATAGTACGAGAAAAAACAGTAAAGTTCCAGATGTGCAGTTTACCCATGAACTTTAATTACCTCCTTTGTTATTGGGATCGCCTGTTGTGATAGGTCACGTGGCTGTATAAGCCAATCAAATTTGTAGCACACCTCATATGTGAGTAATGTCGAAATCATTCTTTATAATAAATTCCATACGATTCTGACCATGGGGGTCCTAAGAGGTAATCATGCACACATGTACGTCAACAGAGGGTTGTGTATTTTATGTGTACTTTTTTTTCGATTAATAAACACAAGGTATACTTTTTGTTCTTAAAATAAAGAGTTAAGATCAGATTTCAAGACTTCATACGTGGAAGTGATCACAATTTTTTTCTATAAGAAAGAAAGGTCACTTATAATTTGGTTGAAAACTGCATAAAATCTTATACAGCACCACACCTTAAGAGCGCATTGGAATGTATGTGTAAATGTTGTGCAGAACGAACGCCTGTGGTGTCAATATATCAACATTTCGACTCCATAAAAAATGTTTGATACTGTCTGGTCAATTTCAATCATAATTCATGTGTACCACACAAAAAAGACTACGTGAAATTAAAAGAAAAGGGGGGAGTGGTGTTCTTCAACCCCCTTCCCGCCATTTTCATTCCTTTAATTAATATGGAAAGCAATGTATTTTGTTGCCGTAATGATTCTATATTTCTTGGTAACTATTCAAACATCGAATTTTGTTGAAAAATCAATTACAAAATAAGGCTGCTAACTCCATTAAACGAATAAATTGGGCATATCTTTAAGATAATGGACAAGTGCAGTTAAGGGGATAGGGGTCATGTTTTGTGAATTACGAACTGCTATTTGATTAGATGCATTATCTTATGAGATGTGAGTCTTGAATATATATGTTGTAAAGATAAAACAACCCAAAATTTATGAAAAAAAAATTAAACACTTTTTTTCTTAATTTTTAATTGCATTTTTCTATGTTTTCTAACTTTACACATATCGGGAGTTCGCTTCTTTTCATATGGTGGAGGTTTTTGTTTGTTTTCTCTGGTTCCTGTTTTATCCTTATTTTGTATGCCTTCGGTTTCTGATTTTCTGAATTATCGATTTTGTGCTGTATACAGGGATATGGTCATTATCCATATTTGTCATTTTACTCGTGGAAACCTGAATCAAGCTAATATAATTTTCAAATGTAAACAAGAAGCATTGATAATGAAAAATCTAGTCACTAGAAAGCTAAATGAAGATCTTGTGACATATTTCATGCAAATTTGTGTTTCTAAAAACGAATAAATGAGTAAAATTAAAAGCAAGGAAAATTGTGTATTTCGCCAGCTTTTACACAATAGGGTTACTTCCGATAGCACTGTATTTCATGGAGACGGATGGTCATTATCTATATTTGTCATGAACATATTTTGTTGAAACTTGGAACATGACAAAGGTAGGTATTGATGTATATAATAACATTGTGAATTTGATACAGATGTGAAAAGGTGAGCATCTTAAGGCCATTTGGCTGTATAAGTCAATTAAATTTGCAACACACCTCAGGTCACGAAAATTGACGTCAGAGCTACCGCGTGTTTACCATGAAATGTTGACAATGACTAGCATTATAAACTTGAATTTGATATCAGTATAATCTTTAAGGATTGACGAAGACATTTCAGAAAATAATACATATGTGAAATATTCTTTATATCAAATTAGATCCGATTCTAGCCATGGGGGTCCCAGGAGGTAATCATGCACGTAAAGAGAGGGTTGTGTACATTATGTGTACTTATTTTTCTATAAATAGACACAAGGTATACTTTTTAGTCTTAAAATAAAGAGTTAAGATCAGACTTCAAGACTACATAGGTGAAAAAGTCCATATTTTTTATAAGAAGGAAATGTCACTTATAATTTGGTTGAAAACTGCATAAAATCTTTTAGAGCTGTCACACCTGATACGAGAGACAAATTAGCGTATAGGTTTATCCCCAAGACATTAAATCAAATCAGACGGTAGCAGGAAAGCAAGTCCGAATCAGTGACGTCCGGGATGTCTTTGCACGATGCTAGCCGTGTGGCAGGATGTCAAACCGTCCCGTCACTATATGATAAAACATTAATTCGCAGATGATATCTGTCATAGCGATACTAAAGATAGCACATGTAAACTTAATGACCTGCCTAGATAACGCTACGAAAGAGAGCATTGAATAACCCCGTCGTTGCGTTATCCAGATTACGGGAAGATCTTTTAAAATTGGTAACGTCCACATGTGTCCAGATTGAATCCCGAATAGACGGTAAAACATGAAACAGATGATAATACGACGTTCAACGGTATACCAGACTATATTTGAAGAAATAGATGTCCGAATTATTCTTTATACTCCTCGGAGGTTACAAAGTTCACGAAGAAGGACCATAGACGAACCCTAAGACGTATGGAACCACATCCAAAGAAGAACGGCCGTCAGAAGAAAAAGAAATTGAATTGAAGCGGTGTTGTGTTTTGGTGAAAAAAGTAGAATATGTATGATTCATCTTATTCATGATTATTATTGATTGCTTTAAAATTTGTACATTCCTTAATATATATAGATAATGCAATCTTAAGGTACGTATTGGCCTCGGGTTAAAGTATATCTTTTGTATGTCATGGAGAGTAAACATTGATAATTAGATGAAAATCGGGCCACTCTTTAAAAACAGTCAAAACAATCGACATTAAAATGACTTTCATGTGCTCCAATTTGGTCGAATTAATCTTAATAAGGGTATTCAGAGTGAACCTGACGTTCATTGAATTATGCATAATTGTGGTGTCAAGGTCATGCGTTTAGAAAATAAAATAGAGTCAGATAAAGTTTTGGATTATAATTCAGAGTTATATGAACAATTTCGATATTAAAGTTTATAATTACTTTTTTAATTGAATGAAAATCCAAATAATTTGAATATTGGTTATTTTCTTAAATGGGGACGTGTTCTAACCATATGGCCTCTCCCCCACAATAATAATGCTAATTTTAAATTATTCATATCAATTTAAACCATGGATATGGGAATTGTCAACTTGAGTTTACTATAGTTCAAAAGGGAATCACTCTAACTTAATTCCTTGACTTTAAGTCCGAACTTCACATTGAGACAATTAATTCTAGTTTTTAAATTCTGTAATCTGTTTTTGATTCCCACGGAGCTGAGAACACTGCAGTAATTGAGTTAATTGAAAGCTAATTGGAAATTTCCCCGTAAAAGCCATTAAGGTTCTATATTTGGAAGAATCTAATTTCCAAAATGTCCTTTTAATCAAAGACCAATTACTTATTAAGTTATAATATTGTGCAGGTATTACAGTGAAACCTGTCTAAACCGATATCGACTGGGACCAAGAAAAAATATCGGTATAGACAGGTTATCGGATTACATAGGTTTAATAGAATGAAGGCATCCTTTAATTTCTTCAAGTTATCTTCATATTCCTAGAGAAAATTCATCATAAAACTGTGAAACAGTTATGCTTTCTTGTTTACAATGAACTGTTTAAACTCTTATTTCTCATAAAAAATATCCTCTCTGTCATAATAAGTTATATTAAGAATAATATACTCCATGAAAAAGATTTAAAGTCAGATGGAATTGGCTATGAAATTTTCATATTTCTACTTGGTGATAACTTTACATGCAAATTAAGCTAATTATAATACAAAATGTACAAACAATTAAGACACTGACCATGGCTTGGGAGATTACTAGTAAGAGTAATGGAGTCCATTCACCTGTAGTTTTAATTTATCAGCTTGGGGTTAATTAATCAAAACATGGGTTGGTCAGGGTAGGTGTTGTTTTAACATATCGGCTTAGACAGTGTAAAATACATGTATAAAATATCACTGGGATCAAAAATGTATATCGGTATTCGGAGTAAGCAGTGTTCGGTTAACACAGGTTATTTTATATAGGAAGAGATAGAAAATTCTTTGGGACCAAAAATTTCTATCGGAATAGACAGGTTATCGGATTAGACAGGTATCGGTTTAGACAGGTTTCACTGTATCAATTTTCAATCGTCCACATAAATACTAAGCGCATTGTTTTGCCGACCAGATTAAGTTTAGACTCCGCTTTCATACTGTCAACATGTTGCGCTTATAGAAATAAAGTTAGAACTTTATTCGGGCTTCTGTTCGTATGAAGAAAAGTGGATGATCTCCAGCATGACCACCCCGCAACCACCCAGCGAAACAAACCCACAAAAGAGTGACACGTAACATCAGACAAAAATACAAAAAAAAATACACGACACAAATCACTAGAACATCATACAAAACAATCGAAACAGACGTACAAAAACATCAAACATTAATGAAAACACATAAAAGGAAAGAGACCAATGTACACATGGCGCCGACTTTGGACGGCCATCTGCTATAAGCAAATGGTGTGTTTATCCGGATTACGTGCGCACAAATCTCCCACTTATCCAGATACACAGAGGTATCCATAGACGCACAATAGTTGTATAAACATAAAACATCTGGCTGTAAGGTGACGTCACAAACAAGACAGTTAAATGCAGCGGCCTTTTGTAACACAAATATTATGTGAAAGGATCTAAACAATTCCATGGCATGCGTATATCAGTCTGTGCTCTGCTGGCGGAAGCGAGCTCAAGATCAATCACCCGAGAAGTCTGACCAACTTACAGATAGGACAGAGAATCAGGACCCAATCTTCTCTGGCGAGATTTAAACAATTTACATCAAAGAAGTACCTTACATTTATTCAGTCTCAAAGTCGAAAAGGCAAGGCCAAATCGTGAGAATTACCATAGGAACGGTTTCGAACCCCGGAATGAACAACATTCCGAAGTGAGACCAGGTGCCCGGTGAGAGACATCGTCTCCTGATTGCATGCAACACCCGTCGCAACAACTCCATGGATACCTGTCAAATTCAGTGAATGTCTCGGTGTATATTTTGATGTACATATCAGGTAAGTATGCCTTGTAAGGTGATGATGACAGCCATTGAGTCACAATGTAGAATGTCACTGATCATTTTGGAAAGGGGGATCTGATATGCTTTTATAATATCCTCGTAGCGATCGAAGAACTTCCGCAATGATAATTTCAGTCGTTGTGTGAAATAACCCTGAACCCTGAAGCTTCCCTGCAAGCCGTCTGGCTCTAATGATGAGATCTTCATACTTGGAACATGCCCTGGCGTACCGTATGAGCTGAGAAACAAAAATACCATAAGCATGAACAGGAAGTTAGTTATGTGGAAGCTGAAATCTTCACGCTTGTCATACAGTGAGGTGTTCAAATGGCCGTTTGCGTCGAAAGATAGAAGTATATCGAAGTAAGAAGGGGATCTGTCACTCTCAATTGTTTCCTTGATATCATACTCATGAGGATAGAATTTATGTAGATGGTCCTTAAATTTTGGATTATTGATGGACAACACGTCATCTATGCATCTGAAGGTAAAGTTGAACTAAGTCGCGAAGTGCTTTCGCCCAGTCGAGAGTAAGATCTGGATGAAGTCAGTTTCGTATGAATCTAAAAATAAGTCTGCAAGCAGTGGGGCGTAATCAGTACCCGTGGGAATTCCGACTATCTGCTGAAATACTGTTCCTCCAAACACAACAAAAATGTTGTCAATCATTTGTATCTCCTATTACCATTTTTTTTAAAGAAAGGTGTTGCGAATAATATGGGCAAGTCTGTTTTTATGTCCGGTCCATGCTATAAATTCATCTGGTTTTAAATGATGCTATCGAATTTGAAGACGTTTAATATTTGAACTACTTGGTGAGTGTCACTGCTGGTGGACAATGAGTCCCAGAGGGCACATGTAGCCAAGTTCGATCAAATTTGGTTGACCGTCTGTCTCTTCAACGCATTTGAAATTTTCTGTTACAAAATTTCTTTAAATTTCTAAAACTTGGGTCCTGTAGCATCATATCCCATCGACTCTGCTACGTTTTTCGGTACATCATCATATAGAGATTAAATCATAACTAAAATCTTCCCCATGAATCTCTTACCTCATTCAGCGACTGTGTCTTGACGATTACAGAATACGACATCAAAGCAAGCGACAGAGGCAGGCGCAGCTACAATAGCTCTCTGTCGATTGATGTCACATCCTACACTCACCGGAATATTTCGGATGGAGATATCTTGTTACATTCAGCGTTGCTTGTAATAATTCCAAAATGAACCACCCATAAACAGTACAAAGTATAAGACAAATCCATGAACTAACGATGTCAACATTTTATGATTTCACCGCGCTGCAACTGAGTCAAATGGATACTAAATGGGAATACATTACGCAAACAAAACTAGTTCCAAACAGTCAACGTCTAGAGAGTAATAAACAAGTTATTTGGTCATATTTTTTTCATTATTCCATTGCTGAATTTCTAATTTGTAATACCTGATATGTCATAATGCATTAATTTATGACATTTCAGTAATACTGAATAAGCGTGACGTTAATGGGAAACTCTAGCAGTTCCTTTCTGAAATTAACTCCCCTCCACGTTGGTGAACGGATTCGCTTTATAAATAGAATCGGGCGCTTCCTTTGTTCTATTTTTGGCTTTGAAAGCACAAATATATAGAATAAGTGTCTAATTTTGTATATTTATGCAGAAATAAATTACAATGGCTGATGCATTTATTTGATAAAATGCGCTAACCAGCATTATATCAAAATAAATGCATCAGCCATTGTAATTTATTTCTGCATAAACACACAAAATAAGACACTTATTCTATAAATGTTGTCATGGATTTACTTCTCTGTTTGTATTTTTATGTGAGTGTCATTGATTGTCATAGGTGTGATTTTTTATGTTTACACAGATGTATATGCATACACCAGCAGATTGATATTATTACGTGTGTTGAGCAAAATGATCTTTACAAAAGTTTCTGTGGCTATTTGCAAAGAAAAATCCGTTATGTTGGTTAGGTTCTTATATGTGACACTCCGATAGAAGAACTTCCCTTTCTGAAAACTCAAAATTGGTAAGTTTAAAAGGATTTTTTTGTCAAAATATCTAAATGATATGTGACGGTCGCGCATAATCACTTGTTGGTAAGGCCTCTTGAGTATTCCAAAATAATGGAAATAAAAATTTGATAGACAAGGACTGCCTTGTTATGGAGGTTAGGCATATTTCAGCCACAGTGAGATTCTGAGCCTTGACTTTGCATTTTGTTGAATATTTTAAAATTCTATACTTATGTGATATAATAGATATCACCGATGAGGGTTAAATACCCGAAACATGCATGTCTGCTCACTGCTATAAATTTATCTGTTCTAAAATTATGCTTATGAATTTGAAGACGTTAAACATTAATTGCTATAAAACGTGATATGAGATTTTGTTTTTAAGTACGCTCACTATTTATTTTTACCTTTTTATTTTTCGTACAAAATTCCATACGACTGGCGACGCTATGGAACGCCATCGCTGTCTTATGATAAGATATTTCAATATATTGGATGGTGTAATCAATATATGCGGTGGTAAGTACATTATATGCGGTGGTAAGTGCATTATATGCGGTGCTAAGTACATAATATGGAGTGCTTAGTACATTATATGCGGTATTAAGAACATTATGTGGGGTGGTACGTACATTATATGCGGTGCTAAGAACATTATATGCGGTGATAAGTACATTATATGCGGTGCTAAGAACATTATATGCGGTGGTAAGTACATTATATGCTGTGCTAAGAACATTATATGCGGTGGTAAGTACATTATATGGAGTGCTAAGTACATTATATGGAGTGCTTAGTACATTGTATGCGGTGTTAAAAACATCATATGGGGTGGTACGTACATTATATGGGGTGCTAAGTACATTATATGCGGTGCTAAGTACATTATATGGGGTGGTATAGTCATTACATGGGGTGGTTATACATTATATGCGGTGCTGAGTACATTATATGCGGTGCTAAGAACATTATATGGGGCGGTGAGTACATTATATGCGGTGCTTAGTTCGTTATTTGGTGATTTCGATATGATAAACATTCTGATGACCAAGATTAAACATTTTTGAGACTCGGTTTATCATTAACCCAAAAGGACACATAAACACAAAAGGATTCAACATTTTTCCCAGCTCTATCATGGGGGGGGGGGGGGGTGGAAGAAAAGACCGGTATTTGGGTCAATAAGCATTTTTACACAGAAAACAATGGAAAATGGAAACGCTTTTACACATCAGCGCCCCCCCCCCCTCGCTTTACAATGCAACATTCACCAAAGGTGTTATATATCAATAAAACACATTTTCTGGACAAGTGGGGTTCTGAAGTGAGGGGGGAAACAATGTCCACAGACAAAAACGAAAAAAGGGGGATGTGTGACTATTTTAAAATTTATCTCTAGAGCGATATCAAAAGTAGGTTATAATTGCCATCTTTTTCTTTTTATATCATGGAACAATCTATTCATAGTGTGTTCCGATCAAAAAGGAAATAAATTTGTCTATATCTACACCGTGTGCATTTTGCGCCAGAAAGCTACATAAGTGGCCGAGAAGAAATACAACCGTTTTTTTTTTTTTCAGTTTCTGGATTTCAGAGATTGCCGATTCTAATAAGTAAAAGCATATACAATATACGGAAACAATGCCTATTGATATCATGGTGCCTCTCACTTTAAAAAAAAGCAAGAACTTTGTAAAATTTTTGAAAAATGAAATGTACCTGTGGCCAGAATCGAACTCGCGACCTTGGTAGTTGCAGTCCTGCGTCTTCACCACTACGCCACCGCACCCTTGCATACAAGTGATGAATTGTAGAATAGATTTCACTGATTGCCAAAGATTTAATCTTTTCACTTTTTTGAATAAGATACAATGAAATATACCTCAATTAAACAACATAGTATTTATTTAATCTTCTCAGATAAATATTTGTGTTTAAAGGCCACAAACACGTAAAAACGAGGAGTGCCTTAACGTAGCTGCGATCCGAGTCTCAGAAATGTTTAATCTTGGTCATAAGAATGTTTATCATAACGAAATCACCACATAACGAAATTAGCACCGCATATAATGTACTCACCACCCCATATAATTTTCTTAGTACCGCATATAATGTACTTAGCACTGCATATAATGTACTTAGCACCGCATATAATGTACTAACCACTCCATGTAATGAACATACCACCCCATATAATGTACTTAGCACCGCATATAATGTACTAACCACTCCATGTAATGAACATACCACCCCATGTAATGTACTTAGCACCGCATATATAATGTACTAACCACCCCATGTAATGAACATGCCACCCCATATAATGTTTTTAACACCGCATATAATGTACTAACCACTCCATATAATGTACTTACCACCCCATATGATGTTTTAGCACCGCATATAATGTACTTAGCACCGCATATAATGTAATAACCACTCCATATAATGTACTTACCACCGCATATCATGTTCTTAGCACCTCATATGATGTACTTAGCACCGCATATAATGTATTTACCACTCCATATAATGTACTTACCACCGCATATAATGTTCTTAGCACCTCATATAATGTACTTAGCACCACATATAATGTACTAACCACCGCATATATTGTACTTACCACCGCATAGAACAAAGATGGATAACTCATACAAGTTACTGTCAAACAAATTTCTTTCAGGAAATTAAAAAAAAAAAAAAAAAAAAAAAAAAACACACACACACGCAAAGACACCCTCACCCTCCCACACCCTCTCCCTCTCCCTCACACACACACACCCTCTTACGCCCTAACATGACTTGTTCCGGTTTAAAATATCAGAAAATGATCTTGAATAGCCATTAACGTTTAACGCTGATTTGATTTTCTTAAACATAGAGTCAGATTTATACACCTCACTTAAAAACGATATTTTTCTTTTATGTTTTCCCTTCAAATTAATCATGATTGTGTGATTGTGTTTATATGCGTCCCATGTCTATCTACCAAAAAAAAAAAAAAAAATGGAGGTATTTACAACAGTATATTTTTATTACTATGGCTTCAATGCTGAAAACATATTTTAATCACAATCATAAAGAACTTTAACATGTAATTCTTCAGATATTTAAAGTTATGGATTATAAATTATACATGTATCAGAGCTTTGGAAAACGTATAACGACTCGACAAGCCAACACATGTATAAATACGTTATCAGATTAATATACGCGCATTTACATGTACTTTTCGTGGGTAAATTAATTTAATACATTTTATATATACATTAAATTTTACATATCTAATATGTGTAACCTTGACATTTCCTAAAAACTTTTTTTTTATTTCCCAGGTTTATAGAATCTACATGCATTTTATAAATGAACGAATTAAATTGAATAATATGATATGTGCATACATAACGTACTGTTTTAATTAAGAATACATAAACTAGCATTTTCATTTATATACTAAAAAAAAAGAGTGAGATAAGCATTATTAGCCTTTGGGCTTAACGTTGTTGTTTATTTCTTTCCTGTGCTTTTTTAAAAAAAGAAGAAGATATACCCCCTCCCTCAATTTTACATTGCATCCTTATGACCACCTGATGATATAAAAAACATGCATCTTGAAATGTCACAACTTTTGCGAATGACAGAAATACAGGTATATCATTTCTCCCACACATGCATTTGCTATGTTTATCTGTCGCTACGCAACACAATTTAGTAGGGTCGCTTGAATCAAATAGTGATTATCATGCGATTCATGAGAGAATAAATATTTCATTATTTGCATAACTATATATTTCTCTGAACTATTTGTGGCCTCCGATGTAATGAATTTCATCAAACTCATCTGCTTTAAATCTCGTGATCTTTGTGCCCGCCTTCCGCGTGGATGTGCACTGACCTTGAACTTCAGAGTGTATGTAAATATCACCGTGGGTAACCCGTTGGTGTTTTATTTTGCTCAGATAAACATTTGTTGTAAAGATGGATCCAATTAACTTCTTTTCGCTGTCATAACTTGATTCGACATGTACAACGATACGAGTTAAACAGGTAAAATGCATGAACGCGTATAGACAAGATTTACATATCAATATGTTAACAATTTTACATGTATGAGCATGCAAGTACATGTAGAAACATGTTTTGAGTAAAATGCAAGTTTATTGCATTTTGGTTGTTACATAACCTTTCAGGATGACACAATATTTATGGATTTATAAATTAGTGAAAAACAACCCACCCCCTTCTATTGATGAAGAAATATTAATATGTATACTCTACTCAATGATCCCTATTAATATTCTTTTTTTTTTTAAGCCGAAAACATTTAAGCCGGTATCCATATGACGAATACTAAGTTCTTCTTATTATCATTAGTTTTAAGGGAAAGTGCAGAGCCGATTTAGAGAGTCTTTAAAAAAAAAAATAAAATCCGACCCACAGGGCCGGCGAAAAAAAAAGAAATTTCCGGCTCCTGTAATTGCTGAAAAAAAAATCCGGCTGGCAGAATCCCCCCCCCCCCATAAATGTCAGACGGTTGCTCCTTAAAGGCTCTTTTGTCTGTCTTTACGGTACCTTATCATTCGAAAATCTGAAACGATTTAAATAGGGGGAGGGTTTGAGAGAAAAAAAAAGTTATTGGGAGAAGATATATAGTGTTGTATCGAAATTGCACAGAGTCATAAGGAAGGAGTATTAATCAACCACCAAAGCACTTAAGAAGGTGCACTGACGTCATCAAATAATGTCATTTTGACGTGTTTGACAAAAAATGCAAACATTGCTAAACATATTTTGGTATAAGAATTTTATGTGGCCGCATGCGTTAACTAAGATTAAACTTTTAGATATAATAATAATCCTTCATACATGTATATTTTTTTTCTCATTTTAGTTGATGCACGCGGCCATTGCTAAATATATAGAAGAATATAGATAATATGGGATAAAACTTTTACTCATGTCGCATTTGCAACGCATTCTTCAACATTCGTAAAACGTTATTCTCGCATTCTTGTTTATTCTTGTCGAACATGATACATATATAAGAGTAGAGAAGAATAATGTGATAAATGTACATGTAAATTGACCACGTCTAATCCACGTCTAATCCTGAAATACGAATGTGGAACGAATAAAACGCGCTTTTTAAAGCCCGGCTTCAAGTGTCCCGTATTCAGAGGGGGTGAGCTGCGAATAGGTAATGATTCTCGGCGCATTCCGCTGGCATTCTTGTGCATTCTTGTCACGTTCGTGTCAAGATCTTTGGCATTCTCTTTTCGTGGGACTGACGCTAATGTTTGTGTTTTTCGTCGATCGGTCAGCAAATACGGTCAGCGAGGGTTCTGATTGGCTGACACATTTTGGACTTATCATCTGCAACCTCTGCACAGAATTTCAGGAAAATGTAATGAAATAAGAAAAATTATTTTCGAGAAAATAGAAGAAGAATGTACTTTATTTTCACAGCTAGATGGAAATTCAAAATAATTCTTTGTTTTTGATTGCAGTGATCAAATCCTAAAATTGGCGGTACAGTATTCGTGATACATTCACTTCAAGGGAAACCCCGAGCAGGTCTTTATAACTAGCTTAGTGTATTTTATATATGAAATATTGATGCAACTTAATTTCGTACATGCATGCCATTGCCTCTCTTATTTGGTTGTTTCTACTATCATTATTTCAAGTCCGCATTATGACTTCCATGTATGAGGGGGTGGACAGGGTGAAAGGGAGGCGGGAGGAAGGGGGTGGGAGGACGGAGAGAGGGGGAGGGAGGAGGGAGGGAAGGGATAAAAAAGGGAGGGAGGGGGAGAAAGGGGGGAGGGAGGAGGGAGATAATAGGGCGGGAGGAGGGAGGAAGGGGGCGGGAGGTGGGAGATGGGAGGTAAGGGAAGGGTGAAAAGGAGGGGGAGAGAGGAGGGGGCGGGAGGTGGGAGGTAAGGGGATGGGAGGGGGAGAAAGGTATCCCCCTGTCCGCTCCCCATGTATAAGGTATGTTCAATAAAAAATTTGAATTTGATTTGAATCCATGATTCTTTTGTCTCTAACTCGGTTTCATTTTTACCAGTCCCCTTTGACCTCATACCACGAAATGGTGCCACTCTGACATCAGAGCTATCATATATGGTCATAATTAATTTAAACCTTGAAGACACTGTAAACATGGTAAAGAAGATTGTTCAACGGGGTACGGTTATTTGATATGATACCATATTATTTTCGGAAGAAGTTGATGTATAAAACTTATTTTCCGTGTTATTCGTGGTTCCC
>VSWD01000001.1:3626678-3659012 GCA_033119305.1 Pinctada imbricata | reverse complement strand
AATCGAAACGAATTCAATGCATAACATGTTCTTTCTGTTCTAGGGTGCTAAATTCCTCCTCTCTTTTAATTTGTTTGATATGACAGATGCAAAATAACCAGATGAAATGTAACAAAATATTTATCTTCCGGCCGCCGGATAGTTAATTTATTTAGCTACCAAACATTATTATCTGGCGGCCGCCACTTAATAGCAATTCTCTGCAACCATTTAAACAATTTCGGCACGCATGGACTCCGATTTTCATGAAATTTCACACATAAGTAGGGACCAATGAAAAAAAGGAAAATTTGACAAAAAAAATTAATTCTAGGTCATTTGGTTACCATGGCAACGGCTAATTTGAAGCTCTATAATTTGGTCTATATGTGACATCAATGGAAGATTTTTTATGCATCCTAAAGATTAGGACATAAAATTTTAAATAAGCTCACTAGTAGACATTATAAAACAAGTTCAATGCAAATTCAATTCAAGTTCAATGCAATCCAATTCAAATATGTAAATGCGAATTGCAATTTAACTTCAATTCAATCAAATTCAAAATGCCATTCAAGTTCGATTCAATCAAGTTCTCAATTCATGTTCAATTGAAGTTCAAGTTCAATCAAGTTCACTTCAATCAAGTTCACTTAAATGCTTAATCAAAGTTCACTTTATTCAAATGTTTTGTTCAAATTGCTTCCAATTCCATTGATTTCACAATAACAGTCAGTTTGTTAAGATTGGCCGGTGAACAGAACATACGCGGCCAATTTAACTTCAAGCAAATCACAAGCGATCAAATCGATCACTTTGCATCAATGATTTGAGTTAAAAGTTCAGTGTATTGAAATTCAGGAGGGTTATTCCCGACAATAATTCGGGATCAGCAAACAAACAAATAAGGCTGCCGAAATAGTCAGTACTGGCTAGCCTTTAGTTTAACCTATTTATCAATTGCGAATATGCACTGCGACCGGGAAAACCGCGCAGAAGCGCATGCGCTTTAGATATTGATATATTATAGCGTAGGTGCCATGCTTCAGGAGCGCAGCCCCGAAAGCCGCCACTTCGGATTATAACCCCGAAAAATAGTCAGCTATAAGATTCATTACTGCGTCAGCCGCGACCATTCATTTATTTATACAGACCTTTATTTATTTATTTATTTTATTTTATTTTTGTTTGTTTGTTTATTTGTTTGGGTTTTTTTTTGTTTGATGCATCATTCATGCAGTGTTATAATATGATGGTACTGATATACAGTTCACCATAAACAACAAGAATTGAGATTCTTTGATTTTGTTTATACACCGGGTACAATACAGCATTACGGGAGCTTGTTATGCTGGACCCGGGGGTTGTGCTGAAATGACAAAAGGCAGACCAAAGTATGGGCAAGCTTTAATAAATCTGCTTTTAAATGATGCTAATGAAATAATGCTAATAAATTTTAAGACGTTAAACATTCAATAGCTCCAAAAATATATCTTAGTAAAATTCATGACTATCTAGTATAATAGAATTATCCTCTGCTGGCACATCACTCTACCAGATCAATGAGGTATGAGGTTTTATTGTTGCAAAGCTCTGTGAATTCATTTTGTGTCCCGTAAACTAAAATCCAGCTTACAATTGTGTTTACAATGTATGCGTTGTACCATCGTACATGTATGTCCGTGACCATGCACTACGCTGCATACTACATGAATACTCGCTTCATGAGCTTGTACTACACAGCGTGAAAGTAAAATATCAGTGTGAATGTAAAGCTGCATTCTAATTTATTTATTTATTCATTCATTTATTTATTTATTTATTTATTTATTTATTTATTTATTTATTTATTTATTTATTTATTTATTTATTTATTTATTTATTTATTCTTTTCATTTTTTAAAAGGCTCTCCATACCAAATAAAGTGAAAAATGAAGCCATGTACTATCAATGTACCTGCAGCTGCTAATGAACTATTTCATAATTTAATGAATCGGTATGTACTTATCTAAGAAATCTTGCTCTACCTTGACATTGCTTGATATCACGCGTTTATCATTATGTCTCCCCCCAACGGGGAGGAGACATATTGGTTTTGCCTTCGTCGTCCGTTGTCCGTCTGTCTGTCTGTCCGTCTGTCACACATCGTGTCCGGGCTATATCTCCTGAACCGTTTGCCCTATCACTTTCATATTTTAGTATGTTGTTGCCTATGACCCGAAGGTTTCACATCACCTTGACCCAAGGTCGTGTCACCAAGGTCAAGGTCACTTAGTGCATTTTTAATGAAATTATGCATACATTCCTGTCCTGGCTATATCTCTTGAACCGTTTGCCGGATCACTTTCATATTTTAGTATGTTGTTGCTTATGACCCGAAGGTTTCACATCACCTTGACCCAAGGTCATGTGACCAAGGTCAAGGTCACTTAGTGCATTTTTAATGAAACTGTACATACATTCCAGTCCGTGCTATATCCCTTGAACCGTTTGCCGGATGACTTTCATTTTTTTGTATGTTGTTGCTTATGACCCGAAGGTTTCACATCACCTTGACCCAAGGTCATGTGACCAAGGTCAAGGTCACTTAGTACATTTTTAATGAAATTATGCATACATTCCTGTACGAGCTATACCTCTTGAACCATTTGCTGGATCACTTTCATATCTAAGTATGTTGTTGCTTATGACCCGTAGGTTTCACATCACCTTGACCCAAGGTCATGTGACCAAGGTCAAGGTCACTTAGTGCATTTTTAATGATTTTGTGCATACATTCTTGTCCGGGCTATATCTCTTGAACCGTTTGCCGGATCACTTTCATATTCTAGTATGTTGTTGCTTATCACGTAAAGGTTTCACATCACGTTGACTCAAGGTCATGTGACAAAAGTCAAGGTCAAAATGAAATTGTATTTGTTACATGTATTATGTCCAGGCTTAATCTTTTGAACCGTAATCGGATCACGTCATATTTTAGTATGATGGTGCTGATGTCCCAAAGGTTTCACACCTCCTTGATCAAAGGTCATATGACTTAGGTCAAGTATTACATTTTTTAATGAAATTGTAAATGCTATTGAGTCTGTGCTATATCTGTGGAATCGTATACTGGATCACTCTTATACTATAGTATGCTGTTGCTCAGGATTGGAGGGTTTCTTATCATCTTGACCCAAGGTCATGTGCCCAAGGTCAAGATCATTTAGTTCTTTTTAATGAAATTGTACATACTAATATTGTCTGGGCTATATCTCCTGAACCCTTCTTACATTTGTTTTCATATTTTAATATGTTGTTTCTGAGGACTAAATGTTTCTTATCACATTGTCCCAACGTCACATGGTTAAGGTAGCTTCTTACTTTGGTAATGAAATTGTATATGCTAAGCATGTCCAGGCTGAAATTGTCTATGCTAATAATGTTTAGGCTTTATATTTTGAACCGTGTATCCAATCACTAATTCAGTTTTTTGTTGCTCATGATCCATACAATGTTAAACGTCTTCAAATTCAATAGCATCATTTAAAAGCAGATAAGTTTGCGGCATGGACCAGACATGCATGTTTCGGGTACTTAACCCTCGTCGGTGAGTGTAGGTTTCAGATCACCTATATCCAAGGTCATAAGACCAAAGTCAATTTCTTTAAATATGCTTAATATAATGAAATTGTATATGCCAACCATGTTTGGCCTTTACCTCAAACAATGTAATGAATCACTTTCGTGTTTTAGTATGATGTTGCCCATGACTCAAAGGTTTCACATCATTTTGCATTTTGGCCTAAGGTCAAAGTAACTTAGAGGAAGGGGGGAGACATCTGTTTTTTTATGAAAAACATTTTGTTTAATTTATCTCTTTTTTATGTACATGTTCTGACTCTGTGCCAATTTTGGTTTATGGACAACAGCTCAATTCTTGTCCAAGCTCCTTTTTATTTTAACGTGCAACCTTAAATATATGTTTTTGTTTGATACATTCAAAATCTCGTTATCAGGCATACACGGGACTCTTGAATAGTCATACATATTACGTAATTTATCTTATATTCATATGTTTTATTTGTATATAATATTCAGGGTTCCTATTCATATTGATAGAAAGTTTGAATTATTAATTTATTGATTGATTTACTCAACTATCTACTTAAAGACGAACGTTTTTTTTTTTTGATTACCGTGATTAACATGCATTCATCAATTATTAGTATTCTTATTACATGTATTTCGTTAGATTTTAGTAATAGATTGGTTGATCAATATGGGTATAGCATTTCTTCTTAAATTTCCTTTTCAACTCGACGTTTTATCTTCTGAATAATTTTCGTATTTACGATATTCATAATTACCTCTTTATTCATTTATTTCTGTTTAAATTCATTTGTTTATCTAATTGATTGATTTCAGGAAGTGGAGGATCGACGGAAACAGCTATACCTTGTCATGAAACGCCACAAAAATGCTGGGGACAAAGTTACCCTAGTCAGAGATCGACTGTATATCAACAATGAGCTGTATGTCGCAAAAAACGAACAGCCCGCTCATGTGCGCCAGCAATCGCAATCCTACAGGGACGCAGTAATGTCCGACTCGACAGAACGCAGACTGTCCCATAGTGTACACCACCGGTCGCCAACGCAGGCCACCCAGCCGCCGACTGTGAATCAGAGAACGCGAACTCCGGAAGTTATACGTCGACCATCATCTGAGTCCGATAACTTTGCTCCCTGTCAGCAAAACACCTCTTCTCCATTGAACCCATTAGCCAGTGCATACACGCCTGTCAACGGACCAGTTAGTAACGCGCATCCACGCCTGGACTGTGTTACTCGAAACCGGTTCGAAGCGCTCGGTAGTGACTCGATCATACCCGCGAGGTAGGAAATCGCAGAGGGTGAACTCTCAATCCTATCCTGGAATGTGTGTAGGGGTCTGAAGGTTAAACTCGATGACAATGAGTTTGTTAGTATTATCAATTCATATGATTTAATATGCTTATACGAATGTTGGATAGATAAAAATGATGTTGTAGAATTAGATGGTTACAATCACATTGTTGTTCCTAGATCCTTTTGTAAAGGGGGAGGAGCTGTTTTATTTTATAGAAATGAAATTGGAAATAGAATTAAACTTATCAAAAACGTATTTGATAGCATTTTGTGGGTAAAATTGGGGAAAAAATCATGCAAACGACAAGGACATATATCTAGCTTTTTGCTATTTACCACCCGAGGGTAGTGTATTTTACAACAAAATTGATAGTGATATTTTTCAGGAATTTGAAGATTCTATAAATCAATATAAAACAAAAGGTGTTGTGATCATATCCGGGGACCTCAATGCTAGAACAGGGGAACGGGAAGATTTTATTTTCAATGATTCTTTATTTGACGGTCTCGCTGATTTTATTAATCCCTTAGCTAACTGTACTATAGAACCCGAGAGTAACATACGTAAAAGTATGGACAAGCATGTCAATGTGTTTGGACGAAAAATTATTGATATATGTAAAACTTTTGGATTACGTATTATGAACGGGCGTCATAAAGATGATCTTGATGGCAACTTTACTTTTGTTAGTGCCACTGGTAAGAGTCTTATTGATTATGTGATAGCTGATTGTTATCATACTGAATATATACTAAAGCTATGCACCGGGATTTTTCAATCCCTTTTCTGATCATTCACCTGTAACGTTTAGTGTAGCATGTGGTCGAATCCAAGGACAAATAAATGATGAATCTCCGATCACCGGTCAAGGTCATAATACATATAGAAATGTCAATTGGATTGATGAAAATACAGATGTGATAAAACAAAGTTTATTAGAAAATACTGACAGGATCAATGATTGTTTGAATTCCAATTTTGAATGTCAAAATGATGTAAATACATGTGTAAATACTTTGTGCTCAATTTTGAATGATTGTACACTACCATACTGTAATGTCTCAATTTCTAAACAAAATTTTCGCAAAAAGAATGTTGAATTTACTGTCAAAGAAAATGAACCTTGGTTTAATGATTGTTGTAAAAAACTATATTTAGAATATATTAATGCATTGAAAAAAAATCAATCATTATAAATCTGATGAAAATAACAAGATTCTGAAAGATACGAAACGTAAATATAAGAAGTATGAAAGTAGACTTAAAAGAGTTTATAAAAGAAGAGAAGGAAATATGCTGAGCTTTTTGAAAACGACTAATCCAAAGCAGTTTTATAAATTATTTAAGAAAAAAGGTAAAAATATCAATTCTAATTTAACAAATGATGACTTTGCAAATCTCTTCAAGAATATGATGTTTAATGAAGATATAGAAAATGGTACAAATATTTTTGACTTGGACAATAGCGCAGTGTATGAAGAATTGGATGTTGATATTTCATGTGAAGAAATTGTCAAAGTTATTAGTAATTTAAAATCAAATAAGAGCTGTAGTGAAGATGGTATTATTAATGAAATTTTCATGAGATGTAGAGAAATTTTACTTCCATATTTACATAAACTTTGTAACTCTATTTTTAAGTCAGGGTTTTTTCCAGAAGGTTGGTCTAAAGCATGTATTGTTCCAATTCATAAAAAAGGAAACGTTGATGATACAAATAATTATCGAGGAATATCTCTTGTAAGTTGCTTTGGTAAAATCTTTACTGGAATATTGAATAATAGAATTCTTAAATGGGAAAAAGACTATTGTATTTTAACAGATGCTCAGTTTGGATTTAGAAATGGATTGTCAACTATAGATGCTATTTTTGTTTTACAAACCCTCATTAACAAAACACTTCAAAGTAAGAAAAAGCTATACTGTTGTTTTATTGATTTTAAAAAAGCCTTTGATTTTGTAGATAGAACTAAACTTTGGCAAAAACTAATACATATTGGAATTCGTGGAATTTTTTTGAAAATTCTTACTTCTTTATACCAAAATGTAAAATCATGTGTTAAATATAAAGGAGAATTAAGTAATCATTTCAGTACAAATTTCGGTCTTTTACAAGGGGAGGTGCTCTCCCCCGTAATGTTTTCATTCTATGTCAACGATTTTGAAATTAATTTTATAAAAGATGAATGTGAATCTATTGAAATACAAATGATAAATCTATTTTTACTTATGTATGCAGACGATATGATTTTAATGTCTGAGAGTCAGGAAGGTTTACAGAAAATGCTATCATCTTTAGAAAAGTATACAAAAGAATGGAATTTGAGTGTAAATGTGGAAAAAAACAAAAGTTATGGTTTTTAGAACCGGAGGAAAATTAAGAAAAGAGGAAACCTGGTATTATGAGGGATGTAAATTAGATGTTGTAAATGATTTCAAATACTTAGGGATGCTGCTCAATTATAATGGAAAATTTTTAAAAACACAAAAAAAAACACAGCAGAACAAGGCAGGAAAGCTTTTTATGCACTTTTTCCAACCCTTGACAAACTTTGTTTTAATATTGAAACTCAGTGTAAACTTTTTTATAAGTATGTAAACAGTATTTTATCTTATGCAGCAGAAATATGGGGATTCCACGCTGCAGCAGATGTAGAAAAAAATTCATGTTAATTTTTGTAAGAGAATATCGGGTCTAAAGAAAAATACATGTAACTTTTTAGTTTATTTTGAACTTCGAAGATATCCTTTAATTTTTGATAGAAAACTTAAGATTTTTAGATATTGGTTAAAATTGAAACAGAATGTACATGCCAATTGTATATTACAAGCATGTTATGAAGAGAGATGTAAAATTAAAGATCCATGGATTTGTGAAATTAGGAAAGAATTAGAAAATTTAGGTTTAGATTATCTTTGGGAATCGAATTTATCACCAAAACATGCTTTTGAAATATTTAAACTAAGATTAAGAGATGTATATATACAAAATTCTTTTGCTCGTATTTCACATTCGCCTAAAGGCGTAATCTACCAGCATCTAGTCGATAATTTTTCCTTACAATTTCACTTACAAAAACCTATCATTTACGCTTATAGGAAAGTAATTACAAAATTTAGAGTATCAGCACATAACTTTAATATAGAAGTAGGTAGACATAGAAATATTCAAAGAAGAAACCGATTATGTCAATTGTGTGCACTTAACGAAATTGAGGATGAGTTTCATTTTATTTTACACTGTCCTTTATATATTGAAATTAGAAGAAAATTTATCAAAAAGTATTATTACATAAGACCAAGTGTATTCAAATTAATTCAGTTGCTCAGTGTTCAAAATGTCAAAGAATTGCGTAATTTGGGTAAATATTTATATCATGCAGAAAAATTGAGAAAAGAACGTGTTTTAATTATATCATAATTATTTATAGGGTCACTCTCTGAATTGTGTGTGTGTATTGTATATATATTGTATATATCTTATGCCGATGTATCGCATGGTACAAAGTAATAAAGAATCTTAACTCGTTTATTTATTCATTTATTATTTTGTTTGTTAATATATTCTAATTCATTATCGAAAATCTAAATTTTTAAAGAATTAATTACTTGATATCGTTTATAGCTTGTACGTGTTTAGTTTCCTGGGAGTCAATGCGTACCTGACTGGAATAAACGACTCTTTGTAATTTTCTGAATTCCGATTGTACAAAGTTTCTTTTTGTTTACATAATAGGCATTGGTTTTATTTATTTATTCATTTATTTATTTATCTATTTATCTATCTGCCTTTTTTAATATTCTTATAATACTTACAGTGAAGTTACTTCATTCATAAAAAAATTTGATTCACAACACCATAAACGCCCTTACGGAAAAAAAGGCACTAAAAAAGCATACGTTAAAAGGTACACTTTAAGTACAAAAAAAGCATACTTTAAGTACTCAATGAAGCACACTTTAGTATCAAAAGGGCACACTTTAAGCATCATGCAAAGTGAGTTTTTTTGGTACTGCTTTTAGCGGAAAACTTTGGCGAAAAAAATCAACAAGGAAAGTTAGGGACACAGATGTAAATCAGAAGCCAGTAAAAGAACTCTTTGCGTCGAACTTTACTTCTCAACAACTCCTAAAATCAGGAAGCTCTTTTTCTGAAAAGCATAGAAAAGGCACTAAAAAGCATACTTTAAGCACATACAAAAAGTATTATAGATGCATTAAAAGATACATCTATAAAAGATATGTTTCTGGAATATGAAGGTTCCTGGTAGCATATTTTGCAGAATAAACACTGTATTCTAGTTATGTGTGTGATGCTTAACTGAATTAAAGGCCATTAGGTGAAAGAATTGGGTGTAAATAGAAAAAAATGAATGTGCTATCACATATCATTCAAAAGTAAGAATAATGTTAAAGCTTTTACAGACAGATATATGGACACGCTTACTATGCTATACTTTGGCATTAACATATAGTACATACTGTATATACATTTGTTATATCCTTTTCGGTATGTCGAAAAGGTCGAATAATGGCTATGTCTATTTTTAATGTTACAATATTCTGTCTAAATAGATTGTAAATCAACTCTACAGCCTTCTTATTCCTATAAAAGAAATCTCAGGGTAAATTGCCAGCTGCCGACTCTTAGTATATACATGTATCATATCAGATATGCGTGCCTGTTAGATATTTGGATTAATATTATGACAGCAAAAATAAAAATATTAATAAAAAAAAAGATGCCGTTAGTCAGTAAAAATTGTATAATGGTCGAACCTCAAGGTCAAGGTCACAAGGTCAAATATTTGGTATCCATGGAAAGGTCTTGTCACAATGAATACACAAGTGAAATATCAAAGCCCTATCCCTCACCATTCAAAAGTTATGGCCAAGGTTAATGTTTTTCAAAAGTAACTCAAGGCCACAATGTCAAACTTTTGAGTATCCATGGAAAGTAGTTCTTATAACAAGTAATACACATGTGAAATATCAAAGCCCTATCCCTTACTATTCAAAAATAAAGCCTGTGTTTGTGAAACACGAATGCCCCCGGTGGCATCTTTGTTACTATAAACACTATTTTCTGTTGAGTACATGTCTGAGAAAGGTCAAGGTCAGGGTCACTGGGTTAAAAGGTCAAGGTCATGAGGTCAAAATTTTGGAATCAATGGAAAGGTCTTGTCACAAGGAAAACACATTTGAAATATGAAAGCCCTATCACTAACCATTCAAAAGTTATGTCCAATGTTTACAGTTTTGGAAAGTAGGTCAAAGGTCAAGGTCGAGGTCAAAAATTTTGAAATCAATGGAAAGGTCTTGTCACAAGGAAAACATATGTGAAAAATGAAAGCCCTATCACTTACCATTCAAAAGTTATGCCCAATGTTAAAGTTTTCGAAAAGTAGGTCAAAGGTCAAGGCTATGGTCACGAGGTCAAAAATTTTGTTATCAATGGAAAGGCCTTGTCACAAGGAATACACTTGTGAAATATGAAAGCCCGATCACTTACCATTCAAAAGTTATGCCAAATGTTAAAGATTTTTAAAAGTAGGTCAAAGGTCAAGGTCCCAAGGTCAAAAATTTTGGAATCAATGGAAAGGTCTTGTCACAAGGTATACACATGTAAAATATGAAAGCCCTATCACTTCCCATTCAAAAGTGATGTCCAATGTTAAAGTTTTTCGGACAAACAGACAGACAGATAGACTAACAGACAAACAGACCAGGGGGGCTAAATACTAATGAAGAATTCGTAAACGAGGATTTTAATACTTCTAAAATGTTAAAAATGGATACAAAAATATTACATTTTCTTAAATATCTCCCTTAAAATTCGTCATATGTCTAAATTTGATATCCCATTCGCTAATAAGTTCTAATCGAACTCTCGCTAGCATACTGTGATGCCCTGTATCGGTGTAATTCAACCTACAAAGCTGCAGAAGTACCGAGTTCAATCTCAAGACAGCGCACGACAGTATGGTAATCGAAATATTTCTCCATATTAAAACGTATATCATACATGTTACTCATATAATCTTTTTCATTTGTTATCAAGAAAGCGAGTAACATTTCTCTTTTTACATATTCTTTTCTTTATCGTTAAATATTTGATACTAATTAAGAAAAGTTAAAATAGGAGGATAATAATGAGAAATGTTATGACAAGGAGTAATTCATGAGAGCAGAACTGATTACATTTTTTTTCTTCTTGTCCGACATATTTTGTTTAGAGTCCTGATTGTCCGGACTAGATAAGGAGGGGATCACCAAAATGAAAACGTTGCAGTGATCATGTACAGAGGGATATACATGAGAAAATAGATAACCAGAAGGACAATACGCGAACAATAACATCACATTATGAAAACATATATGAACGCGTGAATAATTATAGGTGGCGCCACTCAGATGAATGAATGCGGCGCTGCAAAGTTTTAGGAAATTTGAAACGAAACTCATGCATGCTATCACCCCCAGGAATCCGACCAAAAATTCGAAGAGAACAGGTTGTTGAGGCTCTGTCAGTTCTGAAGAGGTTTGGACAGGGCACATCATGGAGTCCTGACGTTACAGTCAGTAAGTGAGCAATTCTTAAGAAAGCGCTGTTACAATACTTTAGATTGGTCAAGTACCAAGGCAAGAGTCATTCTGGTTACACCCTTAACAAATCGGCTTTATTAAGATCCTATCTTACCATTTTGTATTTATTACCATTTTTCGCGATCAGATGTATATTTCAATACTAAAGAGACTAATTCCATGACAAAGTTTCTCATCTTTTGTCATGATAGGACGTCCAATGTCATTGAAATCATCTAAATAGGCCAAAAAATCAACAAATACACCGTCAAAGCAATATTCTGATGCACATTTGCCAACTTTCGGTCACGTTTTAGCAAAACTGGTATGATCTATGTTCAATATTAAATGTTGTGGAAATACTTATGGCAATAGCTTAGCGAATGATAACTATGTTTACCTGGAAATAAAAAGCTACGTACATGTATGAGAAAGAAAAACATACGTACCCTCTCATCGAAGCGGATGTTTATACCTTATTTCTCCCACCCTAACAATATCGCGTTTAGTATTTAGGCCCCCTGAACAGACGGACAGGCCAAAAACTATATGCCCCCGAATCTTTGATTCCAGTGGCATAATCATGGCCAAGGTTCGCGGGTATGTTAAGGCGTCCCATGGAAATATCATCACCTTTATCGCACCTTTGTAATGGACACCTCTTTCTCTCAATAAAATATACTTTAATCAAAAGTATGAATATGTACTTTAAAGAAGGAAAGTCAAGGGTCATTGGCGAGTTCTGCAGGTGTGCTGAAAGTCACGTGATCGCTATTTATAGCACATATACACAATACGAAAAAGAAGCTTCGAGCGCAAGTTGTTCCACTAATTTCTCAGTGAACTTTTGGTTTATGTTGTGTAGAGAAATGTTCAAATTTCATATATCTTGCTACGACAAGTCGTGAATTCCATATATTTATGGATTAAATTAAGGAATTCTACGGCGCACCCTGGTTTTTGCGTTACACCTTCAATGACTACGTCCCTGTATAGGTTTAATATGAAAAAAAATCAAATTGTCGTAGCAAGAACTATATAGATAAATCATGGAAGATTCGATTTACACCAAACTTCTTTCAATTTATTTTGAGGAACAACTTGCGCTAATCTATTTTCTATGAGTACCCCTAAAAGTTCTCCTCCCGAGAACCATTTCAAACGTTCAAGTGATGCGCGATTGACAGGGGGAGATAATTTCTCAAAAACGTTTCAGTACAGGTACATTTCGACGAAAATTCATATTCTTCTGTCTCAAAATCGGCATGATCAAGTGAATTCGGCAAGAATATAATTTTTCTTGAAGAATTTGAAGTGTAGAGTGTCAATAATTATTATAATATGTTGTTGAAAACTTAGAGTAATGTACAAATCCAATGGAAGTCATGATCTAATGCAGTAGATTAGAATACTCTTCATTAAAGAACCCTTTGTGCGCCCCTCTGCTTTTCTATATTGCAATATTTATCTGTGACAATGTTTTCAAGTTTCAAATAAATTCATAATTTGATTTAAGCATCATTTTAATTAAAGGTACGGTGTCACTAAAAATTAGTTTATTTTACAAAATTTTATTATGCAAAATCTTTCTTTTCAAATTAAAGTTTGTAACATTAATATTCTCGTTTGTATACATAAATTCAAATTTTCATGCGACCCTTACGCATACATTCGCAGTTATAACCGTTCAAAAAGTTAGCGTTATTTTTAATTTTGGCTGCGCAGCTCCAATTCTTTTCACTAGCGCCACCTACAATATATTGCGTTTTTACAACAGAGGCATATGGAGATTTAATTTTACAAATTCGACGATGTTATCGTCGTTACTGCATATTTTCTAAATAAAACATTTTATGGCTTCTTTTTCCTGAATCTAGACCTTTCGAAATAAATTTTACGTTTTCAATAAAAAAAAATTCAGGGACGCTGTATCTTTAACGGTTCTATTATTTTATCACTAACTTAATAGCTTTTATCACTATATAGCCATGTCTTTCTGATATATTTGTACTATCCATTCATTTCAATTTTTTTTCTTTCTGCTTGTCAGAATGCTTGGAGGAGGGGTCAGATGAAGCGTCGAGTCTTCTGAAATTATTTTTCGTCACCCAGGAAACCTTTTTATTTATTTTTTTTATTTCCACTTTTAATTGTTCACCTGAGAAAGAGAGGGGGGGGGGGGGGGGGGGGGGGTATTACTAGCTTATATATTTGTAGGTGGCGGGGGCGGTTCTGATAGCAAATATACGATTTTTAACAAGCTTTAAGTGAAGCATATTCATTTCGTAATTCCTTCATTAAATTACATGTTACATACGATAGAAATACAACAGGGGTTGGAAGGATCCTTATCGGGGAGAGGGGGGGAGGGTCAAGCCTGCCCATGCAGGGTGATGAATCCTGTTATACATGTATGTAATACTGCTCCTTTTAAAGTTCAAGCCTACAAGTTCAAGTTTATCTTATTTTCCCTCCGGAAGAAATATTTCAATCTACTGCTTATCGGGATGATTAACACACAGAAAAAAAAACCGCACCCAGATTCGAGGAAAAGGATATGATCAGTACTACTTTAAAACTATAATAATGTACCAATCTCGCATAATCATGACCGGCCATGCCCTCGGCAATGGATGTAAGTGAAGTGAAACTGCGATTACCTCTCCACTCATGAAAAAGCCGGAAAATACAATTTTATGCAAATATGCGATGTTCAACGTCAGGGGCACCGAAAGGAGAAACCTCCACTCTGTCGAGATAAATCTATATTTACATGTATACTTAACTGAAACCTGTATCTCGCCATCATATACACAATTTATACTTTGTCTGCCAATAATATTCTTTATTTTATCACCACAATTTTCGAATTCGTGAGAGGAAGGGGGGGGGGTATCCATCTTTCAGCTTTGTATAACATCATTCGGTCATTGTTTTCCTCATTTTAAGATGAAATCCATGGTCATATTTAGACCAACAACCCAGTATTATATACATGTATTATAGGCTGTTTCACCCTGCATAATGGGCAGGCTTGAACCCCCCCCCCCTTTCCCTCCCCCCTTCATAATTCCTTATTATTTAAGTTTAGATCTGTACATTATTTAGATACAAAGGACGGAAGATTTGCTATGATCAATTTCAACAGATTTTAATGTAAACAAATAAACAAAATATCTCAGCAGCTCTGTATTTATAAGGTGATAGACGTGAACTCCTTTGTACATGTACATTTAGATTGGCATCCTTTATCACAAGAATTGAATATCTCTGTGAAAACCATAATGCGTTAGGACTGTAACTTTATGAGAGTAACATGTCAGTCTTGTATAACAAAGTATCTTTGAGTTGACAGTGGTGTAGCTACAATGTATGCTAAAGCATCCACTTTTCCTCTAAAATTCCTCAATTCAGTAAAAATTTTCCTCCCTCTGGGGTTTTTTTGTAAGCTGCTGGAGGTAAATCTTTATTTGCATTCGACCTCCTTCATTGCCATTCGAATGTCCTAAGCTTCTGAACTCATTTTCCTTGTATCATGAAAGGATTCACTTAGTTTTGCCCAAGCTACGCAACTGATAGAGCGGCTAGAGCCCATGATTAAAATAAAACACCATGATATCCATATGTTAATAGACATCAGAAAGACTCCAAATGTAGGCTTTTATAGTTTAGGATTAAATATATCACAAATTCATGTACTTCTTTACAATAAAAGATCTTTATTGACACATTTTTTAACATTTGACAGACACTTGACGTGACATCTTCTTGCTGGCATTCGAGTAAAGTTATATTTTCTTCCAAAGGCAAATCTCTGAAATTAGAAGAAAATTCAAATTTAGGTAAATAAATAAGTTTTTTTTGTATTAAAATGTAATTTCTTAAAGAACCCTTTAGGGTTTTTGGTGTACTGTTAATTTAACTTCTTCACAAGTCAATTATTATAACTTAAAAGAAAAGAAAATAATGTTAACAGTTATAGATTTGTTCTGACAATATTCATAGATAGATCTAGATTTATATCAAACTTCAACTATGTATATATATATGGGAAGATATTTTTACACTCAAGTCTCTAAGAAAATTAGATATCATATATATACCTGGTCATTGAAAAGTTCTTTCAATTATGATTCTGGGCTAAGGCAGCATTCAGCACTGATCCAGTGCCAAAATATTTCTGTTTTGTTTTCTTTTTTATGAGATGATTGAATATGTCATTTTCATCAGTCTGAAATACAAATGAATAAAAAATAATTGTTATAAATTGTATAATACAAAGTAGTTTCATTGATACATACTTAAACAGTACACATGCATGTCCCACATCCACCCCACCCCAACCCCTTCCCCATTTTTTTTCTCCTCGTTAAGTTTACCTTTGTCATGCATATGCTTGTATCTAAATAATATATCGTAGCAGACACCGATGATATGGAAACTAAAGTAATAACGATAGCGCTACAACCATACTTTTTTCACAGCATTGATGCAATAATATTCCTATACGACACATGCATCATATGACACACGTGTACTCCGTCAGTACTGTAAACAAGGTACATAAAAAGAATGATTTCGTACATTTTAAAATAATTTTGTCGTTGATTACATATATGATTGAGTATATAAGAATATTTTCTCTGTGCAGCATCTCTGTTTTCATGTAATTTTAACAAATACATACCATTTTCTCAATTTTTCTTATCACCCGCCTTGTCAACTGTCGGATCGCACCTTCCATCGCTTCTCAAGCTTCTCAGTAACGCAGAGGTCCTTAACAACACAAGGGGGTCACAAAGTGCACTCAATAGATTGGGGGTCTTCTCAAAGGTATATTGAATAGACGGATTGTCAGCGATTGAGTTAAAGTACATGACATTTAAAACTGATAACTTTTATCCTTTGAATTGACAAAATATCATAAAAATTAATTGAATTACTGTGTTGCTACCGTACTTGACGACACGGAGTCTATGACGTCAAATGACGTTACGTTATTTCGCGGCAAATTTTTGACGTAATATTCCATAGGACGCCTTAACATACCCGCGTTAAAGTTTTTGCGGACAAACAGACAGCCAGGTCACTTGGGAAAAACAGACCCAGGGGGAGGGGAAACAACATTTTTTTTAATAGAGGCCTAATAATCCAAACACTACATTGTATATTTCCCCATTGTCAACGTACCCTGGGAACCAAAAAATAAAAAAATTAATTAGGACTCAAAATCTTCATGACATCTTCAAATTTAGTAAAATCTATCACAATCATTAAACAAGTGTAAATAAGTACCTATAGAAAGAATCTTCATGAAAAATAAATTACTTGTATACATGTACAAGTACATAACAGTTTAATTATACAAGTTATGTTTATATCTACATGTTTTTCGGCAAAGTAATTTTTTCAAGGCAGTACGTATTTTGCTCAAAGTATCTTTTTTTAAGACAGTACATATTTTGCTCAAAGTATCTTCACATCTTTGTAGGTTCCATTCTTTATCATCTAGCATATATGCCCTTATATTCTCGTCCTTGGGTTTCAAAAAATCTTGAGAAACTTCTTACTCCGACCTCTGTAATAGAAATAATAATTTATGTAATCATTTCAAAAATACCTAGAGAAGTATTTGTTCTGATTTAGTGTTAAAAGACAACAAGTGAATGGCTTGCTTTCTGTGGATGATAACTAATCAACTTGATATGGTAGGGTCCCTTTATCTGCTTGTTTCTAAGTGTTCCAACAATCTGAATTATGTGTACAACTTCTACATCTCTGTAACAACTGCAGGGACTCTTATACAATGTATATACACATGAATCAGATGTGAAGCAATTTAATCTTTTGTGATTGTCTGTTCACACTCCATGCACAATGATCATGTTGACTTAAAAAAAATGTGAAAATCAAATCAATTATTACATCTAAAAGCAAGTACTAATTAATTCATGATAATATGAAATAAGGTTACCATAAACATGATTAATGCTAGAAAGTAATTTTCACACTTAGTATCTTTTGACATTTTTTTTTCAAATCTCTTAGAATGAAATTAATCAATAGAACACATGATAGAAATAAGGATATCAGTTATGTGTCAGTGTTTGCTTACATTATTGTGAGGTACATGTTTATTATCAGCTAACAGATTTGGTTGATGTTGGACATGCATGATCTGTTTTGTGCTCCAGGCCTAGCAAATTTCTTCTCTGAGTCCTTGTACCTTAAATAACATAAGAAATTTGAATTAAATTGAACAGCTGACTTATATTTATAATCTAAAAAGCTCAATATATTCATTCACATTATAGTAAAGTACCTAAAATCATCATGACCATAGATAGAAGGATTTTAATACAACATGTATTATGTATCGGTATCAATACATCTATTTCATGTTCATAGAATAAATGTCTCTATAATTTCAATTTCAAGAATTTGTGTTATATTACATGTATTAACACACAGCAATTGTGTTTATCATACATGTAATAAGGATTAGTCCTTGATTTTATAAAATTTAATTCAAAATATATTTTATTCACTAGTAGAATATTGTACACATTTATACCATACCTTTCATTTATTTGTCATATTACAGGGTACATGACACCATTCTTCGTGACTCAAAAAGAAAAAAGAAGAGGGGGAGTCTGTACTAACTGTAATGTTCATCTCTATACATGTACGTTTGGAATGGACATATCATCATCAAATTATCACGAAAAGTGTAGGCAATGGCCTGCAAAAAAGAAAAGAAAAATATATTCATCAAACTGCATTATTTAACATATGAGTATACTGCTAACAACTTACAAGGCTAAGGCATGAAAGTTATGTTTAGATCATATATTATTACAATAAACATGGTGCATGTACAATGTACATACCCGGTAGAATAATGATCATTGTAAAGTTGAATAAATTTATCAATTATTACATTTACATGTACATAATTTACATGTTACTCTTTTTTTTTGAATTACTGACCCCTTGTCTTAGAATTACTGACTGAAGTTACTGAACCATTCCTCAGATAACCCACACCTACCCACACCTCAGCATCGTTACGGTGGATCCAGCGCCCCCTTTGCCGGGGGGGAGTCAAGGGGCGAATTTGACTATTTACTGAAAATGGGCCAAAATATAGGAGGGTTTTTTTTTAAATTGTGGGTCAGTGCCCGGGGGGGGGACGCCACTGAGCATGTAGCAACTATGTCTGACCCGGCCCCGCTTATATAGACTGAGAGGTTATTTAAATCATATTTTAGGCTCGATTGTAAATGACGTTCAACAAGCACGCATGCATCATGCCATACTCACAGACTCACGCTGTACCGTATGCACGAGACGTTCGGCGTCACTCGCTCTTCACGATCATCATGATCATACATAATAAACTCACCTAAATATGAATAAAACCATACTTGTATATTCTAAACTGAATATGCCTTTCTTTTGTGTCTTTAATGGTCTAATTACCGGCAAAATTGTTGAACTTCTTCCTCGTGTTTATTTTGAAAAAGAAAGCGTGCATCGTTCGGAAAGTATCGGAATTTTTCTTTCACTAACGCTAGTAAGGTGCGAGACATTCCGAGTGTTCTTGGTTGTGATTGGATGATATTTTTTCTATTTTGAATTCGAAAATTTTACACTGCTCCCGCTCATTTTTTTTTACCTTAAGTTTGTTTTTGAAATAATATTCGATCCTCTCGATATATACACAATTTTAACGTTTTAAAATGTTTAATCCCAAATCAGCAGTTCGATTTTCTGAACCCCCCCCCCCCCCCAGCAGTTAGAAGTAAAAATAAATATTTTCATATGTTACGGGAAAAAAGAAGATACGGCTAAGTGAAAAAAATAACGAAAGCATACTTTCAGCACTTTTCATTATCATTTTTAAAAATTGGAAAAAAGGTCACGAAGTATACTTTAAGTACTTTTCATTATTTCCAGCAAGATTATGGTCTCACGAAGCACAATTTAAGCATAATTTTACTTGGTGCTAAAATATCAAGTGTTCGGGTGGAAGCACACTTTAAGCATTTTTCATCTTAATGAATGTTAAACGTCTTTAAATTCAATAGCATCATTTTAAACCTGAAAAATTTACAGCATGGACCAGACATGCACGTTTCGTGTACTAAACCCTCGTCAGTGATCCTTAGTCTAAACAATGTAATATGGTCAAAAAGTATGAAAATTATTATGTCCAAAATGTACCAAAAGACGTAGCAAAATGAGTGGGATATGATGCGACAGGACCCACGTTTTAGAAATTTCAAGCAATTTTGTAACAGAAAATTTCAAATGCGTTGAAGAGAAAGACGATCAACCGAAGTTGATCGAACTTGGCTACATGTAGAAACTAGGAAAAGTCGACTTTAAGTACTTTTTGAGATTGATTTTTTAAGAAAAAGTACACTTTAAGCATATTTTATCTTTGGTCATCATTTCGAAAAGCTCACTTTAAGCACATTCAGAAACATTAAAAAATCAACTTATTCTGAGAAGCATAAAAAGAGCACACTTTAAGTATAGAAAAAGTACAATGAAAAAAAAAAGTTTTTGAAAAGTACATTTTATTTTTTTTTTTTTTTTGAAAGTTTGAAAAGTACACTTTAAGCACAAAAAGGTATGCTTAAAGCATACTTCGTGCAGTGATGATTTCTATGAGGGCGACAATTCTGTGTTTTAAAGTCATACCGTTTTTCTGGGAGTTCAAAAGCGGGAAGACGGAACATTCGAAGTTTTATTACAAAGTATTTTGTGGATGATTTATCAGGCCTTGAACCCTTATTATTGTCACTTTCGATTTTGTCATATATTTTTGCATCAAATGTTTTACGACGTGCACATCACGACTCAGACTTACCCTTCTACATGACTGTGTCAAGGTGTGCTTGGTTGTGGGGTATGCAATTTCATAGGGGTTTTAAATTCATATTAAATTTATCTATTCATAATTATTTATCTTATTTATTTATTTACTCGTCTTATTTATTTATTTGATTGGTTTATCTTATTAAAGAGACGCTATGGCTAACCAACTGAATTTTCCTTCTCTGGCAAAGAAAATCGGCGTTTCTTTATTTTTTTCACTTTCCTAAAGTTACCAACTTTCCCTCGCAAAATGTATAACCAAAACCTCTCTATGTTGTCATAGAAGGAAAATTCGGTCGATGAGATAAATTTAGATTCGTAACAGCAAGTGTCCATAATAAGTTTCAGATTTTAAGATGGCGAACGTTGTCGTTGACACATTTAATTGCCACTGCTTCAATATTTCAAATTGTTGCCCTGACCTGACAAAATTAGCTGCAATGGTTCTCAGTTTGGAGTTGAAATATGTTCAATGAAAGCAAGCCGTAGTACTTACGGGCTGATTTAGTTTATGGTCAAACTGAAAATGAAGTTATTTTCGGAAGGAAAATTGGTACCTGGAGAATTTTAATCTATGTTGTACATGTAGCTTAAATATCCCGTAGATTGTATGCCTTTTGTTTATTGCATAATTTAATTATTTATTAATTGTATATTCATTTGTGTATATTTTCATTGGTTTATTTATCTCTGTATTTGACAAGTTTGAAGACGATTTGTAACTTTATTAGTTTATAATTCGGAAAAAAATACGGGACATCCTTTAGTCCTATGCGATATTCATCCTATATTGAGGTTACCAGAGAAGCATAATACCCGTACGTGTGTGTGTGTGTGGGGGGGGGGGGGGGGGGGGGGGGCAGGTTCATCAATCATTTACGTATAGTGTACGATACTTGTAAAGAAGTAACTAGTTGCATGTAATAATTAATGTTGATTAGTAACTGCGAGGATCCTTAAATACATTATACCTATATCGAGATTAAAGTTTTATATATTCACAATTTAGTCTATGAAATCGGTGTTTGCCTTATCGAATAAAGTAATGATAAGACTTTCTGTGCATATTTCTCTATTTCTTATCAATTACAATATTTGTTGAATTAATGCATGGGGCTGTAATGTTTAAGTGAAATCATAGTTAGTTATCATTATTAGTTGTTGTTTTGTTTTTTATTATTATCATTATTATCATTTATCGTTCTATATCTATTTTTATTTATCCTTTTATTTTATCATGTTTATTATTATTTTTATTTATTGATTTGTTTATTTATGTATTAATTTTATGGCATTCAAGACCATTGCAGATAGACAGAAAGGGCACATGTAATGTTGTGAAACTTTTGTCCAATTCCCATTCCTCAATTTTCTGTAAAGGTTACTTACCAGCCCAAGTACACAAAGGTGCTAGATGTTCATGAGCAATAAAACAAAAATGTACAAACAAGAAGGCTAAGCCTAAATAAACATTACTACACATTGAATATAGCAAAACATGATATGGATAAATGAATGATTAAAGTTGACCAAAATTAGAACAGCAATACCATGTAGATCTACAGTACACTTTTTGTAGTAAATATTTGGAGATAATTATATGCAGTATTTGTAAACAGATCACAAAAAATAGTAATTCTGTCCTAGATTTCAGATGAGAGATTTACAAGATTACTGAAAGGAAAATTGTGATCCTACCTTTAATGTATAGGTAGCTATAGCTGAAGAGGTGAAATGACTACTAGCAGACTTGAATGCATGTTACAAACGTAGACAGAGGTACTATGGGGTCCAAGGTCGAGAGGTCTTCAGTTGAAATGATATGAAATGCAAAGAAGTAGGCTATTGTTAAGGATTTTCTTCGAAATTAGAAATTCTAGACATTCAACTTCAATAAATTGAGCACAAAAAATCAAGAAGTAATGAAAAAATCGACGGTAACATAGATACTTGTAACATACCTTAATCTGTATGTCACAGAATAAACATCGTGTAAAATCAATCTCTGAAAATATCTAAGAAAAATCTTTTGACATCGCTATATAATGAAATTAATTTAAAGAATTGAGATCACAATCATATTCGGAAATAATTTACAAATCATTTTTTTAAATATTTGATGTAATCTTAAATGTGTATATTCCAATATTTTCTAGCTTAAATTTTCAATAGGTCTGTTACCTTTAGTTGAATTCCAAAAAGAAGTCGCCCAAGGACCCGCATGTAAAACATGTGCTTTGTGACGTTACTGATGACGTAGTAGGTTAATTATGCTTGGGGGCGATGTATGAAAAGCGAGGTAACTCACACAGCCACATGAGAAAGGCCACATATAAAGAAGTCTATTCGCGAACTAGCGTCTTAATAGATTTTATTAATTTAAACAAGAGCCCCAGGGGGAACAACGCTCACCAGATACCCATGCACGCTCTAATTGACATACTGACATTGAATACTGATAGTGCCAGTACCAGGATTTTAGCCCACAACCTTTCTAACAAGATTTTTGCCGGATGCAGACAAGTTTTTTTTTTTTCAGACAACCTTTAAAAGTACAAACAAGAGAAAATAGTCACATTTCAAAACAACAACTTTTTTACTGAATTGAAAAGATGGATTATGCGATCCAAAGTCATATGCCCAGCTAGTATAGTTCGATTATGCAACATCAAAAATAAAATCATTTTGTAAAATTCCACATTAATGTGCAACAGAAACAGAATAAAAAAAATGATTTAATTTCAGAAATTAAGTTTATTTAAAATTGAACACCAAACCTTTCATTATTAATAGCTAGTATGCCAGAAAATAATAAAGCCTGTGTTTGTGAAACACGAATGCCCCGCGGTGGCATCTTTGTTGGTATAAACACCATTTTCTGTTAAGTATGTGAGAGGTCAGGGTCAAAGAAATGTTGGTTTCAATGGAAAGATCTTGTCACAAAGAATACACATGTACAATATGAAAGCCCTATCACTAACCATTCAAAAGTTATGCCCAATGTTAAAGTTTTTGAAAAGTAGGTCAAAGGTCAAGGTCAAGGTCACAAGGTCAAACTTTTTGGTATCAATGGAAAGGTATTGTCACAAGGAATACACATGTGAAATATGAAAGCTCTATCACCTTCCAATCAAAAGTTACGCCCAATGTAAAGTTTTTCGGACAAACAGACAGACGGACAGGCCAAAAACTATATGCCCCCGTATCTTTGATTCCGGAAGCATAAAAAACAAAGACTTTTCGGTTTTGCCTTTATTCATATTAAATTATACAGAAATCTATGAATGAGAGCTTTTGAATAGTATTGATTTCATCTTAATACATGTAACGTACAGTCAAAATCGTGTTAATCCAATTAACACAGACAAGTTGTTAGCGGACAATATTAATTCAAGTGAGTTGTGCAGAAATTGAGCCAATTTATTTTCCAAACAGCAGTGTACGTTGTATCAAACCTCATGACCCAGTGAAGCCACTTGGACAAATTATTTTCGGTAAATATGCTGAAATGCGGTGCTTGGAAATGTATTTTTAGCATATTGAATCAATAGTCGTGATAAATTTAACTTCGAACTTGATCTTGTCTTTTATGCAATCTACAGATAGGTTTGAAAATATGCAAAATTCGGAACATTTTCGATGAGGACGCAGAGTTCCTGTAAAAAAAGTGAAATTTGCGAAAAAAGGACATGCATGAACCCCCCCCCCCTTTTTTTTTTTTCTTTACATTTTTATGCGTGCCAAAGATTCGCAATCAAAAAAGACCAATTTTACGGACTTCCGGGCATTTCAAGTCAGTCAAAATTTTTAGTGTGCACCTTTTTATTTCCTGTAGTTACCCCTACTAAAGGGGCAAGGAGGTATTGAACCAATCAAATCTGTAACACAAGATATATGGCGACTATGTTTACCATAGATACAGAAATAAGACAGAGAAAATAATCATTAAATAGGGAAATTGTTCTGAAATATGCATGTATGAAAAAAAGCAATCCAAGGAATGCTTGTTTCGCCTGCGTAGCGGATTTTTTTTATTGAAATTAGGTCAAATATCAAGGGCAAGGTCACTAGGTTAAAAATTATGGAATGTTTAGAAAGGTCTTTTCATAAGGAATACAAATGTGAAATATCAAAGCACTATCACTTACCACTCAAAAGATATAGCAAATCATAGATTTGTTGAAAAGTAGGTCAAATATATAGGGCAAGTGCACGAGGTAAAATATAGGTAATCACAGATTACGAAGCTCACCTCGTGACAGCAAAATTCAATTCAAACATATTTCTTAGTACATGTATATTGGCTTTCAAAGGCAAAACCACTCAAGTAGAAAAAGTAGGTCGAGGTCATTTTATTAAAGTTTGATCAAAGATACATCCAATATGCAAGTTTGGTACATGTAGCAGTTATACTTTGCTCAATATTGGCTTTTAAAGGCAAAATCACTCAAGCGGAAAAAGTAGGTCAAGGTCATTTTATGAAAGTTTGACCAACGATACATCTAATATGCAAGTTTGGAACATCTAGCACTTATACTTTGCTCAATATTGGCTTTTGAAGGTAAAATCACTCAAGCGGAAAAAAGTAGGTCAAGGTCATTTTATGAAAGTTTGATCAAAGATACATCCAATATGCAAGTTTGGTACATGTAGCACTTATACTCTGCTCAATATTGGCTTTTAAAAGCGAAATCACTCAAGTGGAAAAAGTAGGTCAGATGCTGCATCCGATGCATGGGTCCATCTTGGCATCCAAAGATGAATCACTTGTGCAATGTTAAACGTCTTTAAATTCAATAGCATCATTTAAAACCTGATATTAAATTTACAGCATGGATCAGACATGCACATTTCGGGTACTAAACCCTCGTCAGTGATCCTCAGTCTAAACAGTGTAATACGGCCAAAAAGTATGAAAATTATTATGTCCAAAAAATGTACCAAAACAGAATGGGTGGGATATGATGCTACAGGACCCACGTTTTTGAAATTTCAAGAAATTTTGTAACAGAAGATTTCATATGCGTTGAAGAGACACACGATCAACCGAAGTTGATCGAACTTGGCTACATGTGCCCTCGGGGACTCTTGGTCCACCAGCAGTGACACTCACCAAGTAGTTCAAATGTTAAACGTCTTTAAATTCAATAGCATCATTTAAAACCTGATATTAAATTTACAGCATGGATCAGACATGCACGTTTCGGGTACTAAACCCTCGTCAGTGATCCTCAGTCTAAACAGTGTAATACGGCCAAAAAGTATGAAAATTGTTATGTCCAAAAAATGTACCAAAACACGTAGCAGAATGGGTGGGATATGATGCTACAGGACCCACGTTTTGGAAATTTCAAGAAATTTTGTAACAGAAAATTTCATATGCGTTGAAGAGACACACGATCAACCGAAGTTGATCGAACTTGGCTACATGTGCCCTCGGGGACTCTTGGTCCACCAGCAGTGACACTCACCAAGTAGTTCAAATGTTAAACGTCTTTAAATTCAATAGCATCATTTAAAACCTGATATTAAATTTACAGCATGGATCAGACATGCACGTTTCGGGTACTAAACCCTCGTCAGTGATCCTCAGTCTAAACAGTGTCATACGGCCAAAAAGTATGAAAATTATTATGTCCAAAAAATGTACCAAAACACGTAGCAGAATGGGTGGGATATGATGCTACAGGACCCACGTTTTGGAAATTTCAAGAAATTTTGTAACAGAAAATTTCATATGCGTTGAAGAGACACACGATCAACCGAAGTTGATCGAACTTGGCTACATGTGCCCTCGGGGACTCTTGGTCCACCAGCAGTGACACTCACCAAGTAGTTCAAATGTTAAACGTCTTTAAATTCAATAGCATCATTTAAAACCTGATATTAAATTTACAGCATGGATCAGACATGCACGTTTCGGGTACTAAACCCTCGTCAGTGATCCTCAGTCTAAACAGTGTAATACGGCCAAAAAGTATGAAAATTATTATGTCCAAAAAATGTACCAAAACACGTAGCAGAATGGGTGGGATATGATGCTACAGGACCCACGTTTTGGAAATTTCAAGAAATTTTGTAACAGAAAATTTCATATGCGTTGAAGAGACACACGATCAACCGAAGTTGATCGAACTTGGCTACATGTGCCCTCGGGGACTCTTGGTCCACCAGCAGTGACACTCACCAAGTAGTTCAAATGTTAAACGTCTTTAAATTCAATAGCATCATTTAAAACCTGATATTAAATTTACAGCATGGATCAGACATGCACGTTTCGGGTACTAAACCCTCGTCAGTGATCCTCAGTCTAAACAGTGTAATACGGCCAAAAAGTATGAAAATTATTATGTCCAAAAAATGTACCAAAACAGAATGGGTGGGATATGATGCTACAGGACCCACGTTTTGGAAATTTCAAGAAATTTTGTAACAGAAAATTTCATATGCGTTGAAGAGACACACGATCAACCGAAGTTGATCGAACTTGGCTACATGTGCCCTCGGGGACTCTTGGTCCACCAGCAGTGACACTCACCAAGTAGTTCAAATGTTAAACGTCTTTAAATTCAATAGCATCATTTAAAACCTGATATTAAATTTACAGCATGGATCAGACATGCACGTTTCGGGTACTAAACCCTCGTCAGTGATCCTCAGTCTAAACAGTGTAATACGGCCAAAAAGTATGAAAATTATTATGTCCAAAAAATGTACCAAAACACGTAGCAGAATGGGTGGGATATGATGCTACAGGACCCACGTTTTGGAAATTTCAAGAAATTTTGTAACAGAAAATTTCATATGCGTTGAAGAGACACACGATCAACCGAAGTTGATCGAACTTGGCTACATGTGCCCTCGGGGACTCTTGGTCCACCAGCAGTGACACTCACCAAGTAGTTCAAATGTTAAAGTCTTTAAATTCAATAGCATCATCTAAAACCTGATATTAAATTTACAGCATGGATCAGACATGCACGTTTCGGGTACTAAACCCTCGTCAGTGATCCTCAGTCTAAACAGTGTAATACGGCCAAAAAGTATGAAAATTATTATGTCCAAAAAATGTACCAAAAGAGCAGAATGGGTGGGATATGATGCTACAGGACCCACGTTTTGGAAATTTCAAGAAATTTTGTAACAGAAAATTTCATATGCGTTGAAGAGACACACGATCAACCGAAGTTGATCGAACTTGGCTACATGTGCCCTCGGGGACTCTTGGTCCACCAGCAGTGACACTCACCAAGTAGTTCAAATGTTAAACGTCTTTAAATTCAATAGCATCATTTAAAACCTGATATTAAATTTACAGCATGGATCAGACATGCACGTTTCGGGTACTAAACCCTCGTCAGTGATCCTCAGTCTAAACAGTGTAATACGGCCAAAAAGTATGAAAATTATTATGTCCAAAAAATGTACCAAAACACGTAGCAGAATGGGTGGGATATGATGCTACAGGACCCACGTTTTGGAAATTTCAAGAAATTTTGTAACAGAAAATTTCATATGCGTTGAAGAGACACACGATCAACCGAAGTTGATCGAACTTGGCTACATGTGCCCTCGGGGACTCTTGGTCCACCAGCAGTGACACTCACCAAGTAGTTCAAATGTTAAACGTCTTTAAATTCAATAGCATCATTTAAAACCTGATATTAAATTTACAGCATGGATCAGACATGCACGTTTCGGGTACTAAACCCTCGTCAGTGATCCTCAGTCTAAACAGTGTAATACGGCCAAAAAGTATGAAAATTATTATGTCCAAAAAATGTACCAAAACACGTAGCAGAATGGGTGGGATATGATGCTACAGGACCCACGTTTTGGAAATTTCAAGAAATTTTGTAACAGAAAATTTCATATGCGTTGAAGAGACACACGATCAACCGAAGTTGATCGAACTTGGCTACATGTGCCCTCGGGGACTCTTGGTCCACCAGCAGTGACACTCACCAAGTAGTTCAAATGTTAAACGTCTTTAAATTCAATAGCATCATTTAAAACCTGATATTAAATTTACAGCATGGATCAGACATGCACGTTTCGGGTACTAAACCCTCGTCAGTGATCCTCAGTCTAAACAGTGTAATACGGCCAAAAAGTATGAAAATTATTATGTCCAAAAAATGTACCAAAACACGTAGCAGAATGGGTGGGATATGATGCTACAGGACCCACGTTTTGGAAATGTCAAGAAATTTTGTAACAGAAAATTTCATATGCGTTGAAGAGACACACGATCAACCGAAGTTGATCGAACTTGGCTACATGTGCCCTCGGGGACTCTTGGTCCACCAGCAGTGACACTCACCAAGTAGTTCAAATGTTAAACGTCTTTAAATTCAATAGCATCATTTAAAACCTGATATTAAATTTACAGCATGGATCAGACATGCACGTTTCGGGTACTAAACCCTCGTCAGTGATCCTCAGTCTAAACAGTGTAATACGGCCAAAAAGTATGAAAATTATTATGTCCAAAAAATGTACCAAAACACGTAGCAGAATGGGTGGGATATGATGCTACAGGACCCACGTTTTGGAAATTTCAAGAAATTTTGTAACAGAAAATTTCATATGCGTTGAAGAGACACACGATCAACCGAAGTTGATCGAACTTGGCTACATGTGCCCTCGGGGACTCTTGGTCCACCAGCAGTGACACTCACCAAGTAGTTCAAATGTTAAACGTCTTTAAATTCAATAGCATCATTTAAAACCTGATATTAAATTTACAGCATGGATCAGACATGCACGTTTCGGGTACTAAACCCTCGTCAGTGATCCTCAGTCTAAACAGTGTCATACGGCCAAAAAGTATGAAAATTATTATGTCCAAAAATGTACCAAAACACGTAGCAGAATGGGTGGGATATGATGCTACAGGACCCACGTTTTGGAAATTTCAAGAAATTTTGTAACAGAAAATTTCATATGCGTTGAAGAGACACACGATCAACCGAAGTTGATCGAACTTGGCTACATGTGCCCTCGGGGACTCTTGGTCCACCAGCAGTGACACTCACCAAGTAGTTCAAATGTTAAACGTCTTTAAATTCAATAGCATCATTTAAAACCTGATATTAAATTTACAGCATGGATCAGACATGCACGTTTCGGGTACTAAACCCTCGTCAGTGATCCTCAGTCTAAACAGTGTAATACGGCCAAAAAGTATGAAAATTATTATGTCCAAAAAATGTACCAAAACACGTAGCAGAATGGGTGGGATATGATGCTACAGGACCCACGTTTTGGAAATTTCAAGAAATTTTGTAACAGAAAATTTCATATGCGTTGAAGAGACACACGATCAACCGAAGTTGATCGAACTTGGCTACATGTGCCCTCGGGGACTCTTGGTCCACCAGCAGTGACACTCACCAAGTAGTTCAAATGTTAAACGTCTTTAAATTCAATAGCATCATTTAAAACCTGATATTAAATTTACAGCATGGATCAGACATGCACGTTTCGGGTACTAAACCCTCGTCAGTGATCCTCAGTCTAAACAGTGTCATACGGCCAAAAAGTATGAAAATTATTATGTCCAAAAAATGTACCAAAACACGTAGCAGAATGGGTGGGATATGATGCTACAGGACCCACGTTTTGGAAATTTCAAGAAATTTTGTAACAGAAAATTTCATATGCGTTGAAGAGACACACGATCAACCGAAGTTGATCGAACTTGGCTACATGTGCCCTCGGGGACTCTTGGTCCACCAGCAGTGACACTCACCAAGTAGTTCAAATGTTAAACGTCTTTAAATTCAATAGCATCATTTAAAACCTGATATTAAATTTACAGCATGGATCAGACATGCACGTTTCGGGTACTAAACCCTCGTCAGTGATCCTCAGTCTAAACAGTGTAATACGGCCAAAAAGTATGAAAATTATTATGTCTAAAAAATGTACCAAAGACGTAGCAGAATGGGTGGGATATGATGCTACAGGACCCACGTTTTGGAAATTTCAAGAAATTTTGTAACCGAAAATTTCATATGCGTTGAAGAGACACACGATCAACCGAAGTTGATCGAACTTGGCTACATGTGCCCTCGGGGACTCTTGGTCCACCAGCAGTGACACTCACCAAGTAGTTCAAATGTTAAACGTCTTTAAATTCAATAGCATCATTTAAAACCTGATATTAAATTTACAGCATGGATCAGACATGCACGTTTCGGGTACTAAACCCTCGTCAGTGATCCTCAGTCTAAACAGTGTAATACGGCCAAAAAGTATGAAAATTATTATGTCCAAAAATGTACCAAAACACGTAGCAGAATGGGTGGGATATGATGCTACAGGACCCACGTTTTGGAAATTTCAAGAAATTTTGTAACAGAAAATTTCATATGCGTTGAAGAGACACACGATCAACCGAAGTTGATCGAACTTGGCTACATGTGCCCTCGGGGACTCTTGGTCCACCAGCAGTGACACTCACCAAGTAGTTCAAATGTTAAACGTCTTTAAATTCAATAGCATCATTTAAAACCTGATATTAAATTTACAGCATGGATCAGACATGCACGTTTCGGGTACTAAACCCTCGTCAGTGATCCTCAGTCTAAACAGTGTCATACGGCCAAAAAGTATGAAAATTATTATGTCCAAAAAATGTACCAAAACACGTAGCAGAATGGGTGGGACATGATGCTACAGGACCCACGTTTTGGAAATTTCAAGAAATTTTGTAACAGAAAATTTCATATGCGTTGAAGAGACACACGATCAACCGAAGTTGATCGAACTTGGCTACATGTGCCCTCGGGGACTCTTGGTCCACCAGCAGTGACACTCACCAAGTAGTTCAAATGTTAAACGTCTTTAAATTCAATAGCATCATTTAAAACCTGATATTAAATTTACAGCATGGATCAGACATGCACGTTTCGGGTACTAAACCCTCGTCAGTGATCCTCAGTCTAAACAGTGTAATACGGCCAAAAAGTATGAAAATTATTATGTCCAAAAATGTACCAAAACACGTAGCAGAATGGGTGGGATATGATGCTACAGGACCCACGTTTTGGAAATTTCAAGAAATTTTGTAACAGAAAATTTCATATGCGTTGAAGAGACACACGATCAACCGAAGTTGATCGAACTTGGCTACATGTGCCCTCGGGGACTCTTGGTCCACCATCAGTGACACTCACCAAGTAGTTCAAATGTTAAACGTCTTTAAATTCAATAGCATCATTTAAAACCTGATATTAAATTTACAGCATGGATCAGACATGCACGTTTCGGGTACTAAACCCTCGTCAGTGATCCTCAGTCTAGACAGTGTAATACGGCCAAAAAGTATGAAAATTATTATGTCCAAAAAATGTACCAAACACGTAGCAGAATGGGTGGGATATGATGCTACAGGACCCACGTTTTGGAAATTTCAAGAAATTTTGTAACAGAAAATTTCATATGCGTTGAAGAGACACACGATCAACCGAAGTTGATCGAACTTGGCTACATGTGCCCTCGGGGACTCTTGGTCCACCAGCAGTGACACTCACCAAGTAGTTCAAATGTTAAACGTCTTTAAATTCAATAGCATCATTTAAAACCTGATATTAAATTTACAGCATGGATCAGACATGCACGTTTCGGGTACTAAACCCTCGTCAGTGATCCTCAGTCTAAACAGTGTAATACGGCCAAAAAGTATGAAAATTATTATGTCCAAAAATGTACCAAAACACGTAGCAGAATGGGTGGGATATGATGCTACAGGACCCACGTTTTGGAAATTTCAAGAAATTTTGTAACAGAAAATTTCATATGCGTTGAAGAGACACACGATCAACCGAAGTTGATCGAACTTGGCTACATGTGCCCTCGGGGACTCTTGGTCCACCAGCAGTGACACTCACCAAGTAGTTCAAATGTTAAACGTCTTTAAATTCAATAGCATCATTTAAAACCTGATATTAAATTTACAGCATGGACCAGACATGCACGTTTCG